>CM060416.1:72183421-72783421 GCA_030545235.1 Helianthus tuberosus
CCGGTAATTGTCGGTTTTGCCCTTACGGGCCATAAAATGAGTTTTACATATCTAAACGACTCCAAACCTTTTTCTACTGATTAGATATGTTAAATAAATTATTCTAAGCCTCCTGGAAGTATAAAAATATCAGCTTTATGTATCGAACCCGGAAATGGCTTCTAATCGCCTAATTAAGCGTTATTAACGCATAGTATGTACTAAAACTATTTTAAACATACCAAGGGTGATACCTACTGATATTTGAGGCAAATTATAATATTTTAACAGTAAGCAAAAGTTGTTTAACTCAGACTTCAGTTTTGAGCTTTACGGCTTATGTGAAATTACCAAAATGCCCCTACGGTGCATAGTTTGGTTATACTTGGTAAATCCACATATATACTTTAACCTACTGTTATAACTTATCAAAATAAGTATTTTTGCTGATTATATCAGACCTGTAACTCAGGTAATTACTTAAACTCTTTTATAACCTTTTAAATGACCAAACTACCCCTACGGGGCCTAGTTTGTGCTTATATACGTTTCGGGCATAATGAAAGACATCTTACTGAGGTCACAACATATTTGAGACATAATTAACTTAGGAAACCTGTATATGGCTCTCATGAATACCCGTCACGCTTATTACGCGTACGGTTCGGTTTATGTAACAAGTTTACATAAATTAGCCAAAACGGGTCAAACCTTATTGGTTTTATCTCAAAATCCAGAATGTGTTTAGTTTACCCATATTATACAAGTCTCCAAACTTGTCGGGTCTAAATCACATCCTATCCCGGTCTTCGCTTAATCATGCGTTTTGAACCGTAAACCTTTCCTTAAAACTAACCGGTCTAAGTTACGACTTAAATAAGACCCGTTAGGAATTTAATAGGTTAATAAAACCTTCGTTCCAGATTGAGAGCCCCAGTAGAAGTACTTGTGCTTGCTGATTAGGATATACGGCTGAGTATAAATTGCATTGCTAGCTCAGGTAAATACTTTTAACTTATTTTCCCTTATACGGGCTTGGGATACGGTATTATAAAAATACCGCTTGGTCGGGTGTAGAAACCTTTTAATCGGAGATGATTAAATTGCATAATCCCGTTTTAATCTGTATTGATTGATAACAAATAACATTGGGGGTTAATGACCGTGTCCTGGATATCCTTGGCTCATTTTAAAAAGTGAATGGCCACGACGTAAGCACAAGATGTAGGCAAAACACCTCCTGTTGCATATGTATAACGTATACTCACTCGTAAGGGTATCTTCTTGTGAGATTATATTTGTGGTGTGTCGATTAATCTTGTCCGGCTTGTATTGTATAATCACCGGCCCTAAATGTTGGACAACCATGTAAATCGGATACAAGATTTTTATTAATAAAATTGTCCCAAGTATAAAAGATTAATTTTGCCTCTGTGCATTTTAATCCAGTTATAAAAGATATTTTGTATCTCGTGCATTCAAATCAATTTTTAAACTCTTTTCCAAAATGAGTCAGTTAATTATATTTAGCAGTGTAAACTGACGTATTTTCCAAAAGGTTAAGTGACAGGTACTATGCGTAATTGGCTGGGAGCTCAGGGCGTCACTAGGGAATCTTGCAAGTTCTAGATGACTAAAGTCTGTTGAACAGTTTTCTTTTATTGATCCGCCTGTGGATCCTTTACCTTCCGTTGTAATACTTTGACATTACTTATATTCGGAATGTAATATATTTATCTTTTGCTTCCGCTATGCATTATTATATTGTGTTGTTTGACCATGATGTTTCCAACCACGTCACGATACTCCCCCACCGGGCCCACCGGTGACACGTGGAAAATCGGGGTGTGACAGGTTGGTATCAGAGCCAACATTGAGTGAATTAAACACTAGCCCTTAGTGTTTAATCTCAATGACACAGTAGCACATTCCTTGACCTTCTGAGTCTAGACTTAACATAGGAATGCTCTCAATCCTAATCTGGAAATTTTACTTCCAAAATTTTTATTGGATACGTCGCCAAGCGAAGAAGCCGTAATAGGAGTCCTCCACACCCGGAGCCTAGAAATGCTGAGCTTCGTACCGCGGCCAGGATGAAACGTACAACCAAGGAGAAAGCATTCAGACATAAAATGAAGAGGAAACTCCTTTTGCTACAGATCGTTTCTTTGATAGTCCTTATAAGGACATATTTATCTTTCAGTCCCTTTAAGGACACATTATCCCTTCAAAGACCCGCTTAGGGCAACTCTGTACTTCTATTTTCATATAATGGATTGATTAAATTAAGTTTTCATTCTAAACATGAAATATGAAATGAATGGAAAATAACATCCCTTAGAAGGGAAGTGCCTACGGGCTATAATTAACGTCCTCTGAGACTAAAGACGGTGGTAGCCTACAGCTCCCTGTCAAGAAAAGGTAATGAACTTTGATTCACACCTAAACGCCTCGATCCCAGACGATCATGGCTTATAAATTAAACTTGTCCACGTGACTAAGCCTTTTGTGCTATTACTAAATGCCTCGATCCCAGACGATCATGGCTTATAAATTAAACTTGTCCACGTGACTAGGCCTTTTGTGCCATTACTAATTCATAAATTGCCCTGATTCTCTGAAATCTTGGCTTATAAATTAACTTGTCTACGCGACTAGGCCATTTGTGCTATTATTAAATTATAAATTAGGATTTATGATAAAAATCCTGAATAAAATAAATATCCTTACTTTCCTGCCAGTATGCATTTTAAAGATAATCTTAAAGGTGAAACCTAGCCTACGCGGCCAAGATGGTGAAACCTACTCAAGAGATTCAAATCCTTGTTAACACCTAAGAACGTGTTAGCACTCTTGACAAATGTGACTCGAGAAAATCACAACAGTCATCCTTATATTAGATTCTTCCAATTTTCTTATCTAGCCTAGTGATTTAGAAATCATGGCTTGTGTCATCCTATAAGATGATCACATTATAAACATCCAGTAGTGATGAAGTGCCTACGGGCTAAACTTGTTGTCCGATAAGACAACGACAGTGGTGGTCTTTGACCTCCTGTCTAAAAGTGTTGGACCAGGTCCAAGCAAAATAGTCGGTAGGATCCATACGATCTCGACTAATAGCATCTGAGAAGATGAACATATTATAACCATCCCTCAGAAGGAAAATGCCCACGGGCTATATCTATTGTCCTAAAAGACAAAAGACAGTTGAAGTCTACAACTCCCTGTCAAGGTAATGAACGTGATTCAAACCCTAATGCCTCGATTCTCTGAAATCATGGCTTATAAAATTTAGAACTGTCCTTGTGACTAGGCCTTTTTGCGCCACTTTAATATCCTTAATGTTTCATAACTAGGATAAATTATAATGGAAAATACTAATTAAATATAACAAACAAGTTAACCAATATGGTTTATATTACCATGGTTGATAAATCGTCAAAGATGATGATTCCATATTAATCTCTGAATAAATCATTGTTAAAATTTATGTAGCAATCAAGCTACATGGCTGGATTAGATGAAGTTAACAGTCACTTGAAGGAGAGCAATGATACTACCAAAATTAATGTAACTGGAGCAGAACTGCAGGCAATAATAGATTATGCGGTTACTCGAGCTCTTGATCGACAGTATGATGAATCAAATGATACCCACTCTGAGACTCTATCTGTGGCTCATAGTAAGCCCCCTCCTAAAACACATGAGTCAAGGGAGGACGATGTTCATGACTTGTCAAATCAAAGGAGTATTCCGTCTAGACAAGTTGTGTTTCATCAAGAGGCACCAGTTAAGACCTGTTCATATAAATATTTTGTCTCCTGCAAGCCCAGAGACTTTACAGGAGAAAAGGGGGCCATCGATTGCATGACATGGCTCGATGAGATGGACGCTGTTGTTGACATCAGCGGTTGTGCGGAGCAAGATGTTGTGAAATTTGTTTCACAATCATTCAAAGGAGAAGCGTTGGCATGGTGGAGATCATTGCTCCAAGCCACGGGGAAAGTTCTACTCTACAACTTATCTTGGGGTCAATTTGTTGCATTAGTCAAGGAAAACTATTGCCCTCAGCATGAAGTAGAAAAGATAGAATCGGACTTCTTGACTTTGGTCATGGAAAATTTGAATTGTCAGGCATATGTGACAGGTTTCAACACTATGTCCCGCCTAGTTCCTTATCTAGTCACCCCTGAACCTAAACGCATAGCGCGTTTCATTGGAGGCCTAGCACCAGAGATAAAGGGAAATGTTAAAGCATCTAGGCCAACCACATATAGGTCCGCGGTGGACTTATCCTTATCTCTCACCTTAGATGCAATTAGGATTAAGTCTGTTAAGGCTTCTGACGAGGGAAGAAGAGAAAGAGAGGAGGAAAACTCTCATCGATATAACAAGAAGAAGAAAGGAAACTCTGAGCGCGGGAAGGATTTTGAGTTTAGGAAGAACTCGAGTCAATCTGATAACAGACCCAAATGCAGTAACTGCAAAAAGCAACATTATGGAAAATGTACAATAGACCCACGTGCTAAATTGTGTGGAATTTGCAAGACCAAGGGTCACAAAACCTTAGATTGCAAGGGGATGAAGAACGCCACATGTTACAATTGTAACGAGGAAGGGCACATCAAAACCAACTGTCCAAAGCTTATAAAGAAGCCTGGAGAGGCCAGGAAAACAAATGCATGAGTCTTCCGGATGAACGCCATGAGATGGTGCAGAAGGATAACTATATAGCAGGTACTTTTCCTTATCAAGCAGTTTATGCAGAAATTTATTTGATGCTGGCACATGTGACTCAATAATGAACGGTGACTGTTGAGAACTGTTGTCTCCGTCTAAATAGGACTTCGGTCATTTTATACGAAGTAGAAATTGGCCGATGATACTTTAGAAAATGCTCCAACAAACCTTAGATGGATATTTTATATCTAATAGGAATCACTCTTTTCTGATATTCCTATGGCAAGCTTTCAAGCTACCTAAATTCTTTAATATAATAAAGACAGATGTGACGTTTTGATCCTCTGTCAGAAAAGTGATGGACTAGGTCCAAATCTTTAATGCCATTGATGGTCTTTTACGACCTAGGCTAAGTAATATTGATATATTTTAAATAACGTTCATTAAGAATGTTAGTGCTATAATAGCCTGTATAGGTTATTGACACCATGGTCAGTATATATTAAGGCCATCAGAACGAAAAATAGCAGTTGTTGGATTTCAACTAAGAAATTGTTTTATTGGTATTAGGAACCAATATCGAGTATGGCAAACTCGGATAAGACAACAGTCAATCGCGCCATCAATGACGCGACGCATGCTAATGATGCTGAAATTGTAAACCTTAGAATTTCCAAAGATGTTCTTCAAACTATGATAGAAGCAACCGTTGGAAAAGCCGTGAAGAGAGCTGTGAAAAATTTAAAGGAGACCCATGCTGCTCGGTCCAAATTTTATCTAGGACCACATTTCCTCACTCGTAAGAAGGATCTCGTTCATGCCTCTGATGCAAAGGATGAACTAAAAAGGAAAAGGGAGGTAGATAACTCCCAGAGTTCTAAGAAAAAGAACAAACAAAAGTCCGACCAGAAACCAGTATGTGAGACCTGCAAGAAGCGCCATTATGGGAAATGCAGGTTCGAACCAAAATCCAAATCGCAACCCAGGGCTTGTGGGATCTGCAAGTCTAAGGGACATAAAACGTTGGACTGTAAGGACATGAAGAATGCAGTCTGTTTCGGCTGTAATGAGAAAGGCCACATCAAGACTACGTGCCCTAAATCTGTCAAAGGAAATGCGGCGGAGGAGGTAAAGCCTAAAATTGAAAGCGCCTAAAATGCCTGAGCTAGTCCATAAATAATGGCATCAGCTACATTCCTTGGCATTTTATCAGTAATTTAAATACTAAGAATTTTTATTTTGGTTCGAATACCAGTAAATCCTTCATAAACTATAAGTATAACAAGTTAAAAAAAAATGGTGGAACCGGCCGTCCCCGGAATCGAACCTGGGTCTAGGCCACACCCTTTCGCGCGCCTAGCCAACCGAGCTAGGTGCCTAGTTTGTGAAAATTTCCATTCTGATTAAATATAAGCACATATAGTTGATATCTCTTTAATCTCTATCGATTTCGAATACCAAATGGTGTGACAAAAGAGCTATATGAGGATTGGTGTATCTTAATAAGTTCCATAGATTGCTTCCATGCCTGATCAGTATGGAGGTTTAATGCATGGGATCACAAGGATATCCCAATGATCATATGGAACTAAAGTCAACTAATAGTATTCAAAGAAGATATCCAGAATAGAATTGTCCAAATAAATATTCCCTGGTAACGGAATATGTGGACTCATAACATAAATGTGTCACTTATTTGACACGAGCAATGATGAGTGAACTGGAGCCTGAGATATGGAAATCTCTGTAACCTCCTTGTACCTTGATTATCTTCTCCTAAGATTACCCTGTTTACCCCTGGGAGGCAAGTAGAGTTAAGTTTAATATCCCATTTAGGGCTGCATTATTATGAAATCCCCAAGACAACTAGTACCATATTGGCAGAATTGAAAACCCTGGTAAAGTAAGTTTTAAAGATATAGATTCATAAATCCAAACTCAATACCCTAAGAATTCGGTATAGTAAATTATGAAAGACGGTTCATTTTGCTAAGGCATTGTTTACCGCAACCCTAATTAGGCAACGATTAAGAATCGCCATCAACTACCCAGGATCGTCGATTTGTTCGACTAACTGTAAAGATTAGCTATTCCGTAAGATTAATTTTGAGCAATGGTTGGAATAACCATCTCACCTTAAGATAAGCTTTTCTATAATAACTGCTATATAAGTATCAAGGTGGCTCCTTGGAGACCTTGTATAAATGGCATGTTAAACATCTATTGTTAGGACAATAGATAGGTAAGTTCGATTATCAGGATCTGAAAGTTGCAGTGGAAACAACAAAGCAGATCACACAAATCCCTAATTATTTGTAAGACGCCAATATTCGGCAGAAAATCAAGGATTAATGAAAATAGCAAACCTCCTAAATTCTTGTTAAGAAATAAGGTTCAACAATAGGTATCACCCTAGAAAGGAGTGATGCGATTTGATAAGAAAGGCAAGCTAAGCCCGAGATACATAGGACCTTTCGAGGTTATCGAACGTGTCGGTTCAGTTGCCTATAAGCTAAACTTACCTGAAGAGCTCAGTGGAATTCACAATGTGTTCCACATCTGCAATCTGAAGAAGTGTTTCGCTGATGAATCACTGGTTATACCACATACAGATGTGCATATAGATGAGAGCTTAAAATTTGTAGAAAAACCTTTTTCGATTGAAGGTCGACAGGTTAAGAAGCTTCGAAGGAAGCATGTACCTATTGTTAAGGCCAAATGGGATGCCCGTAGAGGACCCGAATATACGTGGGAGGTTGAATCCACGATGAAAGAAAAATACCCTTATTTATTTCAGTAAATCTCGGGTCGAGATTTATTTTAAGGGGGTGAGGATGTAACACCTCAAAAATTCACGTCCTATAATGTGTTGACACGTGTCATAATGTTTGAACGTGTGAAAGAATGTTATAAAAGGACTAAAGTTGACAATCATGGAAAGTATGTGTAAATACGGGTTCTAAATGTCAACCATGAATAAATATATTGTACATTAACCCTACATGATGTTTATAACGTCAAACGAATAAATCATGGATCATGCGAAGCTAAAAGTGAGAGATTACAAACTACAGGGGTTAAATGTGCCAACATGTTTAAGTTATACCTCTGAATGACCTTTTGACAAACCCGAAGCTTTGTAACGGTTAATTATGCTCACTAGAATGCACGATTTAAATTTCATAAAGTTTCGTTATCGTATGAGAAAGTTATGATCAAATTCGTATGCGAGGGGTTAAAAGCGTTAACGTTGAAAGTTATGACTTTTCGGGTAATAACCGAGTGGCCAAGGACTTAGAAAAGTGGGTACAAGTTCTAAAGCCCTTGTAGGTAAATAATAAGGGGTCAAATTGCAAGTAATAATGCTAGTTGACCTTCCGAAGAGCCAAGGGACAAGATGTGGAAACTAAAAAAAAATAAAAAATGAAAAAGCTGATCAGAAGGCCCATGCGGCCCGCTTTAGCACCTAAAGCGGGCCGCCTCAGCCTCCCAGATGCAGAAACTCGTTTTTTCACCTGTTCAGCCTTCTAAACGCCATGTGTTGCCCTTAAACCCTTCCAAGAGCCCCCTAAACAACCCCTAAACACTTAGGGACACTTGTTGAAGAGTTGTGGTCATTGATAGACTTAGATGTCAACAAGTTATGGTGATCTAAACACTATAAATAAGACCATTAGTTGCAACATTTGATCATCCACCTTCATCTGCATTTGTGGAGCATTTCTGGAGCTTAGGAGCAGATCCAAGACATCCCTACACGTGCATAGGACCCTTGTAAGTACCCTTGACCTTCCTCGATTAAGTTTTAGCCTAGTTTTAGCTTAAAAGTCAAACCGTCGTAATTAACGGTTGACTTTAAGATTAATCACAAATGGTCCAGTGATTAGTCGAATCAAGAGTAGTTATATGTTGGTATTTATGTGGGTAATAAACCCTTAAGAGGGTTCCCCCTGATCACCACTCTACCTAGGTCAAAAGTCGGGTCAAACGTGTAATTAAAAAGTCAACAGAAAGTTCAAAATGCGATTTATGCATGATTAACAATGTAGAACACTTATAACCTGTTTGATCATTAATATAACTTGGTAATTAGTGTAAGGACATGTCTAAACATGTTCAACCCGACAATTTACTATAAAGACCCGGCTCGGAACCGAAAGTCACATAGTTTGACTTTCACTTTGACTTTCAGTTCTGACCCGCTTTAGTATGATTTGAAAATGTCTTAGAGCTTTTTTAGGACCAGGCTACATGTTAGCACAACCATCTGTGGTTGGTTCATTGATTGACCCATTCGTTTACGCGTTTCCGTTAATTGCTCATATGTTGACCATTATGCCCTTATTATCTTAAAACGTGATTTTTGGAAATGTAAAAGAGTAGAAACTTTAATTACTGATATATAAACTTGTATGCAAAGTTTGACATCAGTTTGAGGTGTAGATTAAGAGTTATGCTCGTTAGCGTAAAATGAACGCTTTATGTTAATAAAACGGCGAAATTAGCGTATAGCCTAGTCAAGCCTACTTTTTGGTATCAAACTTCATACCCACTGATGTAATATACTATTTTGGGATTTTTGAAGATTTTTAATTAATTTTAGGCTGAGCATAACTAGTAGTCGTAGGCTTAATCCGGTAATTGTCGGTTTTGCCCTTACGGGCCATAAAATGAGTTTTACATATCTAAACGACTCCAAACCTTTTTCTACTGATTAGATATGTTAAATAAATTATTTTAAGCCTCCTGGAAGTATAAAAATATCAGCTTTATGTATCGAACCCGGAAATGGCTTCTAATCGCCTAATTAAGCGTTATTAATGCATAGTATGTACTAAAACTATTTTAAACATACCAAGGGTGATACCTACTGATATTTGAGGCAAATTATAATATTTTAACAGTAAGCAAAAGTTGTTTAACTCAGACTTCAGTTTTGAGCTTTACGGCTTATGTGAAATTACCAAAATGCCCCTACGGTGCATAGTTTGGTTATACTTGGTAAATCCACATATATACTTTAACCTACTGTTATAACTTATCAAAATAAGTATTTTTGCTGATTATATCAGACCTGTAACTCAGGTAATTACTTAAACTCTTTTATAACCTTTTAAATGACCAAACTACCCCTACGGGGCCTAGTTTGTGCTTATATACGTTTCGGGCATAATGAAAGACATCTTACTGAGGTCACAACATATTTGAGACATAATTAACTTAGGAAACCTGTATATGGCTCTCATGAATACCCGTCACGCTTATTACGCGCACGGTTCGGTTTATGTAACAAGTTTACATAAATTAGCCAAAACGGGTCAAACCTTATTGGTTTTATCTCAAAATCCAGAATGTGTTTAGTTTACCCATATTATACAAGTCTCCAAACTTGTCGGGTCTAAATCACATCCTATCCCGGTCTTCGCTTAATCATGCGTTTTGAACCGTAAACCTTTCCTTAAAACTAACCGGTCTAAGTTACGACTTAAATAAGACCCGTTAGGAATTTAATAGGTTAATAAAACCTTCGTTCCAGATTGAGAGCCCCAGTAGAAGTACTTGTGCTTGCTGATTAGGATATACGGCTGAGTATAAATTGCATTGCTAGCTCAGGTAAATACTTTTAACTTATTTTCCCTTATACGGGCTTGGGATACGGTATTATAAAAATACCGCTTGGTCGGGTGTAGAAACCTTTTAATCGGAGATGATTAAATTGCATAATCCCGTTTTAATCTGTATTGATTGATAACAAATAACATTGGGGGTTAATGACCGTGTCCTGGATATCCTTGGCTCATTTTAAAAAGTGAATGGCCACGACGTAAGCACAAGGTGTAGGCAAAACACCTCCTGTTGCATATGTATAACGTATACTCACTCGTAAGGGTATCTTCTTGTGAGATTATATTTGTGGTGTGTCGATTAATCTTGTCCGGCTTGTATTGTATAATCACCGGCCCTAAATGTTGGACAACCATGTAAATCGGATACAAGATTTTTATTAATAAAATTGTCCCAAGTATAAAAGATTAATTTTGCCTCTGTGCATTTTAATCCAGTTATAAAAGATATTTTGTACCTCGTGCATTCAAATCAATTTTTAAACTCTTTTCCAAAATGAGTCAGTTAATTGTATTTACCAGTGTAAACTGACGTATTTTCCAAAAGGTTGAGTGACAGGTACTATGCGTAATTGGCTGGGAGCTCAGGGCGTCACTAGGGAATCTTGCAAGTTCTAGATGACTAAAGTCTGTTGAACAGTTTTCTTTTATTGATCCGCCTGTGGATCCTTTACCTTCCGTTGTAATACTTTGACATTACTTATATTCGGAATGTAATATATTTATCTTTTGCTTCCGCTGTGCATTATTAAATTGTGTTGTTTGACCATGATGTTGCCAACCACGTCACGATACTCCCCCACTGGGCCCACCGGTGACACGTGGAAAATCGGGGTGTGACAATTTCCAAGATTCTTTATTTAATTTTATTTTTATTTATTTACAATCCTATTCGTCATGATTTATTTAAAACTTTTCATAAGAGAAATTACTTATTAGGGCATAACATGCCTTTGTAAAATTCTATTTATATACAAATTCACATACCTCACGGGGATCACTCAACACTTGGCCGAAAATGTATTTTTGTGGATCACTCGAGAGCGGCATGGAACTTACTCCTACCATAGGCTTGCCAAGCAATCAATCCTCCTCCTTTTTAACTTATATACCTTTGTAAATATCAAGAGGACTTTGTGGGTAAAGGGTTAGGCTTGGGTTAAAGGTAGGTGGTTGGGTTGGTGGTTAGTAGAAAAAGGCGAAAAGCGTAACAAGTGTCGGTTTTCGTAAGACTTTTTATTTTTGTAACTCTTATTTTGATGAAGCTATTTATTCAAACAAAGTTATTTTTGATGAACTTGTTTGTTTATTTTCTTTTGCTTCATCATCAACACAAAAATATCTTTTTTTTTTCTTTTCAAAAGTCATATGAAGAACCAAACTTGTTACTAAAACAAAGGGTTAAAAAATGAAAAAGGTTTTGGTGGGTAAAAAGGGTGTTTGGTTTGGGTTATGAAATGAAAAGGTTTAGGCTCAAAGGGGCTAACTAGGGGGATTTTGGGTAGGTGGTAAAGAAAAAGAAAAATAATGGTGTAGAAATAAAAAAAGGGTTAGTCCTAATGCCTCCATCATTTACTTACTCGGGTTTAAGTTGGTAAGGACTGGGAATGTATCGTCATGGCAAGTTCTAGAGTCGTAAGAACCAAGCGGCTATTCACACAAGAAACGAAAATGAGCATTTAGTTAAATGATATGTAAGTGTTTGCTCAATAAAGGCCCAAAACTCACTTTTGTGGGAATGGGTTTTTATGTGATCAAGTATATATAATCAAATTTTAACTAAGCTTTTTATGCCTTTTCATAACTTTCTTATGTTGGTTCTTTTTATCACGACGCTATCGGTTGTAAATTCGTAAAAATATAACCTTTTTAGAACTTAAATTTCCCGAGTTAAACCTAGACAAGTAAAAAAATGAATTTTTTTTTGAAAAATTTTGGGGTGATTAGCATCCCCCCCCCACACTTAAATTACACATTGTCCTCAATGTGTCCCAAAAATAAGTTTTTAGGTTGATTGAATGTGTAAAAGGTGTGAAAAAAGCAAAAATTTTGTGTTACTGGGCGCTGAACACGGCACTGTGTTAGCCGGGCACGGCCCCGTGTTCAAGTGCCAGTAACAAATTTAAAACAAGAGAAATAGAAGTCTGGACACGGGGGGTGATGCGTGCGAAGTGTTATATATATTAGGTGTATATTTTAAGCCCTTTTTAACACTTATTTTTAGCCAAGTTTTAAATTTATAAAACACGATATTTTACTAACACTAAACACAAATATGGGCAAGTGCACCCATCGTGAGCGTAGTATAGCGTTGGTAAGATACCGAGGTCGTCCAAGGACACAAGAGCTTTTAGTACCGGTTTATCCTCAACGTCTATTCAAAATAAATAGTTTATAAAAAGGTTTTTAAACTAAGAAAAATAAAAACTAACTAAAATGCTGAAAATAAAAGTAAAAGTAAAAACAGATAGACAAGATGAATCACTTGGTTCCGACTCGTATCTAGTATAACCTTTGATTATTTCCGCACTATTGCACATAATTAAGAGATTATCTTAGTTATTGTAGTAGGCCCCTCTTTTGAAGGTGACGTTACCCTCACCCCAGTAGTTTGAGTCAGCAAGGATACAATCCTAAAAGGGTGGATTATTGGAAGATAATGAATTAAGTTATTAATGCACTATTATGGTAGGCCCCGCTTTTGGCGGTGACGTTACCCTCGGCTAAGTAGTCTGAGTCAGCAGGGATACAATCCTAAATAGCCGGGTTATAGTATTAATAGTAGTTAACTTATGAGGGGATCAAAGAGTTTGGACCCCCGCCATCCAATACCGTGAAGTATTGAAGGAGGTCCTACTAAATTTGACCCAGGTCCATTGCAGGACCTCTAAACGCTGAACAATGGCAAGACCTTTACCAAACCGTTCCCTTAACCCCCGACCAGGTAGCCAACATACCTCCATATAGACCGTGGAGATATGAATGGTGAAAATCCTTTATTTTATATAGACAGTAAAATAATGCCAAGACACCACGGACAAACGATAAGGAAAGATCACCTTCAACATAAGTAACTATTTATTAAAGTCATTAATACAAAACCAAATAAAAAGTGCAAAAGATTAGAAATAAAAAGTATTATACTAGACACTTTGTCTTCACCAAGTGATGTAAGAGACTTAGGCAAACATGGCCTTGATTGTCAAGAAATCTTACGATCAATCTTGGATCCCGAGACGACTCACACACTCTACGATGGACAATGGATGATGGTGGTGGATGATGGTGTTATGGTGGTGGTGGGTGGTGGGTGAAGTGTGAGAGAGGTGGTGTGCCAAGGGATGGTTTGAGCTTGAGCCAAGCACTCCTATTTATAGCCTGTACAGAAGCCTGGACACGGCCCCGTGTCCGCTGGACACGGCCCCGTGTCCACCCTTTTCTCTTTCTTCATTAATACAGTTTGTTTTTATTAGCTCCACACGCCCCCGTGTCCGCTGGACACGCCCCCGTGCCTGTCTGACACTCTCTCTCTTCATTAATTGTAATTCGCAATTACAATTAATGCGCCTGCTGTACTTTCGCCACGCCCCCGTGTTCACTGGACACGGCCCCGTGGTGGGCAATAGAAGCTTCTACAGGTTTGTCTTTAGTGCCAGGGCTGTCCATCCTGAGCACTGCCCCGTGTCGAGCTGGGCACGCCCCGTGTCGGGCTGGGCACAGCCCCATGCTCAGCTGGGCACAGCCCCATGCTCAGCTTTCTTCTTGTTTTTGCTTTGGGAGTTGCTGTTGAAGGGGGTCGGGCATGCCACGTTTGTTCCTTTTCTTGTATTTATGCTAGATTTAGCTGCCTTTTTGCTTCTTTTGTTAATTTGAGCTCATTTAATCCTGAAAATACAAAAGGAAGACAAAAGCACACTTTTTCCAACATTAGTACTAAAAAAAGGTTAGTTTTATGCCTCATTTGATGAAATTTATATGTTACATTTTGAACACATCAAATACCCCCACACTTGAATCTTTGCTTGTCCTCAAGCAAAACTCTTTATAATGTGGCTTTACACTCCCAAATGGAATGGGTAGAAGAGAAGGTTTTTGGGCTTGTCATAGAGTGTCGGGATTTCCAAGATTCTTTATTCAGTTTTATTTTTATTTATTTACAATCCTATTCGTCATGATTTATTTAAAACTTTTCATAAGATAAATTACTTATTGGGGCATAACATGCCTCTTTAAAATTTTATTTATATACAAGTTCACATACCTCACGGGGAATCACTCAACACTCGGCCGAAGATGTTTTTTTTGTGAAACACTCGAGAGCGGCATGGAACATACTCATACCATAAGCTTGCCAAGCAATCAATCCTCCTCCTTTTTAACTATACACCTTTGTAAATATCAAGAGGACTTTTGGGGTGAAGGGTTTGGCTTGGGCTAAAGGTAGGTGGTTGGGTTAGTGGTTTAAAGGGCGAAAGGCGTAAAAAGCATCGGTTTTCGTAAGACCTCTTTTTTTTTTTTGATGAAGCCACTATTCAAACAAAGTTATTTTTGATAAACTTGTTTGTTTATTTCTCTTTTGCTTCATCATCATCATCTTTTTTTTTTTTTTTTTTTTTTTTTTTTTTTGAAAGTCATAAGAAAAACCGAGCTTGTTACTAAAACAAATGGTTAAAAATAAAAAGGTTTTGGTGGGTGAAAGGGTTTTTGTTTTGGGTTATGAAATGAAAAGGTTTAGGCTCAAAGGGGTTAACTAGGGGGATTTTGGGTAGGTGGTAAAAAAAAGAAAAAGAAAATAATGGTGTAGAAATAAAAAGGGTTATTCCTAATGCCTCCGTCATTTACTTACTCGGGTTTAAGTTGGTAAGGACCGGGAATGTATCGTCATGGCAAGTTCTAGAGTCGTAAGAAACCAAGCGGCTATTCACACAAGAAACGAAAGATGAGCATTTAATCTAAAGATATGTATTTATATGCTCAATAAAGGCTCAAAACTCACTTTTGTGGGAATGGGTTTTTATGTGATCAAGTATATATAATCAAATTTTAACTAAGCTTGTCATGCCGTTTCATAATTTTCTTATGTTGGTTCTTTTTATCACGACGCTATCGGTTGTAAATTTATAAAAATATAACCTTTTTGAGAACTTGAATTTCCCGAGTTAAACCTAGACAAGTAAAAAAAATTGAAAATTTTTTGAAAAAATTTTGGGGTGACTAGCGGTTCCAATAGAGTTTTGTGTAAGGCTTGTATTTAGGACTTGCAAGATTCAAGGTTTTAGCATCCCCCCCACACTTAAATTACACATTGTCCTCAATGTGTCCCAAAAATAAGTTTTTAGGTTGATTGAATGTGTAAAAGTGGGTTAAAAACAAGATTTTATGGTACTGGGTGGCTGAACACGGGGTGGTGTTGGCTGAGCACGACCCAGTGTCCAGACTGCCAGTACCAAAAGTAAACAGAAGGCTGGGCACGGGGGCGTGTCCAGTGAGCACGGCCCCGTATCCAGGTACCTGAACTGGGCATTTTCTACAGAACCTTGGGCACGGGGCGTGTTGGGGTGAGCACGGCCCCGTGCTGAACTTGCTGTAATGAAGAAAAATCATCGGGAGGCTCTGTTTTTGTGTATGGGGTGTTGGTTCAAGCTTCCCTCATCATCCTTCACCATCCCGAGTGTGTTTTATTCCTGAAAATTAAAAACTAAACTAGAAAACATAAAGGTTAATCTAAACTAAACTACGGATAGTTCCGCGGAATGCCTCCGTGGTGCGCCACGTTTATAAAGATCAGGTGGTTCTGGCTCATCTTCAATTAGGGGGTCGCCATTGCCGAATGGATATTTCATTGATCGCTCAAGATCGACACTCTTTTTAAATGCCCCTAATTGAAGAGGTAGATTGTTGAACTTCCGGTTTTTCAAAGCTTCGTGAGTTTTTACAAATGGTCGTCCCAACACTAGAGGAGCGTCATCGAGGATGACAAAGTCGGTCGGGATTACCATCTGATTTGTTTGAACCAATACATCCACAACTATACCGATTGATTTTATTACTTTCCGATTGGATAGAAAAATGGGTATTTGAAGTGGAGAAAAATCACTAATACTTAATTTTTCGAAAATGTAGTTAGGCATTATGTTAACACAAAGATCTTTATCGATTGTAACGTTACTAATAAACGAATTTTGAAAGAAACATGGAACCGGTGTAATGTTAATTTCAAATGGGTCTTCTTTTATTAGTGAGGTTTGATCATCAGTTAACTTAACACTTACCGTTTCGTCAATTTTAGTGTTAGTGTTTAACTCTTTTAAAAACTTAGCATGAGTGGGTACTAAACAATGATTTTCAAAAGAAGGTAACAAGAGATTAATTTCTTCAAAATTAGACTCTTCTTGAATTTTAACGTTGTCAGACTCACCTTTTTCGTTGTTTAACTCATGTGTCGGTTTTTCACTTATTTGTTCTTCCATTTTTACACTTTCGGTTATCTCTTCATTTTTTAATTCTTCTCTTGCGCGGGACTCCTCTTCCCTTGCGCGAGATTCTCTTATACAGCGATCGATAACTCTTATGTGTTCTAATATCCTATCGGTCACTTCGGTTATAGAAAAAGAATAGGGATTTTCTAAGCTTGAATCCGGTTGTTCGATCCTTTGTTCCTCATAATACCCATATGAAGTAGATGGTTCGCACCATTGTTCTTCATTGTAAGCATATGATGGATAAGGGTCGTAATTTTGTTCTTCATAATACTCATATGAGGTGGATTGTTCACGCAATGGTTCCTCATAATAAGCATACGAAGGTGGTGGCTCATATCTTGGTTCTTCAAAGTATGAGTATGAAGGCTCATACATTGGTTCACCAAAATATGAGTATGAGGGAGGAGGTTCATACCTTTGGTCTTCATACGATGTGTATGAAGTTGATGGCTCGTACCTGGGCTCCTCATAGTAGGTGTATGAATTGGATGGTTGATATGAGTGATTATATTGAACCGAGCGTGAGTTACGACAATTAGTGCAATAATTACCCCTATAATCCTCCTCCTCATAGGTGTAGTTGTAACCTCCTAAGTATTGATCCATAAGAATCACTCAGCAGACCACAACCGAGTCTCGAGATCAGAAAACAAAAATAAAAACGGAAACAGAGGCTGGACACGGCCCCGTGTTCAGTGGACACGGCCCCGTGTTCAGAATCTGTATCTGGGCGTTTTAATTAAATTTACTGATTTCGTTGAGCACGGGGCGTGTTCAGTGAGCACGGCCCGTGTTCAAGCTTCTGTTACTGGGTGTTTTATGAAAATATGCAGCACGACCCCGTGTTCAACCTACTGTAAATGCAGAACTAAACTAAAATGTAGAAAAATGTGGGCCCGTTTTGAAAAATTGATTAGGCCGTCGATTTTAAGCTTTCCTAAAATCCTTGTGTCCCCGGCAACGGCGCCAAAAACTTGATGCGTGCGAAGTGTTATATATATTAGGTGTATATTTTAAGCCCTTTTTAACACTTATTTTTAGCCAAGTTTTAAATTTATAAAACACGATATTTTACTAACACTAAACACACATATGGGCAAGTGCACCCATCGTGAGCGTAGTATAGCGTTGGTAAGATACCGAGGTCGTCCAAGGACACAAGAGCTTTTAGTACCGGTTTATCCTCAACGTCTAATCAAAATAAAAAGTTTAGAAAAAGGTTTTTAAACTAAGAAAAATAAAAACTAACTAAAATGCTGAAAATAAAAGTAAAAGTAAAAACAGATAGACAAGATGAATCACTTGGTTCCGACTCGTATCTAGTATAACCTTTGATTATTTCCGCACTTTTGCACATAATTAAGAGATTATCTTAGTTATTGTAGTAGGCCCCTCTTTTGAAGGTGACGTTACCCTCACCCCAGTAGTTTGAGTCAGCAAGGATACAATACTAAAAGGGTGGATTATTGGAAGATAATGAATTAAGTTATTAATGCAGTATTATGGTACGCCCCGCTTTTGGCGGTGACGTTACCCTCGGCTAAGTAGTCTGAGTCAGCAGGGATACAGTCCTAAATAGCCGGGTTATAGTATTAATAGTAGTTAACTTATGAGGGGATCAAAGAGTTTGGACCCCCGCCATCCAATACCGTAAAGTATTGAAGGAGGTCCTACTAAATTTGACCCAGGTCCATTGCAGGACCTCTAAACGCTGAACAATGGCAAGACCTTTACCAAACCGTTCCCTTAACCCCCGACCAGGTAGCCAACATACCTCCATATAGATCGTGGAGATATGAATGGTGAAAATCCTTTATTTTATATAGACTGTAAAATAATGCCAAGACACCACGGACAAACGATAAAGAAAGATCACCTTCAACATAAGTAACTAGTTATTAAAGTCATTAATACAAAACCAAATAAAAAGTGCAAAAGATTAGAAATAAAAAGTATTATACTAGACACTTTGTCTTCACCAAGTGATGTAAGAGACTTAGGCAAACATGGCCTTGATTGTCAAGAACTCTTACGATCAATCTTGGATCCCGAGACGACTCACACACTCTACGATGGACAATGGATGATGGTGGTGGATGATGGTGTTATGGTGGTGGTGGGTGGTGGGTGAAGTGTGAGAGAGGTGGTGTGCCAAGGGATGGTTTGAGAGTAGTTTGAGTCAGCAAGGATACAATCCTAAAAGGGTGGATTATTGGAAGATAATTAATTAAGTTATTAATGCAATATTATGGTAGGCCCCTCTTTTGGAGGTGACGTTACCCTCGACTAAGTAGTCTGAGTCAGCAGGGATACCGTCCTAAGTAGCCGGGTTATAGTATTAATAGTAGTTAACTTATGAGGGGATCAAAGAGTTTGGACCCCCGCCATCCAATACCGTTAAGTATTGAAGGAGGTCCTACTAAATTTGACCCAGGTCCATTGCAGGACCTCTAAACGCTGAACAATGGCAAGACCTTTACCAAACCGTTCCCTTAACCCCCGACCAGGTAGCCAACTTACCTCCATATAGACCGTGGAGATATGAATGGCGAAAATCTTTTATTTTATATAGACAGTAAAATAATGTCAAGACACCACGGACAAACGATAAGGAAAGATCACCTTCAACATAAGCAACTAGTTATTAAAGTCATTAATACAATACCAAATAAAAAGTGCAAAAGATTAGAAATAAAAAGTATTACACTAGACACTTTGTCTTCACCAAGTGATGTAAGAGACTTAAGCAAACATGGCCTTGATTTTCAAGAACTCTTACGATCAATCTTGGATCCCGAGACGACTCACACACTCTACGATGGACAATGGATGATGGTGGTGGATGATGGTGTTATGGTGGTGGTGGGTGGTGGGTGAAGTGTGAGAGAGGTGGTGTGCCAAGGGATGGTTTGAGCTTGAGCCAAGCACTTCTATTTATAGGCTGAACAGAAGCTTGGGCACGGCCCCGTGTCCAGTGGGCACGGCCCCGTGTCCACATCATTCTCTTTCTTCATTTAATGCAGCTTTATATTATGAAGATTTGCCTGGATTGTGCGAATCTTATAGTTGACCACGGCCCCGTGTCCGCTGAGCACGGCCCCGTGGTGGGCAATAGAAGCTTCTATCACTTTGTCTTTTATGCTGTCACTTGGGCACGCCCCCGTGCTGGCTGAGCACGGGGCGTGTTCAGGCTTCTGATCTCTTGTTTTGCTTGGGAAGATGCTGTCGTAGGGTCGGGCATGTCACATTCTGTCCCTTTTCTTGTATTTATGTTAGATTTTGATGTCTTTTTGCTTCTTTTGTTAATTTGAGCTCATTTAATCCTGAAAATACAAAAGGAAGACAAAAGCACACTTTTTCCAACATTAGTACTAAAAAAGGGTTAGTTTTATGCCTCATATGATGAAATTTATATGTTACATTTTGAACACATCACCTTCCCATCAACCATTTTTCCAAAAATATTTTGAACTGTGGGGTTAAAGACTTTTTCAATATCAAATTCTTTCTTTTCAGAGAAAAAATGATTTGAAATCTCAATTTTACCAACTTTTTGTATAAAATTCTCAGCCCTCAATGGTGGAAAATTTGCATCATCCATTGGAGGTACTGATGTTTCCAATTTTAACTCAACACGTGGCTCCTCTGACTTTGTGGAATCAGATTCATCGCCAGAATCAGAATCATTGCTAGAACTATCATCAGACTTCTTAACAACCCACTTTTAATTGTCAAGATTTTCTTTCCTCTTGTAAAACCTTTGTGAACATTCACCAACCTCAAACTTTGAATTTTTGAAAACTTTGAATTGTTTGGTTGGTGGTTCATTTTCAACCATCTTTTCTTTCAGTTTGAGAGAAACTCCCTATTTTGTTTGAATTGTCTTTGAACGGTTCCTGGCAATATGACCAACAATTTTGCATTGAAAACAAGTTCTAGTTTCCTTTTTCTGAGCAACTTCCTTCTTCATTGCTTCTTGCTTCTTAGCAAGGAATTCTTTATTTGTCTGATTCCTGAACAATTGCTCCTTTTTTTCTTCAGTTGATGTTCCTGGCAAATTTTCTGAAGTGACATCAATGTTGTCTGGCAAATTTTCTGAAACGTACCGTTAACAACGTTGTTATCGGTTTAAGCCTGGCAAGCGTTGATGTTGAAAGCTCGTCCACGGGCTGCTTGTTGCTGTGGGTGGTGCTGCTGTTGTTGTGGCTGGTGCTACTGCGGTGGTTGCTGCAGCACTTGTTTCACCACACGGTTTGGGCAGACATTGGCGAAATGATTAGGGTCACCACATGCGTAGCAGGCTCGTGCATGAGTAGCGAGAATGTAAGCTGCTTGGTTACCCTGGATAGCAAGTGGTTGAGCTGGTGGTGCTGGAACTTGAACAGCTTGAGCTTGTTGACGTGGGCCCATGCGACAGTTCGCTGTGAAGTGTCCGTAGATGTTGCAGTGGACACAAAAACGACAAGCTATCCCAGCTGGGTGGTGGTAGGTGCAAGTAGGGCTGAGAGGATGAGGACCAGTGTACGCACGCTTAGCAGGCGGTGCGTTGGTCACGGGAGCTGCGACTTGATGATTCTTGTTCTAGTGGGATTGGACGGGTATAGAATTGAGAGGAGCGGAAGTTTCAGCACAGTTCTTGATGTTGTTACCCTTGCGCTTGCGGTTTTGACGTGATGATTTTGAACCCTGAGATGAGGCGGTGTCAATAGCAGGAGCGGGAGTAGCAGTTGCTTGGTTTAAGCTCTTGGTTGAGGTCTTGAAGTAACTAGCCAAAACTCGCTTATCATTGATCTCGGCAGCGAGCTGGTAGGTCTCCTCAATGGTATCAGGCTTAGCTGCTTGAACAAAATCGGCAACACAATCAGGTAAAGCGCGGATGTATTTCTTGATCGTGATGTCTGGAGTTGACACTTGACCAGGACAGATGATACTGAGCTGTTTAACGCGAGCGGTGAGACCAACATTATCACCTCCTTCTTGCTTGATACCCCAGAACTCGTTTTCCAACTTCTGGAGTTCATGTGGGGGACAAAATTTTTCATCATGACTTCCTTCAGTTCCTCCCATGACAGACCATAGGCTGCGTTATTTTCGCGCCTGTTGCGCTCTTCAGTCCACCAATCCAGTGCCCTAGACTTGAAGACCCCGGTAGCATTCACATTGCGGAGTTCATCAGGGCATCCGCTTTGAGTGAAACCAATGGAACATTGCGCTAGGTCCATCTTCACCAGTGAAGTCTTTAGGACCACAAGCTTTAAATTGCTTAAAGCTGAAGGGAGTTTTTGGAGAGTCGCTCTTCTATTCAACAGATGACTTACTGCTAACCTCATTAATCTCACAAACGATCTGAGGTATGACCTTCGCCATTTCCTTAGCAACAAGGGAAGCGATGCGCTTGCCATCTCTGCTTCTCTGAGCGTTTCGGTGAGTGTGAGAACCAAGGGAAGACATTATCTGCAGCAGACATCGTCGTATAATTTAAACGAGATTTGATTATATCGGGTCTAGATATTAGTTTAACATTTTAACCATCATACTATTATTATTACTCCATAAAGCACAGGAATATATCAAACACGTAGGCACATCATCACGTAGGCACATAAGCACATACTCCATGTAAGCACGTAAGCACGTAGAGCACATAATCCACGTAAGCACATATTTTGCACGTATTCACCATCCTATTTTGCACGTATTCGCCTACATATTTTGCACGTATTCACCTATCTTTCACAGCTACGTAAAGCGATCGAGAGTTGCGAGTGCGAGTAGCGATATCGAGTAGCGTAAACAGCGAAGAGCGTTGCGAGAGTTCATAGTTTCTTTGTGATTTGTTAGAGTTTTGAGAAAAAAGTGAAACTTCGTGAGTTGTGCGCGTTTAATAAAGCAATGAGCGAAAAGCGTAAGTCTCCAAAATTGTAACATATAATCGTATAAACACATAAAAACACATAAAATAGAAGAATCAGCGGTTGCGAGCTTAGGATCAAAATAGAATGTCTGGGTGTTGAGACATCGACTACCCAAAGTGATTCGACTATTCATTACAACTTCGAGTGCACACTTTGGCCTTCTAGACTGTGCTCTCGCCTCAATCCGGGCGATCGGCACGCATCCTTCCAGTTATTGCGTGACTCGAGTCATTGGAGTCCATTGAGACTTTGGTGAGAGTTTTATAAAACCAAATAGAGAGCAGAGCAAGTCATTAAGATGCAGGGTTCACCCCTGACTTAACCACTTTATTCCTGTTTGTGTGACCAAGCCACGAGATAGAGATGGAGAATTTTGTCAAGATATGGATTTCACTCCTGACTCAACGAAAATTCTCATGTTAATAGTAAAAATATGCGTGGAGTGAGCGACTTCATCAAGTGTTTTCGGTTTTCACACCTAATCTCGATCCAACCACTCGATTGTGGTATGCGAGTATTTTTGAAAATGTGTGTGTTGTCAGCGTTAGGAAAGGGTGAGAAGTTGCACGAAGCGGCAGTATGCGGTGTTCGCGCAAAGATGTGGATCTAGCGAGTACAAGCAAGAGTATAATGAGTATGCTCATGCAAAACCCCTACTGGGTTCACACAAGCCGGTCTGTTGGTGCTTAGACTATAGACTAGGTCAATTTTGAGACATCAACCCGGACTAGGTCGTGTCTTACCTAATTCCCTATAGTTGTGGCTCTGATACCAATCTGTCACACCCCAACCGATGGCGGAATCATCGGGGCATGGCACTGAGCGAAACAGATTGTCCAAGAGAATCCATAACAACTATTAATGACATTAGATTAATCGTTAACGTCCCATACCATCAACATATAAAGTAAAAAAAAAAGTTATTACATATATTTTTCTCAAAGACAAGTAAACAGTTCCGGTAACTCAGATTTATTTAGTTTTTTTTCTAGACCTCCTACTTCGATTCATCAAGCAAAGCATAGCATCCTAATCAACCTGTCACATACGTTAAAATAAAGTCAATACACAGAGTGTAAAGGTGAGTACACAAGTTTGCATAGTATATAGTATAGCGAAAGCGTTTACGCATAACCAACATGTAACACGTAAAAATGTGAAGCAAGTAAGATATCGACAATGAAGTATGCAACCGACATGACTAGGAGTTGTAGAATGCGCAACTGTGACCATGTGAAGTAAAACCCTTAACAACCCCTATCCACGACAGGTGCTGAGTCCAAAGTATAGTACTATCGTTGCTAAGGTGTCAGGAAAACAATCACTGTGTAAACATAACATACAAGCATTCATCGAGTCACGTATAACATGCGAGGGCGGTTAGCGTTAAAAGTGTTTGCGTTGTGTGTTCCTTGTGATTTAATATAAAGAACGTATGTAATACCCAAAGTGCGTTAAAGAAAATGGGTTCGAGTATACTCACAGTATGTGTTTAGTAAATAAACACAGCCTTGGATTGAAGGGAGCGCGTGGAGGTTAGCTTGAGTATAGAACGATAGTGTAAGCAGTGAGTGGCATGTTAAACAGTGCGTTAGATGAGTAAAGTGTCGAATGGTGAGTCGATTAGATGGCCATCCGGATAGATGGTCATCCGGAAGGATGACTATTCGGACGGTTGGTCATTCGATCAGGTGAGTGTTTGTAAAGTCTTTTTAAACTTTGAAGTTTTCGTTGTAGCATTTTGAAAAATAAGAAATAACTTTAGATGTCAAGTCATCCGGACGGATGGTCATCCGGACGGATGGCCATTCGATCGGATGGCTATTCGACTGAGAGTTGATATTCTTTGAAGTTTTGACCAAATTGTTTAAGTGTTGTAGAGGACAAGGCACCCGACCAAATGGTCATTCGATCGGATGGTGATCCGGTTGGATAACCATTCGAGTGGCGTCCTGTTTGTTTGAAAATTTTACAAGTTTCAAAGTTAAAAGTTTGCGATTTACGGAGACGGCGTGATGACGTGTCAACAACGGGAACCCGCACCAATTCCAGTTCAACCGATCGGATGGGAATCACCTGATTCAATTGTACTCACTGTTCTTTTGGTGAAGTTTCGTGTTCAACCCGTAAGTCGGTTGTCTCTTTGGTGGGAATCCGTTCTCAGACCGGTTCTCAACTAGAGAATGAGTTGAGAGCCTGAATGAGTCTAGATTCCATCGATTTTGAGTATGAGAGTGTAAAAGAGTTGAAAGAAAGTTTGAAATCAGTGAAGTAGTGTTGAAATCTAATTGAGATTTATGTTAAATCATGTAGAAATCCTTTAGATCTGGACAAACCTTGATGAGATGAGGTCACACTTTAGTGTTCATAAGAACCCGAGGTGACGTCTCCTTAAGGTAGTCCAAATCCAATGATTTCATGGTGAAAATGTAAGATTTGATGGAGGAAATGATGAGAAAGTGTGTATTGATGATGGAAGTACAAGATTAGGAAGAAAACTTACGAAAATAGCCTTGAATCAGGTGATATGTGCTTCAGAACGTGCTGGGAGCGAGTTGGTCGGATAGAGTTGTCACAACAATGAACAGTGATGTGACAGGTGGGTATTTATAGTGAGAGAGGGGAAGTAAGGCGGTGGAACGATGGGTCGGATGGTTAGCCCATCGGATGGCCATCTGATCGGATGGCCATCTGATCGGATGGCCATCCAATCGGATGGCCATCTGATCGGATGGCCATCCAATCGGATGGTCATCCGGACGGATGATCATTCGACCGAATGGTCATTCGATCAGGCAACTAGTGCGAGTTAGTTTTCCGACTTTCGTTTCATGCGTTGATCGTTGCGTTGCGTTTAAGTGAGTTGCGAGTAAGCGTTGTGATACCATTAAACAAATAGTTAAACAAATAAAATAACACATAATTAGCATAAAAGTAAATCTGCATTTTGAGTTGCGATGAGATTGCGATGCGATAGAGTTGTGATTCCGTTTGCAAATAACATCCCAAAACATATATAAGTCACACACAAGGAAAAAACATAAGAACATACACATAGAACGATACCAATAGCTGCGTTTCGAGTTCGTGATGCATTGTGATAACAATAGTAACAATTAGACGTGATTGTTGTGTTTAAAAATCCGTTTAGATTGCGTTTGGTTTATCGCATTGTTAGTTCACTTATTAAAATATCGTCTAATATAGTTAACATGTCGATTACTGCGATGGGTTAGACTATTAAGCAATAATTAAGCAAGAATTGACAGATCTAAATGTTATCACGTCTTGACTTTGACTTAGACTTGCAAAGTCGGGTTGTTACAACCTCCTCTACTTTTGGAAGTTTCGTCCCAAAATTAAGGCGCAAGCGTAACGAAGAGTTGTGGATATTTGGCTTTCATATCACTCTCGAGTTCCCAAGTGAACTCGGCTCCACGTTTGCCTTCCCAGCGAACCTTCACTATAGGAATGCAAGAGTGTCGAAGTTTCTTTGTCTCTCGGTCCATGATTTCTACCGGCTTTTCCACGAAGTGTAATGTTTCATCCACTTGCAAATCCTCGAGAGGGACATGCAAATTCTCTTCTGCTAGACACTTTTTGAGGTTAGAAACGTGGAAAGTCGGATGTACGTTGCTGAGTTCCTCCGGTAATTTGAGTTGGTAGGCCACTTTGCCAATTCTTTCTAGAATCTTAAAGGGTCCAATGTATCGAGGCGCTAGCTTTCCTTTCTTGCAGAATCGGATCACCCCCTTCCAAGGAAAAACCTTTAGGAGTACGTGATCACCAACTTCGAACTCAAGGGGGCTTGTGGCATTTATCGGCGTAACTCTTTTGACGACTCCGAGCTTTCAAGAGATTGTCTTGTATCTGGAGGATTTTGTCAGTCTTTCTTGCAATAACTCAGGACCGGTAATTTGCGTGTCTCCGATCTCGTGCCATACAATAGCCTATCGACACTTTCTTCCATATAATGCCTCAAATGGTGCCATTTGAATGCTAAAGTGATAACTGTTGTTGTACGAGAATTTGACTAAAGGTAAATGCGAATCCCAATTACCACCAAAATCTATAACGCATGAGCGAAGAATGTCTTCAAGGGTGAGAATCGTGCGCTCAGCCTGACCGTCGGTCTGGGGATGGAAAGTAGTACTAAGATTGAGAGTAGTACCGAGAATGGACTGAAAAGTTTCCCAGATACGCGAAGTGAATCGACCATCGCGGTCAGAGATGATGTCACGAGGTGTTCCATGTCGACAAATGACTTTGTCGGTATAGATTCGTGCTAATCGTTCAACCTTATAGTCCTCTCGTATCGGTAGAAAGTGGGCGGATTTAGTAAGATTATCAACGATAACCCAAATGCTATCGTGACCTGATGGCGTGTGTGGGAGTTTCGTTATGAAGTCCATTGCTATACTCTCCCATTTCCACATTGGGATCTCGAGTTGCTCGAGTAAGCCAGAGGGTCGTTGATGTTCAGCCTCGACCTTCGAGCGGGTCAGGAAATTTGAAACATAGATAGCGATATCTTTCTTCATTCCTGGGCACCAATATCTGGCACGAAGGTCCTGGTACATCTTGTCGGCACCGGTATGAATGGAATATAGAGATTTAAGGGTTTCATCTAGCAAAATCTCTCAGAGATTGTTGCGATTGGGAATCCAAATCCGGTCGAGATAGTGAAAGATACCATTAGGCCTATTCACTAGCTGGTTTTCGGATCCAAGAATTCGTTCTTCCTTCAAGGTGCGTTCGGTGAAACAGGCGTGTTAAGCATCGCGAATAAGAGCTTCGAGGTCGTGTTGGGCTTGAACATTACAAACGCTATGTAAATAGCTTCGTCGGATAAGAGAATTGGGAACGAAATTTGCTTTGCCTGGGTGGTAACGAATCTCACAGTCGTAGTCGTTGAGAAGTTCGACCCATCTGCGTTGGCGAATGTTAAGTTCCTTCGGATTTCAGATGTGTTCTAGGCTCTTGTGGTCGGTGAAGACCGTATACTTGGTACCATATTGGTAGTGTCGCCAAATCTTTAATGCAAAAACAACTGCACCAAGTTCGAGATCGTGGTTCTTCTCGTGAACCTTGAGCTGTCGAGATACGTACGCGATAACCTTGTCCCGTTGTATGAGAACACAACCAAGGCCTAGGTTAGAGGCATCGCAATAGACCACGAAGTCGTCGTTTCCATCGGGTAGCGCGAGTATAGGAGCATTGCAAAGCATACGCTTGAGAGATTGAAAGGCTTCCTCTTGTTCGGTTCCCCAAACAAAATTCTTGTCTTTATGCGTAAGAGAGGTAAGAGGAATGGCGGTTTTCAAGAAATCAGCGATAAATCGGCGATAATAACCTGCCAATCCGAGAAAAGAACGAACTTCGAACGGGGTTTTCGGCGTAACCCAACCCTTAACTGCTTCAATCTTCGTGGGATCGACATGAATACCTTGACTATTGACAATGTGACTGAGAAATTGAACCTCTTCAAGCCAAAATTCACACTTGGAGAACTTAGCGTAGAGGCGATTTCCTTGGAGTAGTTCGAGAACCAAACAAAGATGTTGCGCGTGCTCGGCTTTCGATTTCGAATAGATAAGGATATAATCGATAAATACGATGACGAAGCGGTCGAGAAAGGGTTTACACACGCGATTTATTAAATCCATAAAAACTACGGGTGCGTTGGTAAGACTAAAAGGCATAACCACAAACTCATAGTGGCCGTAGCGAGTTTGAAAAGCGGTTTTAGGGATATCTTCCTCCTAGATTCGTAATCGTAACTTATGATAACCAGGGCGTAAATCGATCTTAGAGAAACACGTAGCGCCTTGCAATTGATCAAACAAACCGTCGATTCGAGGTAAGGGATAGCGATTCTTGATAGTCAGCTTATTAAGTTCCCTATAATCGATGCACATTCGGAATGATCCATTCTTCTTTTTAACGAAAAGGACAGGTGCACCCCATGGAGATGTGCTAGGGCGTATGAAGCCTTTATCAAGTAATTCCTGGAGTTGACTGGAGAGTTCGTGCATTTCGGATGGAGCGAGATGATAAGGCGCTTTAGCGACAGGGTTAGCTCCAGGAATAAGGTCAATACGAAAATCAATATCATGAGACGGGGGTAGACCAGGCAAATTGTCAGGAAAGACATTAGGAAAATCATGAACCACGAGCACCTTTTCCATTGTCTTCTCTTTCTTTTCCTTATCCGTTACTACGATGTGTGCCAAGAAAGCCTTGTATTCCTTGTGGAGATACTTGCTTGCTTGGACGCACGACCTGAGTTTCAGTTCCTTCGAAGATACTTCGCCATAGATGCAGAGTTGTTCACCGTTTGAAAGAGAGAAACGAATCATCTTTTCGAAACACAAAACTTCAGCACGATTCTCACGAAGAAAATCCATGCCTTCTATGATATCAAAACTACCAAGCTGCATCGGAATGAGATCGATCAGGAAAACGTGATTGTTGAGTTCAATAGTACAATCACGTAGAACGGAACTAACGGTGACGGTTCTTCCGGTGGCAAGTTCTACGTCGAACGTCGTTGGGAGGTTGGCATGTTTACGTTTTAGGAGCTTTTCGAATTCAAACGACATAAAACAGTTATCGGCTCCAGTGTCAAATAAACATGAAGCATAAATACCGTTAATGAGAAACATATCGTTGACAACGTTGTTGTCGGTTTGAGCCTGGCGAGCGTTGATATTGAAAGCTCATCCACGGGCTGCTTGTTGCTATGGTTGGTGCTGCTGTTGCTCTTGTTGTTGCTATTGCTTATGCTTCAGTGGTTGTTGCGGCTCTTGTTTCACCACACGGTTCGGGTAGAAATTGGCGAAATGATTAGGGTCACCACATGCGTAGCAGAGTCGTGCATGAGTAGCGGGAGCGTGAGCTGCTTGGTTACCCTGGATAGCAAGTGGTTGAGTTGGTGGTGCTGGAACTTGAACAGCTTGAGCTTGTTGAGGTGGGCCAGTGCGACAGTTCGCTGTGAAGTGTCCGTTGATGTTGCAGTGGACACAAAAACAGCAAGGTATCCCAGCTGGGTGGTGGTAGGTGCAAGTAGGGTAGAGAGGATGAGGACCAGTGTACGCACGCTTAGTAGGCGGTGCGTTGGTCACGGGAGCTGCGACTTGACGATTCTGGTTCTGGTGGGGTTGGACGGGTATACCATTGAGAGGAGCGGCAGTTTCAGCACAGTTCTTGTTGTTGTTACCCTTGCGCTTGCGGTTTTGACGTGACGATTTTGAACCCTGAGATGAGGCGGTGTCGGCAGCTGGAGCGGGAGTAGCAGTTGCTTGATTCAAGCTCTTGGTTGAGGTCTTGAAGTAACCAGCCAAAACTCGCTTATCATTGATCTCGGCAGCGAGCTGGTAGGTCTCCTCAATGGTAGCAGGCTTAGCTGCTTGAACAAAATCGGCAACACAATCAGGTAAAGCGCGGATGTATTTATTGATCGTGATGTCTGGAGTTGACACTTGACCAGGATAGATTATACTGAGCTGTTTAAAGTGAGCGGTGAGACCAGCATTATCACCTCCTTCTTGCTTGATACCCCAGAACTCGTTTTCCAGCTTCTGGAATTCATGTGGGGGACAGAATTCTTTCATCATGACTTCCTTCAGTTCCTCCCATGACAGACCATAGGCTGCGTCATTTCCGCGCCTATTGCGCTCTTCAGTCCACCAATCCAGTGCCCTAGACTTGAAGACCACTGTAGCATTCACATTGTGGAGTTCATCAGGGCATCCGCTTTGAGTCAAACCATTAGAACATTGCGCTAGTTCCATCTTCACCAGTGAAGTCTTTAGGACCACAAGCTTTAAATTGCTTAAAGCTGAAGGGAGTTTTTGAAGAGTTGCTCTTCGATTCAACAGATGACTTGCTGCTAACCTTGTTGATCTCAATGACGATCTGAGGTATGACCTTCGCCATTTCCTTGGCAACAAGTGAAGCAATGCGCTTGTCATCTCTGCTTCTCTGAGCATTTCGGCGAGTGTGAGAACCAAGGGAAGACATTGTCTGCAGCAGACATCGTCGTATGATTCAAACGAGATTCGATTATATCGGGTCTAGATATTAGTTTAACTTATAACCATCATACTATTATTATTACTCCATAAAGCACAGGAATATATCAAACACGTAGGCACATCATCACGTTAACACATAAGCACATAGTCCATGTAAGCACATAAGCACGTAGAGCACATAATCCACGTAAGCACATATTTTGCACGTATTCGCCTACATATTTTGTACGTATTCACATATCTTTCACAGCTGCGTAAAGCGATCGAGAGTTGCGAGTGCGAGTAGCGATAGCGAGTAGCGTAAACAGCGAATAGCGTTGCGAGAGTTCATAGTTTGTCTGCGATTTGTTAGCGTTTTGAGAAAAAAGTGAAACGTCGTGAGTTGTGCGCGTTTAATAAAGCGATGAGCGAAAAGCGTAAGTCTCCAAAATCGAAACATATAATCGTATAAACACATAAAATCAAAGAATCAGCGGCTGCGAGCTTAGGATCAAAATAGAATGTCTGGGTGTTGAGACATCGACTACCTAAAGTGATTCGACTATTCACTACAACTTCGAGTGCACACTTTGGCCTTTTAGACTGTGCTCTCGCCTCAATCTGGGCGATCGACACGTATCCTTCCAGTTACTGCGTGACTCGAGTCATTGGAGTCCATTGAGACTTTGGTGAGAGTTTTGTAAATCCAAATTGAGAGCAGAGCAAGTCATTAAGATGCGGGTTTCACCCCTAACTTAACCACTTTATTCCTGCTTGTGTGGCAAAGCCACGAGATAGAGATAGAGAATTTTGTCAAGATATGGATTTCACTCCTGACTCAACGAAAATTCTCGTGTTAATAGTAAAACTACATGTGGAGTGAGCGATTTCATCGAGCGTTTTCGGTTTTCAAACCTAATCTCGATCCAACCACTCGATTGTGGTATGCGAGTATTTTCGAAAATGTGTGTGTTGTCAGCGTTATGAAAGGCTGAGTAGTTGCACGAAGCGGCAGTATGCGGTGTTCGCGCAAAGATGTGGATCTCGCAAGTACAAGCGAGAGTATAAAGAGTATGCTCGTGAAAAACCCCTACTGGGTTCATACAAGGCGGTTTGTTGGTGCTTAGACGATAGACTAGGTCAATTCTGAGACATCAACCCGGACTAGGTCGTGTCTTACCTAATTCCCTATAGTTATGGTTCTGATACCAATCTGTCACACCCCAACCGATGGCGGAATCATCGTAGAGTGGCACTGAGCGAAAAAGAATATCCAAGAGAATCCATAACAACTATTAATGACATTACATTAATCGTTAACGTCCCATACCATCAACATATAAAGTAAAAAAAAGTTATTACAGATATTGTTCTCAAAGACAAGTAAACAGTTCCGGTAACTCAGATTTATTTAGTTTCTTTCTAGACCTCCTATTTCGATTCACCAAGCAAACCATAGCATCCTAATCAACCTGGCACATACGTTAAAATAAAGTCAATACACAGAGTGTAAAGGTGAGTACACAAGTTTGCATAGTATATAGTATAGCGAAAGCGTTTACGCATAACCATCATGTAACATGTAGCTATGTGAAGCAAGTAAGCTATCGACAATGAAGTATGCAACCGACATGACTTCGAGTTGTAGAATGCGCAACACATCATCACCATTGTGACCATCTGAAGTAAAACCCTTAACAACCCTTGTACACGACAGGTGCTGAGTCCAAACTATAGTACTATCGTTGCTAAGGTGTCAGGCAAACAATCTCTGTGTAAACACAACATACAAGCATTCGTCGAGTCACGTATAACATGCGAGGGCGGTTAGCATTAAAAGTGTTTACGTTGTGTGTTTGATGTGATTTAATATAAAGAACTTATGTAATACCCAAAATGCGTTCAAGAAAATGGGTTCGAGTATACTCACAGTATGTGTTTAGTAAATAAACACAACCTTGGATTGAAGGGTGTGCTTGGAGGTTAGCCTGAGTATAGAACGATAGCGTAAGTGTTGAACGTCGTGTCAAACGGTGCGTTAGATGAGGAAAGTGTCGAATGGAGAGTCGATCAGATGATGGTCATCCGGACGGATGACTATTCAGACTGTTGGTCATTTGATCAAGTGAGTGTTTGTAAAGTGTTTTGAAACTTTGAAGTTTTCGTTGTAGCATTTTGAAAAATACGAAATAACTCTAGATTTCAAGTCATCCGGACGGATGGTCATCCGGACGGATGGCCGTTCGATCTGATGGCTATTCGACTGAGAGTTGATATTCTTTGAAGTTTTGACCAAATTGTTTAAGTGTTGAAGTGTTGTAGAGGACAAGGCACCTGACCAAATGGTCATTCAATCGGATGGTGATCAAGTCGGATGACCATTCGAGTGGCATCCTGTTTGTTTGAAAATTTTACAAGTTTCCAAGTTAAAAGTTTGCGATTTATGGAGACGGCGTGATGATGTGTCAAACAACGGGAACCCGCACCAAGTCCAGTTCAGCCGATCGGATGGGAATCACCCCATTCGATTGTACTCACTGTTCTTTTGGTGAAGTTTCATGTTTAACCCGTAAATCGGTTGTCTCTTTGGTGGGAATCCGTTCTCAGACCGGTTCTCAACTAGAGAATGAGTTGAAAGCCTGAATGAGTCTAGATTCCATCGATTTTGAGTATGAAAGTCTAAAAGAGTTGAAAGAAAGTTTGAAATCAGTGAATTAGTGTTGAAATCTAAGTGAGATTTATGTTAAATCTTGTAGAAATCCTTTAGATCTGGACAAACCTTGATGAGATGAGGTCACACTTTAGTGTTTATTGATAAGAACCCGAGGTGACATCACCTTAAGGTAGTCCAAATCCGATGATTTCATGGTGAAAATGTAAGATTTGATGGAGGAAATGATGAGAAAGTGTGTATTGATGATGGAAGTACAAGATTTAGGAAGAAAACTTACGAAAATAGCCTTGAATCAAGTGAAATGTGCTTGAGAACAAGCTGGGAGCGAGTTGGTCGGATAGAGTTGTCACATCAATGAACAGTGATGTGACAGGTGGGTATTTATAGTGAGAGAGGGGAAGTAAGGCGGTGGAACGATGGGTCGGATGGTCAGCCCATCGGATGGCCATCCAATCGGATGGCTATCCGGACGGATGATTATTCGAGCGAACGGTCATTTGATCAGGCGACTGGTGCGAGTTAGTTTTCCGAATTTCGTTTCGTGCATTGATCGTTGCGTTGCGTTTAAGCGAGTTGCGGGCAAGCGTTGCGATATCATTAAACAAATAGTTACACAAATAACATAACACATAAATAGCATAAAAGTAAATCTGCGTTTTGAGTTGCGATGAGATAGAGTTTATATTGCGTTTGCAAATAACATCCCAAAACATATATAAGTCACACACAAGGAAAACACATAAGAACATACATATAGAACGATACCAATAGCTGCGTTTCGAGTTCGCGATGCGTTGTGATAGCGATAGTAACAATTAGATGTGATTGCTGTGTTTAAAAATGCGTTTAGAATGCGTATGGTTTATCGCATTGTTACTTCACTTATTAAAATATCGTCTAATATAGTAAACATGTCGATTACTGCGATGTGTTAGACTATTAAGCAAGAATTGACAGATCTGAATGTTATCACGTCTTGCCTTTGACTTTCACTTGCAAAGTCGGGTTGTTACAGTTTCTTCTTCACACGCGATCGGGAAATGGGTTTTCAACCCGACCCAATGCAAACCCATCCAATTCATGATGGTTTCGGTCCCAAACGATTCAAATGTATGGAGAATTAAGATCTGTACCCTTTAATCGTTCCATTTTACCCTATAATTAATCCATTTTATCCATAATTAAAACACCAATAAAGCTCAAACAATAACATGATCAGTCTCGCTTAATTCATTAGATTTAGCATTTAAAAACGATTCCATTTGAATCTTCTTAACTTTTTACATAATTCCCCACCCACAATTCCAGTTCACAATGACTCAAACTCACAGATTTGATTTAAGAACAAAGCTAGGGCTTGTATCTTCTCTCTACGATTTCTCCCTCAATTCTCAACCAATTCAGGTGATTTTTGAGTTCCTTTCATTTAGTCTCATGCTCTACAAAAGCCCTCGATCCATTTCTGTGATAGAGACCAAACAAATTCGTAGTTGAATTGTTATGAAATTAGGGTTCTTATGCATTTTAATTTGAGGCTTTTTAATCTACAAACATGTTTTTGTGAAATTGAACTTGTAAAACTGATGATTAACATATTAGATTATGTTCTAAAAATTTTAAAATTTTTTAGATATTTTATGGATTTATTTTGTAATTATCATGTTATATTAACTTAGAAACCCAGATAAAATACAAAATTTTAAAAATATTATATCACAAATATATATTCTGATTTTTCCAGTAAATATCAAGGTTATAAAACTTTTATAACAAATTTTACATTTAAATTGTAATTTATACATAATGAGAAGATTAAATAAATTATAAAACTATTTTTACTATTTTTACAAATATAACGATGTTGAATAAAATATTATTTCATGTAAGATAATTATAATTTTCTTGTTGGTAAAATTTATTAGATGGATTATTTGTAGTTATCTAAAATTAATTTATACTCGCAAAAGATACGGTAACGTATATAAATTTATCTTATTATTTCTTAACAATTGTTTTAATAAAAAATCAGATTTATTTGTTTAGGTATTCATATATTTACTTATTAGTTTTGTTGAGAAATTTACTTATCAAAATTCAACATTTATAAAAATATAATAACATAAACAATTTTATGTTATTATATATTGAAACAATATTCCTATTCAAAACATATTTAGATATTTATGTAATCATTTAATTATTTACTTATTTAATGTGATTAGGAAACTATATATCAACATTTACTTAATACAAAAGCCCACAAACAAAAGAACCCAGGTCATAGTCTCGGTTAAGTCGTTTCGTTGTTTAGTAATTTGTGATTATATTTTAGGGTAATTTTTTCGAATCATTCGTTTCATTCGCGGTATCATTCGTGGAGTTATCTTCGCAAACAGTGAGAGGACCTTTCCTCTTTTTACTTTAAAATATTATGGGGTGTATCATCGTGCTTTAAACTCATATTCATTTTATTCACGAAATCAAGCATACAAAATTCATTGTATACATTATGTGTTATGTGTTTATTTGTTGTTGAGAATTTATATGGTAGTTAAATTAATCAAGTAAAAGTCAAGCATAAATATGGATCCATTGGTTAACCCACCCATTACTATGGGTGATTGTAACTCATTCAGTCTAACTCTTCAAAGTTAGGGACACAAGCAAGCAAACAATGGTATATTTATTTTATTTGTTATTCACTGTTTTAATTATTCACTTAACACATCAAGTGCATGATCATTTTTAAAACTCTTTATATTTATTTAAAATTAGATTTACTCACTAGCTCTTTGTAATTAAGCCAATTATTTTGCATGTGGTACAAGAAATGAGGCTTGAAGATGCATGAATTGAAGTCATATAGGAATTGCCTTAGAAGTTAATAATGGAATTTTCTATGTATTTCTTTTAATTATGTTTGACTATTTGAACTTTATATGTTTTGGCATGACATTTTAATAAAAAGACATGATTTATTATGAAACATTAAATAGTGTCATGAGCTGTGGACAATCATCACACCCCAATTGATAATCTACCATAGGTTAGAGTATGACAAAAATAAAGAGTGAAATCAAAACATAGCAAAGACTTCAAAACATAGTTTTATGAGATCATTGAATTGCATCTTAATCCAAATGGTACTAACAATTTGTCTCAGATTCATTTAAGAATGATTAGAGCAATAAATGATTTCAATAAAATTATGACATTAAATATTTTATGCAAAACTTGAAATGAGCCTTAAACAACCAAAGATATAGAATATAGGATTTTTTTTAAAGTATACTATTTTAAGCCAACTCCCAACGGCGGGGAAGGCCAAAACAACAACGCGACTACTTACATAATTTTGAAAGAATGCCAATCATTCCAAACAATATTCCTATTCTTAGACCTACTTCTATACCACAAAAAGCCTAAGATCTTCACCTCTTGGACAATATCGGAAACAGACATCTCTTTCCCATTGAATCTTTTGTCGTTTCTCGCTTTCCACACCACCCAACAAACCACCATAACAATACCTTGCAAAGCCGTAGAAGTTGCGGAGCCCAGATTAGCGAACTTGTGAACACCCAGCAGGTCTCAAATGGAAAAAAGAAAATAAAGGGCTGCTGTTACACCACCTACTGACCCGGGACCAAACCTCTGAAGCAACCGAGCACGAACAAAAGATATAATCTGCAGTTTCCACCTCTTCTCTGCATAACACACATACGTCATCACCGTTGTAACAATTTCGTTTTGACAAAGCATCAACCTAGCAATGCGACCCATCTCGGCTCTCCACATTAGAATGTTGCATTTCTTTGGCACCCACTTGGACCATTTGAAGACGAAATTGTTGCTAAAATCCTCGCCACTTCTCAGAAACTCTTTGACCGCCCTAACCGAAAAAACCTTATCCTTTCCTCCAACCCATTCCCACCTGTCCTCTGCGTTGGTTAACTTCAGCCCCGTTAACAGATCGATCAGAGTGGCCCATTCATCGAGCTCAGGGCCAGCACTAGGTTCCCTTTGCCAAGCCCACTTCCCCAAGAAAGAGCACAGCCCACTATCGAACCGCTCGCTGACCCAGCACCTTTTTCGGACTCAATCCTAAACAAAAGCGGGTACCGATCTTTAAGCGGACAATTGCAAACCCAAGGATCAAGCCAAAACCTGATGTTATTTCCATTTCCTTCTTTCCCTCTGATGTTGTTCATCATCAACTGAACCCCGGCAACTTTAGTCTGATCCACCAATTTAACAATATTTTTCCAAATTCCTCCTATATAATTGTTAACCGGAACCGGACTCCGGCACCTTTTAGACCTGTGAATAGCCTCAATAAATCTTCGCCATAGCTCGAAAACGTCATTCCTAAACCTCCATAACCACTTCGTTAGAAGGGCCACGTTGACATCCCTAAATCTAGATAGCCCCAAACCCCCTCAGTATAGAATTTATGTGTGTTATTCAATTTGTAAAAACGTTTACAGGATTGAGTAATAAGAATGTTTGCTAATTATCATACACAAAATCCTACTGGGTGGAATAGTGATGTTCCAAGGTTTTGTGGTGAATGAGAGGAAAAGATTCTTCATAACTAATGAACACTTCCCATTCAGTTTTTTTTTTTTTTTTTTTTTTTTTTTTGTAAAGTATCTATTATTCACAAACACACCACCCTCAACACAAGGGCAACAAACAAGAAGGGGAAGAAACCCAGTTACATGACTGAGAAAGAAATCCAACCAGACCAAGAGACGTCCCTATTTTTGGACATGTTGCTATACCATAAATAACCTAAAGACTTAATATCCATTACAATATTAGTGACCGATCTTTGCGTATTGGAGAACCTTCTTTCGTTCCTCGCTTTCCAAATGCACCAGCACCCCACCATAATAATGCCCTTGAGAATCTCCTTGGCCTTAACAGCAAGATCAGAGAACTTGGGAACCTCCAGCAGGTCATTCAGCGAGAAAGCAAAGATATGACCAATTTGGCACTAACGGCTAATAAGGTACCAAACCGCAGCTGCCACCGAACACGAACAGAACAAGTGTTCCGCAGACTCCATACCATCGTTACACAGAGCACATGTTTCAACACCGTTAAAACAATTACGTTTATTGAGAGCGTCTAATGTAGCAATCCGCCCCATTTGAGCCAGTGATGCGTGTGAAGTGTTATATATATTAGGTGTATATTTTAAGCCCCTTTAACACTTATTTTTAGCCAAGTTTTAAATTTATAAAACACGATATTTTACTAACACTAAACACACATATGGGCAAGTGCACCCATCGTGAGCGTAGTATAGTGTTGGCAAGATACCGAGGTCGTCCAAGGACACAAGAGCTTTTAGTACCGGTTTATCCTCAACGTCTAATCAAAATAAAAAGTTTAGAAAAATGTTTTAAACTAGGAAAAAATAAAAACTAACTAAAATGCTGAAAATAAAAATAATAAAGAAAAACAGATAGACAAGATGAATCACTTGGTTCCGACTCGTATCTAGTATAACCTTTGATTATTTCCGCACTTTTGCACATAATTAAGAGATTATCTTAGTTATTGTAGTAGGCCCCTCTTTTCAAGGTGACGTTACCCTCACCCCAGTAGTTTGAGTCAGCAAGGATACAATCCTAAAAGGGTGGATTATTGGAAGATAATTAATTAAGTTACTAATGCAAATTATGGTAGGCCCCTCTTTTGGAGGTGACGTTACCCTCGACTAAGTAGTCTGAGTCAGCAGGGATACAGTCCTAAATTGCCGGGTTATAGTATTAACAGTAGTTAACTTATGAGGGGATCAAAGAGTTTGGACCCCCGCCATCCAATACCTTGAAGTATTGAAGGAGGTCCTACTAAATTTGACCCAGGTCCATTGCAGGACCTCTAAACGCTGAACAATGGCAAGACCTTTACCAAACCGTTCCCTTATCCCCCGACCAGGTAGCCAACATACCTCCATATAGACCGTGGAGATATGAATGGTGAAAATCTTTTATTTTATATAGACAGTAAAATAATGCCAAGACACCACGGACAAACGATAAGGAAAGATCACCTTCAACATAAGTAACTAGTTATTAAAGTCATTAATACAAAACCAAATAAAAAGTGCAAAAGATTAGAAATAAAAAGTATTATACTAGACACTTTGTCTTCACCAAGTGATGTAAGAGACTTAGGCAAACATGGCCTTGATTGTCAAGAACTCTTACGATCAATCTTGGATCCCGAGACGACTCACACACTCTATGATGGACAATGGATGATGGTGGTGGATGATGGTGTTGTGATGGTGGTGGGTGGTGGATGAAGTGTGAGAAAGGTGGTGTGCCAAGGGATGAGTTGAAATGAAACCAAGCACTCCTATTTATAGGCTGAACAGAAGGCTGGGCACGACCCCGTGTCCGCTGGACACGCCCCCGTGCCTGTCTGACACTCTCTCTCTTCATTAATTGTAATTCGCAATTACAATTAATGCGCCTGCTGTACTTTCGCCACGCCCCCGTGTTCACTGGACACGGCCCCGTGGTGGGCAATAGAAGCTTCTATAGGTTTGTCTTTTCTGCTGCTTCTTGGGCACGGCCCCGTGCTGGCTGAGCACGGGGCGTGTTCAGTCTTCTGCCTTCTCTATTTTGCTTGGGAAGATGCCGTTAAGGGGTCGGGCAGTCCACTTATGTTCCTTTTCTTGTATTTATGTTGGATTTAGCTGTCTTTTTGCTTCTTTTGTGTTTTTGAGCTCATTTAATCCTGAAAACACAAAAGGAAGACAAAAACACTCTTTTTCCAATATTAGTACTTAAAAAGGGTTAGTTTTATGCCTCATTTGATGTAATTTATATGTTGCATTTTACACACATCAAATACCCCCACACTTGAACTTTTGCTTGTCCTCAAGCAAAACTCTTTAATATGTGGCTTACACTCCCAAATGGAATGGGTAGAAGAGAAGGTTTTGGCTTGTCATAGAGTGTTGGGAATCCAAGATCTTTTTGGGTTTTATTTTTATCTATTTACAATCCTATTCGTAATGATTTGTTTAGAACGTTTCATAGGAGAAATTACTTATTTGGGCATAACATGCCTTTTTAAAATTCCATTTATATACAAGTTCACATAGCTCACGGGAGAAATCACTCACACTCGGCCGAAGGTGTATTTTTAGTGAATCACTCGAGAGCGGCATGGAACTTACTCCTACCATAGGCTTGCCAAGCAATCAATCATCCTCCTTTTTAACTTATATACCTTTGTAAATATCAAGAGGACTTCGTGGGTTAAGGGTTAGGCTTGGGTTAAAGGTAGGTGGTTGGGATAGTGGTTAGTGGTTAGTAGAAAAAGGGTGAAAAGCGTAACAAGTGTCGGTTTTCGTAGGACTTTCTATTTTTGTAACTTTTATTTTGATGAAGCTATTATTCAAACAAAGTTATTTTTGATGAACTTGTTTGTTTATCTTTTGCTTCATCATCAACACACATTTTTTTTTGAACGATCAAACGAAAAACCGAACTTGTTACTAAAACAAAGGGTTAAAAATAAAAAAGGTTTTGGTGGTTAAAAGGTGTTTGGTTTGGGTTATGAAATGAAAAGGTTTAGGCTCAAAGGGGCTAACTAGGGGGATTTTTGGGTAGGTGGTAAAAAAAAAGAAAAATAATGGTGTAGAAATAAAAAGGGTTAGTCCTAATGCCTCCATCATTTACTTACTCGGGTTTAAGTTGATAAGGACCGGGAGTGTATTGTCATGGCAAGTTCTAGAGTCGTAAGAACCAAATGGCTATTCACACAAGAAACGAAAAATGAGCATTTAGTTTAATGATATGTAATTGTATGCTCAATAAAGGCTCAAAACTCACTTTTGTGGGAATGGGTTTTTATGTGATCAAGTATATATAATCAAATTTTAACTAAGTTTGCCATGCCTTTTCATAATTTTCTTATGTTGGTTCTTTTTATCACTACGTTATCGGTTGTAAATTCGTGAAAATATAACCTTTTTGAGAACTTGAATTTCCCGAGTTAAACCTAGACAAGTAAAAAAAAATGAATTTTTTGAAAAAAATTTGGGGTGATTAGCGGTTCCAATAGAGTTTTGTGTAAGGCTTGTATTTAGGACTTGCAAGATTCAAGGTTTTAGCATCCCCCCCCCCCCCCCCCACACACTTAAATTACACATTGTCCTCAATGTGTCCCAAAAATAAATATTTAGGTTGATTAGATGTGTAAAATAGTGTTAAAAGCAAAGATTTATGTTACTGGCAGTCTGGACACGGCCCCGTGTCCGCTGGACAGGCCCTCGTGGCGAACTGCCAGTAACGAAAACTTACAGAAGGAGAACACGGGGACGTGTTGGTTAGGCACGGCCCCGTGTCTTGACAAAAATTTGCAGGACAGCAACCAAACAGCATGTCTGAGAGGTGAGCACGGGGGCGTGTTGGCTGGACACGTCCCCGTGTGGACAGTCTGTAAGCCTAAAAAACAGGTTTCTTCCCCCGGTTTTTCCATCCTGGCCCTATAAGTGCTGAGGCTTAGCACTCCAAGCCTCGGTTTGTACCTGTTTCATCACTTAATACCACACCAAGTAACACAAACATCCTACATTACCATAGTTAATTGTCCCAAGCATAAAGTAAAAATAAAACGGAAAATAAAAGTGGTAAAGGAAAGTAATTGTTCAACATTTGGCACGCAGGCCACCAACTGTTCGATAGATAAAGGGACTTAAACCTGTGGGCTCGCCATCAACCCGGTCCTGCTCCTTCAAACCCCCTACTCCATATCCTCATTGCTATCATCACCTCCATCCCCATGCCCCGCCATATACTCCCGGATGCTGCCGATATCGTCTTGTATATCGTTGATGTTGCGTTCAATAGCTCCGACCCGGTGGTATGTGTTGTTGGCGAGGTTGTAGGCATTCCTGGTACACATGAGGTTTTCCTGCATAAGATCATGTAAGCTTTGAAAGTTAGGAAAACTGCCTCCTTGTGAGGAGGATTGACCCGGATCACCATGGGGTTGATACTGGTAGTGGGGAGGTGGTGCGTGAAGAACTAGGGCCTCCTGCGGGTTCCATGCATAGCCTTGCGTCCTTTGGAAGCTCACCGATCCGTCTTCCGCCTCATAAAGTAAGTTCATGGCTCGGCAAATGTGGTAGTCAACTCGTCCCGACCATGGGCTTCTTTCAAAGGACCTTGGAATTCGCGTGTAATGCTTGAATAGACGGTACACCCATCCTCCGAAGAAGATAGGCGTTGGAGCGCGAGCAAGGCGGTTGAGATGTATGTTTCGTAACAGGAGATATGGAACATCGAGAGGCTCCCGGTTGTGGATACAGTGAAGGACAACCAAATCTTTCAACCCTACAACGCCGCTACTGTCGTGACGTTGGTTAAGAGAGTAGGTGAGAAGCCTGTGAATGTAACGATAGAGAAGATCCCTTAGCTTCGTACTCTTGGTGCTGCTAGGGTTGTAGATTCCTTCACCGATTTGAGCCCATGCGTCTTGTCGTTCATTTTCATCCAAGTCTCGTAATCCCCTGGTATTTTCTTCGTTTCCCGATTCCTCTTCCTGGTACAGTCCTATTATAGCTCCAAACTGTGCCATAGAGATTGAGTACCTTGTCCCGCCACACCGAAATGCAACCCCTTCATTGTCGAATGGGTCACACCTTGAAGTGAAGGTAAAGGTACTGTAGAACTCCATGGTGCATTGATGCACCGACCGAAGCCTAGTATTCAATGCAACAGCTAGTGGCCCCGTAACGATGTTGTTGAATCGGTCCAGCTGGTTTACCAAGGTTAACAGGTCCGTGCATGCTTGCCTGGGGTACTCCTCGGGTCTTGTTTGAAGTATTTCGTATCTTGCCCTGGCATCGAGCTCACTTGCATTGAACCTTGTGAACTTTGCCATCTGAAAGAATACACCAAAAATTGCACGAAACAATGAGATTTTTAAAGAAACTGCAAACATTGGGCTGGACTCGGCCCCGTGTTCAGTGGGCACGGCCCCGTGTCCAGACGTCTGTAACCCAAAAACTTCATTTTTCGTCCCGGTCCCAAAAACTTGAAATTTTTTGGTCCAATAGATGCGGTTTCCCCCGAAAATGAAACCCTAAGTGCCGTTTTTCCCAAAATACCCCGTTTACCCTATCAATTTTATCTCTTTCGGTTCAAGAACAAGGGTTTGGGGGTTTTTGTAAGAAATCGGGTGAATCTATGAACAATACAAGTGTATTTACTTCCCTTAACACTAATCTAACTAAATGCAAACAGATCTAAACAAAAATTTGAGGTTCGATCCGGATGAACTTCAAGAACCCTAGATTTTCCCCAAATTTTTGGTGTTTTAACTACATGCAAGTAACTAATCTAACTACTAAAAGTGATAGAATCATACCTTGATGTTGTTAGATCGATAGGAGACGTTGAAATTTTGCGAAAAATCGCCTGAAACCAGAGCTTTTGCGGGGAAACGGGGCGTGTGGAATGAATAAACTGTTTTGAAATAGGGGATTTATCCCGACTGCAGCGCGGACACGGCCTCGTGCCGACCAAGGTTTTTTTTTTTTTTTTTGTGCTCGTGTGAGTGCCCCCTTTTCCCATAAGCTATGGTTAGAAAACTTACCGCTTCATTTTGTTGTCTCATTCGTTCGTAACTTACCAGGCATGATGTTTTTATTCTTCCACCGTTTGGAGCGAGATCTCTTCTTCTTCATCCTCAATGAATCCTTGATAGAGTTTCAGCCGTTGGCCATTGACCTTAAATGGGGGCCCATTTCGAGATTTAATTTCTACTGCACCGTGTGGAAAAATATGGGTGATGGAAAAAGGTCCTGACCACCTAGACTTTAATTTACCAGGAAACAATCGAAATCGTGAATTAAACAAAAGAACTAGATCTCCTACCCGAAATTCATTAGGTTTAATATGTTTATCATGCAAATTTTTCATTCTTTCCTTATAAATTTCAGAGTTTGAGTATGCAGAATTCCTAAGCTCGTCTAATTCATTTAATTGACAAAATCTATTTTTACCAGCAAATTCTAAATCCAAGTTTACATTTTTTATTGCCCAGTAGGCTTTGTGTGCAATTTCTACTGGCAAATGACAACTTTTTCCATAGACTAGCTTATACGGGGTTGTACCTATTGTTGTTTTATAAGCAGTTCGAAAAGCCCATAAAGCATCGTCTAATTTATCAGCCCATTCCTTTTTATTTAACCCTACAGTTTTTTCGAGTATTCGTTTTAAACCTCTATTAGTCACTTCGGCTTGTCCGTTTGTTTGAGGGTGATATGCTGTTGAGACCTGGTGATAGACCCCATATCTTGTTAAAAAAATTTCAAGTTGATGGTTGCAAAAATGGGTACCTCTATCACTTATTAAAGCTTTAGGTGTGCCAAAACGAGAGAATAATTTTTTCAGAAATCTTACCACGACTCTTCCATCATTTGTTGGAAGTGTCTCGGCCTCGGCCCATTTAGACAAGTAATCTACTGCCACAAGTATATATTTGTTTCCTTTTGATGGTGGGAAAGGTCCCATAAAGTCGAGTCCCCACACATCAAAAATTTCACAAACAAGAATGCCATTTTGTGGTATTTCGTTTTTGGAAGAAATATTACCTGTTCTTTGGCAAGTATCACATGTTTTTACAAGACTTTGGGCGTCTTTGTAAATGGTTGGCCAATAAAATCCTGAATCGAATACTTTTCGTGCGGTACTAGCAGCACCATGATGTCCTCCGTATGGACCTTCATGACAATGGCGGAGAATTCTTCGTGCTTCACTACCATGTACGCATCGTCGGACGAGTTGGTCGGCACACATTTTGAAAAGATATGGATCTTCCCAAAAGTAGTGTTTCACATTGGCAAAGAATTTTTTTCTTTGATGATGTGGCCATCCTTTTACGACTATACCGCTAGCTAGGTAGTTAGCATAGTCGGCGTACCATGGTTCTTCCTTGTATTCCACCATCTCCAGGGACTCGGTTGGGAATTTTTCGTTGATTTGCTCATCCCTGGTTGCTTCCAAAGCTGGGTCTTCTAAGCGCGAAAGATGATCTGCAGCGGTGTTTTCTGCTCCTCTTTTGTCCTTGATTTCAATGTCAAATTCTTGGAGGAGTAGAATCCACCGAATCAAACGTGGTTTTGCATCTTGCTTTTTGAAGAGATATCGAATGGCTGCATGGTCTGTATAGACTATAGTTTTAGAAAGAACAAGATAAGAACGAAATTTATCAAAAGCAAATACCACAGCTAGCAATTCTTTTCAGTTGTTGTGTAATTTTCTTGTGCATCATTAAGTGTTTTACTAGCATAATAAATTGGGTGGAAATTCTTTTCTTTTCTTTCTCCCAAGACAGCTCCAACTGCAAAGTCACTAGCATCACACATGATTTCGAAAGGAAATTTCCAATCAAGCGCTATCATGATAGGTGCATTGACTAACATTTCCTTTAGGGTTAGAAATGCTTGATTGCAATCCTTGTCAAAGATGAATGGAGCATCCTTTTCAAGTAATTTCGTTAGAGGCCTTGAGATTTTTGAAAAGTCTTTGATAAACCGTCTATAAAATCCGGCATGCCCTAGGAAACTTCTGATAGCTCGTACGGAGGATGGAGGTGGTAATCTAGAAATGGTATCTATTTTGGCTCGATCCACCTCCATTCCTTCGCTTGAGATCTTGTGACCGAGTACTATTCCCTCCGTTACCATGAAATGGCATTTTTCCCAATTAAGGGCGAGGTTAGTTTCCTCGCATCGGGATAGCATTCGTTCAAGGTTATCGAGGCATTGGTCATATGAATCCCCAAAGATAGAAAAGTCATCCATGAAGACTTCCATTGTCTTTTCTATCATGTCATGGAAAATAGCTACCATGCAACGTTGAAATGTTGCGGGGGCATTACATAGACCAAACGGCATGCGTCGATAAGCAAAAGTTCCATAGGGACATGTGAAAGTTGTTTTTTCTTCGTCTTCAGGCGCTATCAGGATTTGAAAGTAACCTGAAAAACCATCCAAGAAACAATAAAATTTATGACCAGATAATCTTTCTAACATTTGATCAATGAAGGGCAAAGGGAAGTGGTCTTTTCTTGTTACTTCATTTAATCGTCTATAATCTATACATACTCTCCATCCTGTGACGGTTCTCGTTGGTATTAATTCATTTTTTTCGTTAGTTATTACCGTCATACCTCCTTTCTTTGGAACTACTTGGACGGGACTTACCCAAGGACTATCGGAGATAGGATAGATAAGTCCGGCGTCAAGTAGCTTGATGACTTCGTTTTTAACCACTTCTTGAACATTTGGATTTACTCGACGTTGTGGTTGTATGACCGATTTGTAGTCATCATTCATCAAAATTTTGTGTGTGCACATAGAAGGACTAATTCCATTTATGTCTACAAGTTTCCAAGCTATTGCGTTTTTGTGTTTTTTCAAAAGATTAATTAGTTTTTCTTTTTCTAAGTTATCTAATTTAGACGAAATAATTACAGGTAAATTACCATCTTTGTCTAGAAAAGCATATTCCAAACCTTTTGGAAGTTCTTTGAGCTCAAGTGGTGGGTCCTTAGGAGACTCCTTATTTGGTTGCTCATTTCGATCAAGAACTTTAAAAGTTTGTTCTATGGCGACCTCTTCTTCAACAAAGTGGTCAATCTCTTCACTTGTATCGGGTGGTTCATCTTCATCTTCAATTAGGGGGTCATTATTGCCGAATGGATATTTCATTGACCGTTCGAGATCGACACTTCTTTTAAATGCCCCTAATTGAAGAGGTAGATTTTTGAACTTCCGGTTTTTCAAAGCTTCGTGAGTTTTTACAAATGGTCTTCCCAACACTAGAGGAGCGTCATCAAGAATGACAAAGTCGGTCGGGATTACCATTTGATTTGTTTGAACCAAGACATCTTCAACTATACCGATTGATTTTATTACTTTCCGATTGGATAGAAAAATGGGTGTTCGAAGTGGAGAAAAATCGCTAATACTTAATTTTTCGAAAATGTAAATAGGCATTATGTTAACACAAAGATCTTTATCGATTGTAACGTTACTAATAAATGAATTTTGAAAGAAACATGGAACCAGTGTAATGTTAATTTCAAATGGGTCTTCTTTTATTAGCGAAGTTTGATCATTAGTTAACTTAACACTTACCGTTTCGTCAATTTTAGCGTTAGTATTTAACTCTTTTAAAAACTTAGCATGAGGGTGTACTAAACAATGATTTTCAAAAGAAGGTGGCAAGAGATTAATTTTTTTCAAAATTAGACTCTTCTTGAATTTTAACGTTGTCGGACTCACCTTTTTCGTTGTTTAACTCATGTGTCGGTTTTTCACTTATTTGTTCTTCCATTTTTACACTTTCAGTTATCTCTTCTTTTTTTAATTCTTCTCTTGCGCGGGACTCCTCTTCCCTTGCGCGAGCTTCTTTTATACATCGATCGATAACTCTAATGTGTTCTAATATCCTATCGGTCACTTCGGTTATAGAAAAAGAATCGGAATTTTCCAAGCTTGAATCCGGTTGTTCGACCCTTTGTTCCTCATAATACTCATATGAAGTCGATGGTTCGCACCATTGTCCTTCATTGTAAGCATATGATGGATAAGGTTCGTAATTTTGTTCTCCATAATACTCATATGAGGTGGGTTGTTCACGCCATGGTTCCTCATAGTAAGTATACGAAGGTGGTGACTCATATCTTGGTTCCTCAAAGTATGAGTAAGAAGGATCATACCTTGGTTCATCAAAATATGAGTATGAGGGAGGAGGTTGATACCTTTGGTCTTCATATGATGTGTATGAAGTTGATGGCTCGTACCTGGGCTCCTCATTGTAGGTGTATGAATTGGATGGTTGATATGAGTGATTATTTTGAACCGAGCGTAAATTACGACAATTAGTGCAATAATTACCCCTATAATCATCCTCCTCATAGGTGTAGTCGTAACCTCCTGAGTATTGATCCATAAGAATCACTCAGCAGACCACAACCAAGTCCCGAAATCAGAAAACAAAAGGAAAAACGGAAACAGAGGTTGGACACGGCCCCGTGTTCAGTGAGCACGGCCGTGTTCAAGATCTGTATCTAGGCGTTTTATGAAAATGCTGGACACGGCCCCGTGTTCAGTGAACACGGCCCCGTGTACAGGTTACTGCAAATGCAAAACTAAACTAAAATGCAGAAAAATGTGCGCGCGTTAAAAAGGTTTTAAAAAAAACTGATTGGGCCGTCGATTTTAAGCTTTCTTAAAATCCTTGTGTCCCCGGGAACGGCGCCAAAAACTTGATGCGTGTGAAGTGTTATATATATTAGGTGTATATTTTAAGCCCCTTTAACACTTATTTTTAGCCAAGTTTTAAATTTATAAAACACGATATTTTACTAACACTAAACACACATATGGGCAAGTGCACCCATCGTGAGCGTAGTATAGTGTTGGCAAGATACCGAGGTCGTCCAAGGACACAAGAGCTTTTAGTACCGGTTTATCCTCAACGTCTAATCAAAATAAAAAGTTTAGAAAAATGTTTTAAACTAAGAAAAAATAAAAACTAACTAAAATGCTGAAAATAAAAATAAAAAATAAAAACAGATAGACAAGATGAATCACTTGGTTCCGACTCGTATCTAGTATAACCTTTGATTATTTTCCGCACTTTTGCACATAATTAAGAGATTATCTTAGTTATTGTAGTAGGCCCCTCTTTTGAAGGTGACGTTACCCTCACCCCAGTAGTTTGAGTCAGCAAGGATACAATCCTAAAAGGGTGGATTATTGGAAGATAATTAATTAAGTTATTAATGCAAATTATGGTAGGCCCCTCTTTTGGAGGTGACGTTACCCTCGACTAAGTAGTCTGAGTCAGCAGGGATACAGTCCTAAATAGCCGGGTTATAGTATTAATAGTAGTTAACTTATGAGGGGATCAAAGAGTTTGGACCCCCGCCATCCAATACCGTGAAGTATTGAAGGAGGTCCTACTAAATTTGACCCATGTCCATTGCAGGACCTCTAAACGCTGAACAATGGCAAGACCTTTACCAAACCGTTCTCTTAACCCCCGACCAGGTAGCCAACATACCTCCATATAGACCGTGGAGATATGAATGGTGAAAATCTTTTATTTTATATAGACAGTAAAATAATGCCAAGACACCACGGACAAACGATAAGGAAAGATCACCTTCAACATAAGTAACTAGTTATTAAAGTCATTAATACAAAACCAAATAAAAAGTGCAAAAGATTAGAAATAAAAAGTATTATACTAGACACTTTGTCTTCACCAAGTGATGTAAGAGACTTAGGCAAACATGGCCTTGATTGTCAAGAACTCTTACGATCAATCTTGGATCCCGAGACGACTCACACACTCTATGATGGACAATGGATGATGGTGGTGGATGATGGTGTTGTGATGGTGGTGGGTGGTGGATGAAGTGTGAGAGAGGGGGTGTGCCAAGGGATGAGTTGAAATGAAACCAAGCACTCCTATTTATAGGCTGAACAGAAGGCTGGACACGCCCCCGTGCCTGTCTGACACACTCTCTCTTCATTAATTGTAATTCGCAATTACAATTAATGCGCCTGCTGTACTGTCGCCACGCCCCCGTGTTCACTGGACACGGCCCCGTGGTGGGCAATAGAAGCTTCTATAGGTTTGTCTTTTCTGCTGCTTCTTGGGCACGGCCCCGTGCTGGCTGAGCACGGGGCGTGTTCAGTCTTCTGCCTTCTCTATTTTGCTTGGGAAGATGCCGTTGAGGGGTCGGGCAGTCCACTTATGTTCCTTTTCTTGTATTTATGTTGGATTTAGCTGTCTTTTTGCTTCTTTTGTGTTTTTGAGCTAATTTAATCCTGAAAATACAAAAGGAAGTCAAAAACAATCTTTTTCCAATATTAGTACTCAAAAAGGGTTAGTTTTATGCCTCATTTGATGTAATTTATATGTTGCATTTTACACACATCAGCCAGCCACACGAAAATGTTCACTTTTTTCGGAACCCATTTCGACCATTCAAGCACAAAGTAGCCACTGAGATCATCACTGCTCCTAAGGAAATTTTTAACAGACCTGATGCGTGTGAAGTGTTATATATATTAGGTGTATATTTTAAGCCCCTTTAACACTTATTTTTAGCCAAGTTTTAAATTTATAAAACACGATATTTTACTAACACCAAAGACACATATGGGCAAGTGCACCCATCGTGAGCGTAGTATAGCGTTGGTAAGATACCGAGGTCGTCCAAGGACACAAGAGCTTTTAATACCGGTTTGTCCTCAACGTCTAATCAAAATAAAAAGTTTAGAAAAATGTTTTAAACTAAGAAAAATAAAAACTAACTAAAATGCTGAAAATAAAATAAAAATAAAAACATATAGACAAGATGAATCACTTGGTTCCGACTCGTATCTAGTGTAACCTTTGATTATTTCCGCACTTTTGCACATAATTAAGAGATTATCTTAGTTATTGTAGTAGGCCCCTCTTTGGAAGGTGACGTTACCCTCACCCCAGTAGTTTGAGTCAGCAAGGATACAATCCTAAAAGGGTGGATTATTGGAAGATAATGAATTAAGTTATTAATGCAATATTATGGTAGGCCCCTCTTTTGGAGGTGACGTTACCCTCGACTAAGTAGTCTGAGTCAGCAGGGATACAATCCTAAATAGCCGGGTTATAGTATTAATAGTAGTTAACTTATGAGGGGATCAAAGAGTTTGGACCCCCGCCATCCAATACCGTTAAGTATTGAAGGAGGTCCTACTAAATTTGACCCAGGTCCATTGCAGGACCTCTAAACGCTGAACAATGGCAAGACCTTTACCAAACCGTTTCCTTAACCCCCGACCAGGTAGCCAACATACCTCCATATAGACCGTGGAGATATGAATGGTGAAAATCTTTTATTTTATATAGACAGTAAAATAATTTCAAGACACCACGGACAAACGATAAAGAAAGATCACCTTCAACATAAGCAACTAGTTATTAAAGTCATTAATACGAAACCAAATAAAAAGTGCAAAAGATTAGAAATAAAAAGTATTACACTAGACACTTTGTCTTCACCAAGTGATGTAAGAGACTTAGGCAAACATGGCCTTGATTGTCAAGAACTCTTACGATCAATCTTGGATCCCGAGACGACTCACACACTCTACGATGGACAATGGATGATGGTGGTGGATGATGGTGTTATGGTGGTGGTGGGTGGTGGGTGAAGTGTGAGAGAGGTGGTGTGCCAAGGGATGGTTTGAGCTTGAGCCAAGCACTTCTATTTATAGGCTGAACAGAAGCTCGGGCACGGCCCCGTGTCCAGTGGGCACGGCCCCGTGTCCACATCCTTCTCTTTCTTCATTTAATGCAGCTTTGTCTTATTAGTTGACCACGCCCCCGTGTCCGCTGAGCACGACCCCGTGGTGCAGAAGAATCTTTGTACTATGCAGATTTGCTGGATTGTGCGAATCGTATAGTTGACCACGGCCCCGTGTCCGCTGAGCACGGCCCCGTGGTGGGCAATAGAAGCTTCTACCACTTTGTCTTTTCTGCTGACACTTGGGCACGCCCCCGTGCTGGCTGAGCACGGGGCGTGTTCAGTCTTCTGATCTCTTGTTTTGCTTGGGAAGATGTTGTTGTGGGGTCGGGCATGTCACGTTTTGTTCCTTTTCTTGTATTTATGTTAGATTTTGATGTCTTTTTTCTTCTTTTGTTAATTTGAGCTCATTTAATCCTGAAAATACAAAAGGAAGACAAAAGCACACTTTTTCCAACATTAGTACTAAAAAAAGGTTAGTTTTATGCCTCATTTGATGAAATTTATATGTTGCATTTTGAACACATCAAGACCCAACCGAAAACTCCTTGTTATCGTCCCCTACCCATTCCTACTTGTCTCTAGAATCAGAAAGCACAACCGAGTCCAGCAGCTGCATTAGATCATTCCATTCGGTCAACTCAGCCCGAGAGTCCGGGTTTCGGCTCCATCCCCAAGCATCAGAGAATTTCTGCAGCCGCACGTTGAAACGATCCGCAACCATACATTTCTTTTTGGTTTCCAAACGAAACAGAGCATCATACCGGTTCTTCAATGGTTGGTTGGAAACCCACGGATCCAAATAGAACCTGATCGCCTGCCCATCCCCAACCCGACCCTTGATGTTATGTAAAAGGTGAATTCCTCCGACTATGGATTTTTCAATATCGGAGACTATACCTTTCCAAACCCCGCCCATGTATTTGTTCACCGGAACCGAGGACCAATTCCTCTTTGAACCATGAATCGAATTAATGACATCTTTCCACAGAGCACTTCCTTCAACACGATACCTCCACACCCATTTACTTAACAGAGCCGTATTAGTATCCTTCAACACGATACCGCCCTTATTAATAGGAACAGTGGCACCGTTCCAGGTCACCCAGTACAGCTTACTATTCGAGCCACCTCCTCTCCATAAAAACTTCTTCATAATTGCTTCCAACCCATTGGACACTGCCACCGGAACTTTAAATAGAGACGTATAGTAGTTGGGCAAACTTTCAAGGACCAATTTAATGAGAGTAACATGACCTTCGATCGACAGCAACGAGGCTTTCCATAAATCTAGACGGGCTTCAAAAATGTCGAAAATAGACTTCCAACTCGCCACTCTACTCATCCTAGCGCCAACCGGAACGCCCAGATGAATGAAAGGAATCCTGCTAGCCGAACACCTCATCACCGAGGACATCTCTTCAATATCAGAATCATCCACTCCCACCGCAAAAAGATTCGATTTACTCATGTTAATTTTTAGACCGGAGCAAATATGGAAACATCTAAGTAGAAGCGCCATGTTCTTAATGTTTTTACTCGCCCATTCCCCCAATAACACATAATCGTCCGCATAAATAAGGTGAGTGAGCACCGGCCCATTATTCGGAAGCTCCCACCCGACTCGCTTTCCTGATCATGCTCGAAAAAGCCTCCATGACAATTAAAAAAAGGAAAAGGGAGATAGGGTCCCCTTGTCGCATACCTTTACGATAGGGGAACACAAAGGTATGTGAACAATTTACGAGCACCGAGGAGCGAGCCGATGAAAGAATACCATGAATCCAGTTACACCATCTAGGAGGGAAACCCAATTGTTCCATAACCGACAAAACAAACTTCTAGTTGACATTATCATAAGCCTTGGAGAAATATATTTTAAACATAAACATCTTTCTACCTTTCTTCTTAGCCCACTCTATGACCTCATTTAAGAAGAGAGGACCATCCAGAATAAGTCTATCTTTAATAAATGCTGATTGATTAAACGAAATAACTGAACCAATCACCCTTTTTAGTTTGTTCGCAAGAACTTTCGAAACCACTTTATTGATAATACCCACGAGGTTGATGGGGCGGTATTCTCCTAAACCCACCGGGTCTTTAACCTTCAGGACAATAGTGGTGAACAATGAGTTGCACCCTCTGCTGAAGCAACCGGTTTCATAAAAATTATCAAAAATGTTTTCGAAGTCCTTAGCAAACGAATCCCAAAAACATTTTAAAAACTTCATATTGAACCCATCCGGACCAGGGGCCTTTTCACTGCCACAATAAAAAACGGCTGTTTTTTTACCTCCCTAGAGAACTTCCCAGTAAGGAAAGCGGCATCATGTTCCGACACTTTCTGATCAAAAGAGCAACTTAATTCAGGCCGATTGGGCATTTCCTCTACCAAATTGTCCTGAAAATACTTAAACACCATACATTTAACTCTTCTCGGTTCGGAAACCCACTCACCATTGACCATAAGACCCGAGATCGCATTAGAGGACTTACGATTATTAATCATACCATGGAAGAACTTTGTGTTGTCATCACCATCCATTGCCCATTTCACCCTGGCCCTCTGTTTAAGATCCTTAACTTTAAAGCGTTCTGCCTCTAAGAGCCTGTGTTTGCACTCAAATCAGACCCATTCTTCATCCTCGGAAAGCTCTCTGTGCTCCATTTCCTCTTCAAGAGATTCAAGTTCTTGTCTCGCGCACTCCTCTTCCTCTATTTCCTTATACCTGGTATCATCTCTCCAAGCTTTGATTTTATTCCGAAGATGTCTAAGCTTATGAATCAGCTTCAGATCTGCAGGCCCCTCAAATTGAAAATCCTCAAGAGCCACCGATACCACCTGAACAAAATCAGGCCTGTCCATCCAGGAGCTGAAGAAACAAAAAGGTTTGGGGCCATAATTCAAATCCATAGTCACCATCAACTGAGGGTTGTGATCAGAGAACTTCCTAGGAAGGACCCTCACAAACGCCTCTTGCCAAGTATCCTGGAAAACTTTACAAACCAACATCCTGTCAATTTTGCTGAGCTTGGGGCCATTTTCTCCTTCGACCATAAACATAAATTTACTACCTTTTAAATTGAAGTCGTAGAGGCCAGCATCGTGAATAAACTGGTTGAAGTCCCTTGCAAAGTTAGCTTTGAACCAGGAATTTTTACGCTCCTCAACACCACGAACCGAATTAAAATCTCCAGTCAAGAGCCACATGCCCCCCCCCAAACCTCCCGATTTCACAGCCAAAAGCCGTTTCCAAAGAGGCCGTTTATCAGCCGATTTCTGCGGAGCATACACATTCACTATATTCACCGCCTCCAAGCATCCTTTAATCGAACCACCGATGATGTGTGCAAAATGCAACATATAAATGCTCAAGCATAAAAGCATACATCTTTAAATTAAATGCTCATTTTTCGTTTCTTGTGTGAATAGCTGCCTGGTTCTTACGACTCTAGAACTTGCCATGACAATACATACCCGGTCCTTACCAAATAAAACCCAAGTAAGTAAATGATGGAAGCATTAGGACTAACCCATTTTCCTTTCAACACCATTATTTTTCATTTCTAAACCCACAAAACAAGCACCCTTTACCCACCAAAACCATTTTTCTTTTCAACCTTTTATTTTAGTAAAAAAGCTCGGTTTTCTTGTGACGTTTCTTTATAAAAAATGAAGTTTAGTAATAAACAAACAAAGTCCTCAAACAAACTTTGTTTGAAGATGCTTAGTTTGAATAAAAGTCACGAAAACAAAAAGTTTTATGACGACCGATGCTTTTTATGCCTTTAGCCCTTTTTACTAACCACTAACCCAAAACCACATACCTTTAGCGCAAGCCTAACCCTTCCCCAAGTACTCTTGATATTTACAAAGCTTTATAGTTAAAAAGGATGATGATTGATTGCTTGGCAAGCATATGGTAGAAGTAAGTTCCATGCCGGTCTCGAGTGTTTCACAAAAATACATTTTTGGCCGAGTGTTGAGTGATCTCCCATGAGGTATGTGAACTTGTATATAAATAGAATTTTAAAGAGGCATGTTATGCCCAAATAAATAATTTCTCTTATGAAACATTCTAAATAAATCATAACGAACAAGATTGTAAATAATATAAAAATAAAACCCAATAAAGATCTTGGATTCCTGACACTTAAGACAAGCCCAAAACTTCTTCTACCCATTCCATTTGAGTGTGTAAGCCACAAAAAAAAAAAGAGTTTTGCTTGAGGACAAGCAAAGATTCAAGTGTGTGGTATTTGATGTATGCAAAATGCAACATATAAATTACATCAAATGAGCCATAAAACTAACCCTTTTTTAGTACTAATGTTGGAAAAAGTGTGCTTTTGTCTTCCTTTTGTATTTTCAGGACCAAATGAGCTTAAATGAACAAAATGAACAAATATGTAGCAAAAACTAACATAAATACAAAGAAAAGGAATAAACGTGGCATGCACGACCCATCGACATCATCTTTCCAAGCAAAAACAAGAAACAGAAGGCTGACCACGGCCCCGTGCCCACTGAGCACGGGGGCGTGGTCAGATGTCTGCAGAAAGGACAAAGCTGTAGAAGCTTCTATTGCCCACCACGGAGGCGTGCCCACTGAGCACGGGGCATGGTTAACGCTAAGATTCGCAGAATCTAGCAAATCTCGGTAGTACAGATACGCTTCTGCACAAGGGGCCGTCCCTAGCGAACAAGGGGCCATGTGGATCCTAATGCAGACAAGAGCAATTAATGAAGGAAGAGAAAGAGGATGGCCACGGGGGCGTGTCTAGCGGACACGGGGCCGTGGCCCGACTTCTGTTCAGGCTATAAATAGAGGTGCTGGGTTCACTTTAAAGGCATCCCTTGGCAAAACCACCTCTCTCCCACTTTGCCACCACTCCACCACCACTACAACACCCACATCCACCACCATCATCCACCTTAGAGTGTGTGTAGTAGTCTCAGGATCCAAGATTAATCGTAAGAGTTCTTGTCAATCAAAGGCCATGTTTGGCTAAGTCTCTTACATCACTTGGTGAAGACAAGTCTTTAATGTATTACTTTTGATTTTTAATCTTTTCGCACTTTTTATTTGGTTTTGTATTAATGACTTTAATAACTAGTTTCTTATGTTGAAGGTGAAACTTCTTTATCATTTGTCCGTGGTGTCTTGGCATTACTTTACTGTCTATATAAAGTAAAAGATTTTCACTATTCATATCTCTACGGTCTATATAGAGATATGTTGACTACCTGGTCGGAGGTTAAGGGAATGGTTTGGTAAGCTTGTTGCCTTATTCAGTGTATAGATCCTACAAGGACCAGGGTCAAGCTTACTAGGACCTCCTTCAATACCCACTGGTATTGGATGTCGGGGGTGCGAATGACTTAGTCCCCCTCATATATAAACTACTATTAATACATTAAACCGGCTACTTGGTATTGTATCCCTGCTGACTCAAACCACTTAGCCGAGGGTAACGTCTACTTCAAAAGAGGGGCCTACCACTTTTCGCATTAATAACTTAATTAATTATCTTTTCGCATTAATAACTTAATTATTTATCTTCCAATACTCCGACCCTTTGGGATTGTATCCTTGCTGACTCAAACCACTGGGTTGAGGGTAACGTCACCTTAAAAAGAGGGGCCTGCTACAATAACTAAGATAATCTCTTAAAAAGTGCAAAAGTGCGGAAATCATCAAAGGATACATTAAAGGCGATTCGGATCCAAGTAATTAATCTTGTCTATCTGTTTTTATTTTATTTTTATTTTTCAGCAAATTTAGTTTTTATTTTTAATGTTTAAAACCTTCTCTAAAAATTTTAGATTGATTAGACGTTGAGGATAAACCGGTACTAAAAGCTTTTGTGTCCTTGGACGACCTCGGTATGTTACCAACGCTATACTACGCTCAAGATGGTTGCACTTCCTGGAAAGCCATGAAAGAGACCTTATCCCTGCATCTTAACTCCTTTATCCAACACGCTTTATTATCCACCCCAAAGCCCCTAATGTTAATCGAAATCACATTCATCGCTGAACCCCGTTAATACCTTCAACCCTAATAATTTTCTCCACGCTATCCTTAAATCCCTCCAGATTAGTTCCCACAATTTTACCAAACTCAATGGTGTCGTTGATTTCTTTGTTCTTCTGGATCTCCTGAGTGTCGACAACATAGGAATCAACCTCGGGTCTGTCTTCGACTCCACCACCAGCACTCTTAGAGCTTGAAACCTTAGACATTGATGCGTCCCGAGCATCGTTTAGATTCAGATCCCCTCTTTTTTGTTTGTCAATACCTACTTCCCATTCAGTTGGTTGGATACTTTCTTCCTTCTTGGTATTGCTTTTTATAGATATGGTGGTAGAATCAATAAACTATTGTTTATGAATTCCTATGTCACGTTGGTCAAGGTGTTGCCTTATCTCCTTGATGATTGTGCACCACTTGTAAACTTGTGCAGAAATCATTGAGCTTCTAGAAAGCATACATGTGGTGTCTATTTTTTCCAGTAAATATCAAGGTTATAAAACTTTTATAACAAATTTCACATTTAAATTGTAATTTATTCATAATGAGAAGATTAAATAAATTATAAAACTATTTTTACTATTTTTACAAATATAACTAATTGTTACAAATGTAACGATGTTGAATACAATAATATTTCATGTAAGATAAATATAATTTTCTAGTTGGTAAAATTTATTAGATGGACTATTTGTAATTATCTAAAATTAATTTATACTTGCAAAAGATACGGTAACGTATATAAAATTATCTTATTATTTCTTAACAATTGTTTTAATCAAAAATCATATTTATTTGTTGAGATATTCATATATTTACTTATTAGTTTTGTTGAGAATTTACTTATCAAAATTCAACAATTATAAAAATATAACAACATAAACAATTTTATGTTATTATATATTGAAACAATATTCCTATTCAAAAACATATTAGTGATAAAAACTAAAAAGAAATAGAAATAAACTTGATTCCATTCTTCACAATATTCAACATTACAATATATAGAGATAAACATAAACAATAAACCATAAAGCCCATAAGTAATGGGTTGGGCCTAAAATGTCTGGTTTATAACACCCCCCCCCCCCCCCTCAGACATTTAGAATTATAGATAGTTTAACAACATACTTCAGGATGATGTTAAATAGGTACTTCAGGACCTGAATAAATAAACTGATACTACTGGATCAGTTATGCTGCCTCATTAAAAACCTTACTAAGAAAACCCAGTAGGACAAAACTTAGTTAAGGGAAAAAGAGTACGGCGTGTATAATTCCCCCCTGAATTCAACAAATATCTTTCAATCTACGAAGACCGATCTTGTGTGATAGCTGGTCGAAACGGCTTCTAGGTAAAGATTTCGTGAACAGGTCAGCTAGATTTTCACTTGACTTAATCTGGCGAACATCAATTTCCCCTTCTTTCTTCAAGTCATATGTTGAGAAGAACTTTGGTGAGACGTGCTTTGTTCGATCACCCTTGATGTAACCTTCTCTAATCTGAGCTATGCAAGCAACATTGTCTTCATAAATAATTGTTGGCTCCTTCTTGATCTGTTCTAATCCGCATGCTTCTTGTATGTGATTAATTATTGATCTCAACCACACGCATTCTCGACCAGCATCATATAGTGCTATCAATTCGGCATGATTTGATGACGTTGCTGTAAGTGTTTGCTTAGTTGACTTCCAAGAAATTGTTGTGCCTGTAGGACCGATTTGACCGATCTAGTGAGTCAATCAGAACCAAAATACCACTGTTTATGTGGCGGAAACACGTAAATAGCTCGAATCAAAGAGAATGGAGTAGAAAATAGAAGAATATCACTTTTAACATTATTTCTCATTAATTTTCCTCAGAAAAATCCGGCAGCGTAACGGTATACAACTTCACGAATCGATACCAAATGAGAAACTGAAACCACTATATATAGGGAGGCTGATTCCGCTCCTAATGACATGTTGTCATTTCGGGCGGAATCACATCCTTCTGATTTCGCTCCAAATGACAACATGTCATTAGGAGCGGAATCACCACTATAAACCATAACATTTACATAACAGCCCCTACACTATATATATTTGACATTTCTGACCCCTATACCCTATACAAGCTTGACTAAGACTAAGACGCAGGCTTTAGACATTCGTGCATCAACAAACTCCCCCTTGGATATAGCCGGAGTCTTCAGTCTTGGTCTTCATAGGGACTTGAACTTCTCTTCACGAGGCTTAGGCTTCTTCAATAATGCTTTCCTAATCTTCTCATTCTCTTTTGCAATTTTCAATCTTTCTGCTTCCTGTTCTCTCATAAACTTGCCTCGCAGCATACGATCTCATTCTTCACGTTCTTTCTTTTCCTTTGCAGCTTTCAACTTTACTTTTTCTTCAAGTTTCCACCACTTTGAGTTCCATTTGTTATCAGAATTAATGCCCTTTTGAAAACAAATAGAAACTACTTTCTTAATTTGCATTGCCTGCTCTCTGTCTTCAGCTTGAAAATGTATCTTGTTGATGAATAAACATTCAATATCCTTAGCTGAGCAGTTCACCAGCCACATAGGATCATAGACAAATATATTTCTAATTTCATTCCCTGCTCGGTAAGTAATCACTGCTTCAGTTGATATGCAGCTATACACCCAATCCAGAAAACCTTTATAAAAATCTTGCTCCATCTTTGGTACTGGTATGATCTTCATGGTTCGTGGCTTCTTTATATTTAAGATTGTTTCTTCGTTACCAGTTTCAGGATTGATTCTTCTCTCCTTCTTTGGATAATGCGGTTGCCAATGCCTGAACTCTCTCAAAGCCTCAAATCTTATCATTCCCCATATTGCAAGATCATTCTTTCTAACAGGATACCCCAGAGTTCGTACTTGAGATAATTCGTCCACAACCCACCATGGAAGTGACATAACATCATATAACTTTTCAAAGTACTGAACACCACACTCTCTCCTAATCGCATATGCATTAACTTGAGGTAGAAAACCCCAACTAATGATATCACCCATCGAAATACTTCTATCTCTTTGATAAAACTTCAAGGGACGTTTAAACTTCCTTTCATGAGACTGTTTGAACCACTTTTTATGTTCTTCTTTCAAAGGATCTTTTGTGGTTCCATCGAAGTTCTTATCTTTCAGAATTTCTTCAACTTTCCTCATCAGTTCATCTCTATTTTCTTGAGTGAAGAATTCCATCAACGTTGGAAATTCAGAAGTATCTACAGTAACATTCTCTTCATCAGTAACATCTTCAACTTCAACATGATCATAGAGATCTGCATCTTCCACATACTTATATTTATATTCAACTTTTTGATTCACATCAAATGCATTTAACTCTTCCACAAGATCAGACTGAACTTCATTTTCTTTCACATTGAATATCTTTAAAACTTCATCTAACGTGTAAGTATGTTTGATCTCCCCTTCTTCAACTTCAGGTTCGATGCGCAAGATCAGTTTTTCACCAGTATCAACACTTTGATCACCAACAGTCTCCCCCTTTCCATTAGCTCCCTCTGTCTCTTCATTCATTTCCTCATTCATCAGATCATCTGCAGTTTGTTCTTTAGACCTTTCAGAAATTATAAAACCAGATGCACCTTGATCATCATCATTGTCATCATCACTTGAACTGCTTGCAGAAAACACTTTCTCATCATCGTCATCCTCTTCATCATCATCCTCTTCTTCATCATCATCTTCAACATTATGAACATCTTCTTGCAAAACATCTTCTTCAACTACAGCAGCAACAGAAGATAGCGGAATAGGCTGTTCATACACTGGTTCAGGATCATTTACTAACACAATAGCCCTTTCTCCAGAAGAACCTTCAAGATCTTTACCTTTAACCTTCATCTGAGCATCAATCTCTGCCTGTTTCTCAGCTCTGACCTCCTCCCGTGCAAGCTCATCAAATTTATGTTCAACAGACTTACCAAGCATACTTTCCAACACTCTATTAAACATATACAACTCATGCTCTTTCTGTGCTTTTGCAGCTTCAAGTTCTTTGTTTTTTAACTCATAATATTTTAGCTGATTATCCCTGCTTTTCTTTTCTTCCAATAATTCAGAAATCTGAACTTTCATAATATCAATCTCTGCTTCATCAGCTTCTACTTTCTTCAGTAGTGTCTTGTTATCAGATTCTAATCTTTTTACCCGCAATTCAAGAATGTTTTCACGATCAGCAACTTTCTTACTTTCAGCTGCAACTGTTTTGCTTTCATTCAAAACATCATCCATTTTCTTCTCTAACCTTTTCACCAGTTCATCATTTGCAAAACCAAAATCTCCAATATCTTCAAGATTATCTGTAGGAGTAGGAAGACCCTTGTGACCAGAAGAACCAGGAGTTAGTTGGACTTGAGTGAGTGGTGGTGTTTTGAAGATTTCTTGAGATGTAAGAAACTTTTGTTCACGAGGTGGTGAAAATGTAATGGTGACGGTTGTCTAGGTGGTGTTGATTGTCGTGGAAGTGTTTGATGTGGTGGTGATGTTTGATGTGGTGGTGATGTTTGATGTGGTGTAGGTTCAGGTGGTGGTGTTGATGGTTTACTTGATTCTTTGGTCAATTTCTTCTTCTTCCTTGCTCCCGCTTTCTTTTTAACACTCGAAGAAGGCGATTGAGATTCAGAAATATGTTGTGGTGATGGAACATATGGAGCATCCTCCTTTTCCTGCCTCTTTTTCTTACTCAACATTTTCTCTTTATCTGTCTCTTCTTGAATTCTCTTCAAATGTTCTATTTCATCTATCTTATCTTAAGAAGAATTTGAAGAACTTGTGGTACTCTTATCAACGTCATCACCTTCTATATCATCAATTACTTTCTCTTTCTCAACTTCTTTGTTAACTGCTCGATCTGACTCTAAATCATCAATATTTATCATCACATCATCAATATCAACATTCAGATTTTCTTCAGCAGTTACAACCGGCTCTTTAACCTCAGGCTCATCAATCAATAATGTTCTTGCCACTTTTTTCTGTTTCTTCTTTGGCTGTGATGATGACCCCTCGCTCTCATGTGCTTTAGGAGTAATCTTTCTGCCTCTCTTCCTCGGTTCTTTGACATACCAATCATTACGTGTGGTTTTGAAATCAGCAAGAGCCTGTAACTCATCAGTATACACTGCTTCCTTCATCTCTTCTTCATTTCTCCAGTTTTGATGATTTACTGGATCAGGATCAACATAGTTTGCATCCTTGATGAAACCAAAGATTTCAGCTACTTTCGTTGGTTCAGGATGATTTGCATGATATCTAGCAAGCTGCTTGAGAGAATCGTTGCTCATGTGTGACTGGATTAACAAATCATTCTCCAAATCACGTTCAATCTCTGGATAAACATGATCGATCAGGATCTGCACAAATCTTGGATACATCCAAGTCCTACTCTTTGTTGTGATATTCTCTGTCATGTAATGAAAAACAATATGCGAGAAATTGTATTTCTTGTTCAACACCAATGCAGTGACCATGTTCATCTGGTAATCACGCATAGTATCGTACCCTCCTTTGGTATGACTAAGAGACATCAATACACAATGAATAATGAACTTGTAAGGTTTCTGAAACTTTGATTTCAAATAATTTCCAACATTTACTGCACCAACGTATCCCATTCTGAGCATACAACCCTTTACCATTTTTTCCTAAAATCTTGTTGGCGATTTATCATCATCAGGAAAGTTCAATATTTCACGAACCAGCGCCTCAGTAACAACAATTGTTTTCTTTTCATTTTGTACCTCCACAACTGATTGAATCACTTTGTTTTTTTCATCGTAAGTAGCATGCTCCCAGAAATGTTTGATGTGTGACTTGTATACTGGACGTTGATCTGTAAGAGCTTTCTGTATAGGTACTCGTCTCATGAACTCTAGAATACTGCTGAACTTTGACAACTCCGAATTCTTTTGCACATCAAAATCACAACAGCTGTTGTGAAGTGGATCAAAGATGACGTTTGAACCCTGTAACACAAAACACAAACTGAATCAATACTTAGAAAAATTTCAGCATGTTTTTTTATTTCGCTCCAAATGACAAAGTGTCATATAGAGTGAAATCAGACATATTACTCAGGGACGAAATCAGATCTCAGTGCATTTAGGAACGGAATCAGATGTAAAAGCAGTTAGGAGCGAAATCAGGTCTTATTCAGTTAAGAGCGGAATCAGATGATTATACTATTAGGGGCGAAATCAACATTTAACCCTCTTAAACATATCAGATGATGAAATTGAACTTGTGGGTATGATTATTAGTGAATTCCGAGCATGTGGGTGTGTTTTCTATACTCTAAAACCATCACAAATAACCTAGATCTAAGTTTAAACAACTGATACTGTTCACACATGAACAAACCCTAGATCTGGTTCAATTAACACACACACGCATGATCTACATATCATTCCAACAACACACACATAATATCTTGTTCAGTTTTATCAGATGTAAACCCTAAATCTAAGTTTCAAACATGAACAGTGCCGACAGTTCAAAATTAAACAGATCTGGGTGAAATACGATCCAATACTTACCTTTCCCATGATTCTAGATGAGTTAACCAACTAGAAACAACAAATCAAACAAAAATCGGGCAGAGTTTCGACTTGAAAAATGATGATTTGGGGTTTCGCTCTTAATCGCCGATGAAAGAACCTTAAGGGCGAAATCAGGAAATAATGATTAGGAGCGGAATCAGACGACTATTTATAGTCAGTCTGATTTCGCTCGAAATGACTTCGGAAGCATTAAGAGCGGAATCAGCTATGATGCCCAGGAGCGGAATCAGCCATTTTAAGTGAAACTTGTGTTTTCGGGCGAAATCAGCTTTAAATTTTCAACATTTTTAACTTTTTCTGATTGTTTACCGACACACCCAGTTAACCAAGTCCAAGTTAATGACCTTGATCAACTGTTTAGCCTACCAAGTCCAACTTAATGACCTTGGTTGACCAGATTATAAAGTATGCTGACTTTTGAAACAGAAAACAATTCAAATTAATGAACTGTTGAACATTTTGAGCTTTCAATCTTTCAAGCATGTACCATTCACTTTTCAGAATCTCCTGCTTACCCAAACCTCATGAATCAGACATGATCTGCACAAGACTTTGATAATCAGTTCCCCAACGTCTGTTGTCGAAAATAAAGATGAAAATAAAATCTTTTTGGTTTTTAGAAACATATAAACAGAAATATGTACACACAATCTTTTTGTGAGCGTGTTAAGGGATCATATCAGCTGCCGACGAGATACAAATACCGTTAGGCTGGATTACATTTTCAATATTAAATAGTTTGCATTGATTGTCGATATATAGGTCCACTTTAAATTTTCACACAAACTTCAAACTGCCCAGGATACGGATTTAATGTTTTAAAGGCTTAACTTTCATATGTGTCCCACCTCAGAATATACTCTCGTATCCAGATCACAATATTCAGTCTTACAGGTGAGTTTTAACACAAATGATATCTGTAAGGGGTTAATAAATTATGAAGAATCATGAGAGCTCAGGTTAGAACTACCGTTCAGCAGAGAGATCATGACTCGACTTTTGGGTATGTCCCCTTTAGAGGATCTTTTTTACAACAGCATTGCTAAGCAATTTTATTGTCTTATCATATATGCTGAGGGTGATGCTATGTTTCAAGCATTTGCGGAAAGTATTATTCGAGGACTAGGTCAGAACTACCGTTTAGCAGAAGTCCCGGAATAATACCCCAGATATCACTGAGTAAACAAACCTCGTATATCAGAAAAAGGAATCTTTCAAACAAGATTTCGGGGGTTTCCCATATATCCGAGAGATGTTCCCCACATAAAAGCAAGTAATTTTTATGTTTATATCCCGAACATATCTACTAAATGTGTAAAAACCTATCGGCGTATCATCTACAATACTGCTTAACACATTTATACTTTACATTTCTTTAGCGTACTGCACCTGTCTAGCTGATGTACTATCATTTCCCCCTTTAAACACAAACTCATTTTTACATTTTCAAATGTTTTTGGTTTTTCTAATTTTATCATGTTTTTTTAATTTTCTGCAAACTTTCTCCCCCTAAAAATAAAAACATATTTTTGTGTTTTTGTTTTTAACGAAAAGCAGAAAACAAACTGTACAAACAAAGTTGACAACATGACTTAGTTCACATCAGATCGCCGCCCTCCTCGGCTTCACATTCTTTGACCCTCCCAGAGCGCAAATTTTTCATCCCATTTAATTTTAAAAGATAATAAAATCTCTTTTTATCAAACGGTTTAGTATAAAAATCAGCCTTCTGATCATCGGTGTGTATATGTTCAATACGTATCAACTTCTTCTCGTGACAATCACGGATGAAGTGATGACGGATCTCAATATGTTTAGTTTTAGAATGGTGAACCGGGTTTTTAGTTATATTTATGGCTGCTTCATTGTCCACAAAAATCGGTGTATCCAAGAATTGCAAACCAAAGTCACGCATTTGCTGTTGGATCCAAAGGATCTGAGAACAGCAGCTGGAGGCTGAAACGTATTCAGCCTCACAAGTAGAAAGCGCTACAAAGGTTTGTTTCTTGCACTGCCAAGTAACAAGTCGAGTTCCGAAGAACTGACACCCAGCAGTGGTGGACTTAGCGTTCTGCTTGCAGCTTCCAAAGTCAGAATCAGCGAAACCTGTTAAAGAGAAGTCACCCGAGCGAGGATACCACAAACCGATGCTTGGGCAGCCTTTCAAATACCGTAAAATCCTTTTGACAATCGTCAGGTGTGACTGCTTAGGACTCGACTGATATCTGGTGCAGAGGCATGTCGGGTACATGATGTCCGGTCTGGAAGCAGTGAGATACATTAAGGATCCTATGATTGACCGGTACAATGTCTCCTCCACCATGACGCCACTCTCATCAGGGCAAATACCGTGATTCTGTGCAAGGGGGGTTGCTGCTGGACTGCATTGAGCCATATCAAACTTTTCAAGCACGTCTTTCACATACTTTGTTTGGTGAATTAAGATTCCATCGGGCATCTGTTCTATCTACAGCCCGAGGAAGAACTTCATCTCCCCCATTGAAATCATTTCAAATTTCTTCTTCATAACAGTCTCAAATTCTTTACACAAGTTGTCGTTGGTCGAACCAAAAATGATATCATCAACGTAGATCTGCACAATTAGGAGATGACCTGCAACTTCCTTTGTGAACAATGTGCTATCCACTGTCCCTCTAATGAACCCATTGTTCAAAAGATGTTGTGAGAGCGTCTCATACCAGGCTCTCGAGGCCTGGTGTAAACCGTAGAGCGCCTTATCTAGCAGATAGACCTTGTTCTTGTGTTGTGGATCAGTGAACCCCGGTGGTTGTCCCACATACACCTCTTCTTTAATTTTTCCGTACAGGAAGGCAGATTTAACATCCAGCTGGTACACTTTGAAGTTTTTCCATGATGCAAACGCTAGAAAGATCCGAATAGCTTCAAGTTGAGCAACGGGTGCGTAAACCTCATCATAATCAATTCCTTCTTGCTGACTAAAGCCTTGTACCACTAATCGCGATTTGTTTCGGACCACGACACCTCTATCGTCTCTCTTACATTTGAAAACCCACTTCGTTTTAATCAACTTTTGATTTTCAGGGAGATCTACAAGTCTCCACACTCCCAACTTCTTGAATTGTTGCAGCTCCTCCTGCATTGCATTTACCCAGCTATCTTCAGTCAACGCTTCTTTATACGTTCTGGGCTCGATCTGCGAAATAAAACATTTCAGTGAGAATTCCTCCTGTAAAGGAGCAACAGATGAATAAAAACATGTAAGTGCTCGGTTGATTTGATCTCTCGTTTTGACACCACTTTGAAGATCTCCTATAATTTGATCTGAAGGATGGTAAGATAATGTTCGTGGCATGATGGTGTCAGGCACATCAACTTTCGATTGCAAGCTCGTTATGTCTAGATCACCGGTGTGATCCTCAGCTTCTGTAGTAGTAACGTTTGGTTCCTCGTCAAAAGTAGGAGTGGATTCCTCTTCTGAGTCGTCAGAGTTGTCAAACGTTGGAGCTGGTTCCTCTGGTGGTTCGTGAACGGTTCCACTTGGACCTGCTTTGTGATCATTTGTGCCAGTTGTAGGAGCATTTGTATCCACATCTGGTTGAGAAACCACCAACGGTCTAGGCACCTGATCTTGAAAAGATAATTGCTGCTGTTGGTATAAGTAAGCAAGTTCCTCTTCACTTGGCTTCGTAGGTCGTTGGAACGACTCCCAGAGTTTATCGTAATCGAACAACAATCTGTTTCCGGGAAGTTGAGGTGACGCAATGTGTTTCTGACAATCCACATGATGAACTTCAATTACCTTCTTCAGGCATGGAATAAACACTCTTTTTAAGGGACTCGCGTATCCCACAAAGAAACCTTCATTACTCTTCGCGCCAAATTTTCCATCTTGATCTATGAAGGTACATGGTGATCCGAACGGCTCTAGAAACTTTAGATTAGGCTTATATCTGTGAAGAAGTTCAAAGAACGTCTTTTTGTATTTCTTCACAGTAAGCACTCGATTCAAGGTATAGCATGCCGCAGCCACAACTTCACTCCAGAAATAGATCGGTAGTTTTGAATCGGCCAACATGGTTCGAGCAGTTTCAATTAGAGTACGGTTCTTTCTTTCAGCTACACCATTTTGCTGTGGAGTGTATGGTGCACTGAATTCATGAAGAATTCCCTTTTCGTTACAGAACTCTAGCATGCGCTTATTCTTGAACTCCGTCCCATTATCACTTCGAATTCTTCGGATTGGTACCTTGTACAATGTCTCCATCTTTTTTAACAGAATCATCAGCGACTCAAACGTCTGATCCTTTCTTTCCATGCACACTACCCACGAAAACCTTGTATAATCATCAGTGACTACCAAGCAATACAAATCACCACTGGTACTTTTTACATTGACCGGCCCGAAGAGATCCATGTGGAGTCTCTCAAGCGGTACTCTGATTGAATTCAGCAACTTTTGTGGGTGTGACTTCCTGGTCTGCTTTCCTTTCTTGCAAGCTACACAGTCATCATTCAAATGAAAGTTTCTCAAATTTACACCTTCAACTAAATCATTTGATACAAGAAAATTCATTTTTCTAATATGATTGTGGCCCATCTTTCGATGCCACATTATCGAATCCTTTTCAGTAGCTTTGGTTTTTGACACAAAACATTGTTTTTGATAATTTGTTGTTGTTGCGACACTCATATCAAGAATGTACAGATCATTTACTCGTGGAGCTCGCAACAACACCATTTCTTCCGGAATTTTGAAACCAGGTTTTAAGACAAGACATTCATTTTTAGTGAAATGTACGGTAAAAGAATTATCACAAATTTGTGAAATACTGAGTAAATTGTTTTCCAATTCAATTATGTAGTTAACTTTCTCAAACGAAATTACTCCATTTGTTAATGTTCCTTGACCGACAATCCTTCCTCCTTGGTTTCCTGCAAAACCCACGTAACCTCCGTTGATTGATTTAACGTCGTAAAGCAGTGCCAACATTCTTGTCATATGTCTAGAGGCTCCACTGTCCATGATCCATTTTGAAATGATCGACCTGGGCAGCCCCTGCAAACATCATAGCGAATTCATTCAAACAATGAACTCCATGACTTCTTAACTGCTGAAACACTCCCAAACACTACATCACACTTCTCATCAATCTTATGAAAGTTAAACGTGATATTCGGAACATCAGTTTTAGCTTTTGGTTTTTCTTCATTTTTGATCGGGGGAAACTCTGCAAGAAACTTATCAAGTTCAAACTCAAACTTTGTAACCTCATCTTTCAAAACCTTTGTTTCCTTTTTCAAAATGTTTTCCATCTTTTTCTCCTCGACTGATGGTTTCGATTTTGCAACCCATGATTGATTTTCAAAAATTTTTGTTTTCGGATAAATCTTTGAAGGCTTTTGAGACTTTGAAGATTCACCAATCTCGAATGTCGATTTCGGCTTATCTTCCGTCTTCAATGATTCACCCCTCTTCAAGATGCGGATTGGTGAAACCATTGGTTTTTTACCCTTTTTGTCAACTGGTGACTTAGGTCGAGGTTTTTGAACAACAGGTTTTACGACAGGTTTTTCAAAAATTTTCTTGCATTGTTTTGCCATATGTCCAATCTCATTGCAGCGATAGCAAATTTTTTTGTTATACTCGACAAAAGTTGATTTGAACGACTCTTCTTTCAGTTTCTTCGCCGCATTGAAATCGTCAATGGCCTTTTGACTAAAAATGTACTCTTTTTCATCATCCACACTTGGTCCAACAACAAATATATCATTCATTTTATCCTTTGGCTTGACAACCTTCTTAGCCATCTTTTTCTCAAAACCAATTCCTTTGTTTTTAAAGTTGTTACCATTTTTCTTGTTACCATTCCTTTCCCACTCCTTTTTCCCCGAGTTGTTGAAACGTGTTGTAACAAATGACTTTTTAGGTTTCGAAAAGAATTCTTTGTTGTTTACCACATCAATGTCAATTTCAACCAATTTGTAAACTTTCTCGACATTTTCAATCTTAACGTTCTGAAGCGGATACTCGAAATCAGAATAAAGTTTGTCAGTTCCAATCATAGTATAAACCACCATGATCGGATCATCATTTTCACTCTTTTCTGATTTCGGTATGAAACGATCTAAAAAGTTACCCTCGTCTTCAGAATCAGTAACAGACTTCTCAGAGTGAGATTTCATGACTTCAACCTCAGATTTATCACTCTCTTCATCTAACACCTGATCGACAACAGTCTTGATGACCTGAGACTCGTTGTCTGTGTCGGATGCAAAGAATGTAACATCAATGCTCTCTGGCAATTCATCCTCAATTGTCCTTAACTTGAGGTTCAATGCAGCTTCCACCCCATCTGGATACTTTTGAGTATAATGATTCCACATTGGGGGTGGAACGCTGTTAAAAACTGGTACAGCATTGGGCTGTTGTGGAACAATTTGTTCAAGGACATATGACGATGCAACATAGCTCATCAATTTATTATCGATTCGCTCATTTTTCAATTTTAGTCAATTCTGATTCTTTCTTTAATGATGCGATTGTGTCAATATGAAAATTAACTTCCACTTGTTTATTAAAGAGTGTTGCTTTTGCTAGTTTTGTGGCTTTATCATTTTCGACACTTTCTTTTTTAATCATTTTAACTGATCTGGCTAGTGTATCATATGCTTCTTTGACTTGTCCTAGATCAAATTTTAACATGTCAGCATGTTGTTTCAATTCCTGAAACTTAGTGTCTTTTTCAAGACACTCCATGCACGGTTGTAAACACTTTTGGCATGGGGTTTCAGACATTGAATCCACTATCTCAACAACTTCTGCCTCATGAGCAGTTTTCACTTCCTGTTTACCGACATCTTTGGACTCTGACTCAGACACTTTCTCAGATTTGATCTCCTCAATTTCCGACTCCTTATCCGACTTCTTTTGAACTGACTCGGTACCGACAAACTCGGGTTTCACAAGTTCTGTGTCTACCTCTTTTAGTTTCGCCATGAGAGCCTTGTCAGCAATTTCTTTCAAAGTGTCTTCAGTCATTTCCTTTGTGACATCGATCATTTCCTCGACAGACTCTTTCTTCTCTTCATATCTTGGACACAATCCAGTCGTCGGTTCTTCAAAGAAACCTGCAAAAGATTCAAAAATTTTAGGAGGCATGATAGATCTCAAAGAACTGGCTAATACCTCCTGCTCAGATTGAGAGTAATGAACTTCTGCATCTAACTTCTCGATGTCAGCCACATTATCCACAGAAACATCTTCAACAACCACTTCAGCTTCAACAACACTTTCGGTCACTTCAACTATCTCAGCCATCATAGCCTGTCCATCACTTCCAGGGATGTATTTATCCCAACTGAATCCCTCAGCAACTTTCTCGTCATCCTGATTCACTATGAGAGCTTTCTCTGGTTTGTTCTCGATTTGTGGTCTTTGAACTACAGGTTGCTGATTTGGTCGGTGATAAATTGCTTGCTTATAATAATCATTCGTGAACGGATTTTGATGATTATTTACTTCTCGGTTCAGACACTCTCTTTTGAAATGGCCTCTTTCTTTGCACTTGAAGCAGGTTACTTTAGACTTGTCGAATCCTAGCTTCTGATCAGGTCCAGAAAGGTTGTTTCTGCCAGTGATTTCCATAAAGCGCTGTGCTCTCCTCACAAGACTAGCCATCCCCCACTTAATATCTATTAACTCAAGCTCCTCCGGGTCAATCTGATCATAATCTTCTTTGGTCATGTCCGGATTCCCGATCTTACCCGCTACCAGAGACTCATACGAATCTAACACGGAAGCCAACAATGCAATATGCTGTTTCGCAGCTGATTCAGTGAATTCATTCCCATTTTTTATATTAACTGCGATGTTGCATTGAATCCCAGAAACATAAGCCTGATTATTTGAGCTGGTCGAGCTTTGAGATGATGTCTGTTCAGGAGCTTTGAAGTTTGGCTCGTAGCTGGCAAATGGTTAAGGCTTGTTTGTTTGTGGAGTATTTGATGAAACACTTGATGATGTGTCAGCACTGAAACCAGTTTGTATCTTTGGGCTCTGATTTGTTGTAACTGGAGTACTGCCTCTGTAGTACAAAGATACATCTTGTTGAACATTTATTGAGTTCATCTTTCTAATTTTTAGCAACTCCAACTCTTGAGCTTCAATCTTTTCTATGAATGCACTAAGATTTAGTTTCCCAAAATCTGAATTGTTTTTCAACATCATCAGATACGTGCCCCACTCTTCATATGGTAATGCATCACACAACTTATCAATCAATTCTTCATTGTTCTTTTCAATTTCTAATATCTTCATTTCAAGTACTAAATGGCAATATCTATCGAGCAGTTGCTTTGTTGATTCACCCTTCATGGTGGTAAAAATATCAAACTCCTTCTTTAATAAATCCTTTTTATTCTTGACCATTGACACACTACCTTGAAACTTCAATTTCAATGCATCCCACATAGATTGAGCATTATCTTCATGTTGTAATAACACTAAAATGTCTTCTTTGATAGCCTGCTGAAGGATCCTAATCATCTTTTTCTCGGCTTTGAAATCATTTTGTTCTGATTCTGTCAAACTTCCTATACCCTTTGGATAATTTCTCCCATCAACCGGTGGAACATACTTTGTTTCTATTTTCATCCAGCATTCGAAATGGTTAGCCTGAACCCAGTTTTTAAATCTGTTTGACCATCCTGAGTATTCATCTATGTTCATAAGCTTGGGAGGCTTTTGCATCATTCCCAATTCATTCTCCATGTTGACGTTTTGCATAAGACTACCCGAGGTTTGTCCTGCTGCCATACCACTGCCGGCGAAAAAGTTATAGAAATCTTGGTTTTCCATTTTTAGAAATTTGATTACTGAAAACTGTTTAACTTTTAAAAACAGATGACTTTACTGAAAACACGTTCTACACAAACTGAACTTTCGACGAAATATCACGAACGAAATGGATTTTAACCCTCAAACCGTGATTTTAATGCTGAAAATTGTTTTCGAGCGAAATAAAAAATTTCAAGTATGAGCGAAATCACAATTTTACACTATGAGAGAAATCAGTATGGAACTTTGGAGCGGAATCACCTGTGAAGTGATTACGAGCGGAATCACCACATTAATGATTCTTAGGAGCGGAATCAGAAGATTCCCTCGATCGGAATCACTGATTCAAACTAAAATTTTGATTTCGCTCCAAATGCTCGAGCGGAATTAACTTTTTCAGGTGAAAGACCTGATTTCGCTCAGAATTACGAGCGGAATCAACCGAATGTCGTTTCGAGCGGAATCAGGTTTCGAGCCATTTTTTATCAATTTTAAGCCGAATTTTAAGCTGATACTCTCAAGGGTTTGTTAATTGTCACTTTTACACAGTATGACAAAAACTCAGTCCATTTTATCCGTGGCAATGTCCAGAAATCCAAAAAATGTAGTAAAAATGCTTTGATTCAGGTATTTTAGCTCATAACTGGCTCTGATACCAATTGTAGGACCGATTTGACCGATCTTATGAGTCAATCAGAACCAAAATACCACTGTTTATGTGGCGGAAACACGTAAACAGCTCGAATCAAAGAGAATGGAGTAGAAAATAGAAGAATATCACTTTAAACACTGTTTCTCATTAATTTTCCTCAGAAAAATCCGGCAGCGTAACGGTATACAACTTCACGAATCGATACCAAATGAGAAACTGAAACCACTATATATAGGGAGGCTGATTCCGCTCCTAATGACATGTTGTCATTTCGGGCGGAATCACATCCTTCTGATTTCACTCCAAATGACAACATGTCATTAGGAGCGGAATCACCACTATAAACGATAACATTTACATAAAGCCCCTACACTATACATATTTGACATTTCTGACCCCTATACCATATACAAGCTTGACTAAGACTAAGACGCAGGCTTTAGACATTCGTGCATCAACAGTGCCACCGTATGTGAATACATAACCTGTCTGAGATTTTGCTTTGTGAGGATCTAATAGATATCCGACATCAGCATACCCAACAAGCTGGGACTTTTGATCTTTCTGATAGAAAAGACCTAAGTCTTGTGTCCCATAAATATAACGGAATATATGTTTTACACCATTCCAGTGTCTACGTGTTGGATTCGAACTGTATCTCGCTAGTACATGTACTGCAAATGCAATGTCAGGTCTTGTGTTATTTGCGAGATACATAAGGGCACCGATCACGCTTAAGTACGGTACTTCTGGACCAAGTACATCTTCGCCTTCTTCTTGAGGGCGATAAGGATCCTTGTGTGGATCTAGCGATCGGACAACCATAGGTACGCTAAACGGATGTGCTTTATCCATATTGAAACGTACTAACATCTTCTGGATATAGTTTGATTGATGGACAAATGTGCCATTGCACAAATACTCAAATTGTAGTCCGATGCATAATTTCATCATACAAAGATCTTTCATTTCAAATTCCTTCTTTAACAACTGAGCAGCTTTCTCTATCACTTCAGGAGATCCGATGATGTTGATATCATCAACATAGATTTCTATTATAGTGAAATTTGAGAGTGATCTTTTTATAAAAACACATAGACTGATTACATCAGACTTGTATCCTTCTTTATAGAACACATATCTCGAGGTGTTGGCGAGGTGTTGATTTTAATGCTTCAGGCAATTTTAATCCTTTAGGGATTTTCATGTAGATGTCATTTACAAGTGTCCCGTATAAGTATGCGGTGACGACATCCATTAGTCTCATATGAAGTCTTTCAGAGATTGTGAGGCCGATTAGGAACCTAAGGGTTATAGCATCCACTACAGGGGAATACGTTTCCTCATAATCAACTCCTAGGATTTGGGAAAACCCTTGTGCGACAAGTCGAGCCTTATATCGTACAATCTCATTCTTTTCATTTCTCTTTATTGCAAACACCCATTTATAACCTACTAGTTTGACGTCTATGGGCGTTCGGACTACAGGTCCGAAACATGTCGCTTTTCGAGCGAATTTAATTCGGCATTTATGGCTTCTTGCCATCTTGGCCAATCATTTCTGTGCATGCAATCTTCTAAAGTTTTAGGTACGTAATCATTTCCATTGATTACATCCGTTGCTATAGCATATGTGAATATATCATCAACACGTGTTTTATTCTGGTTCCACATAGTACTTTCTTGTACATAATTAATAGAGATCTCATTTTCGTTCGGTACCGGTGTTTCTTCTGAAACTTCATTTTCCTCTGGATTCATTGTTGTCTCTTCTGGGACATTTACCTCTACTGGGGTTTCACTTATAATCTTTTGTGAGTTTTTTTCCAAATGCGTTACTTTGCTCTTTTTGTTTCTGTTAGGAGCGGTTTGACTCCGAACGATTGCGAACCGACTCGTACGACGTGCGGAATCCGTGCACGAGCAAGACCGAAACACACGAGACGTACAATGAATGTGATTCTATTCAATGATCTGAAATCGTTACAGGAACCGTGAATCACCTAGACACTTTCTCTCTCTAGTTTCTCTCTCTAGAACTAGAGCTCTCATATGTAGCAAATGAGCAAAAGTGTCAAAAGTCTTCCAAAAGTCCTAAATGAGAACCCTAAGTTCTCTATTTATAGGCCAAGGACATAATGAGATATCTCATTATTTACACAAATGCCACCTTGCCTTTTACTAAAATATAACACTATAAGCACTAAACTTAATCTATTTCTGCTACGGTCTTGAGATGACGGAGGCGATAGACATACTGCACTAACAGACTCCCCCTTGGATATTGCCGCAGTCAATCTCAAACATTCAGACTCGTAGCTTCTTTTCTTTCTCTCTCTTTAGCTCGAACAGAATCCCCATGGATCTGTCTTCAGCTCCAGCTCCCCCTTTCGGTAGACTCTTCAGGCTCCCCCTTTCCTCAAGCTTCCGTGCTTTGGGATCGACACCTGGCTTCCGGTTACAAGCTCTTCTGGGAAAGAATCCTGGCTCCTATGCACGCTTCCCCTTGCGTTGAGCTCATCTTCAGACTCCCCCTTAGACTCGGCTATCGGGATCGTAGTCTGGTACAACATCTGCAACACTCATACGTTTATAACTAAAACATTTTTAGATTTCCAGGTATCGTAACCTGGCTCCATCAAACTTTCTAAATCAAGATCCTGGGACTAAGATATAATAATATGAAATAAATCCAGGATTACTTGATACTCTCCCCCTATCAACAATCTTCAAAGATTTGGCAGTTTCAACGAACCGGATCGGAAACTGGCTCTTTTACAGATTTTAACAGTATAAGCATCCAAATCCCTCACAGTTAATCATCCAAGTCCAAACTAATGACCTTGGAGATATCACAAACTGTTTTTCATTTTAAAATTTTCAAGTTTCAAATTAATGAACTTGTTTTATTTTCAGAAACACAATCAGCATACTTAGATTTTAAAACTCAGCTTCAGACATCGGTTGTCGAAAATAAAGCAGAATAAAAAATCTTTTTGTATTTTTCTGAAAATAAAAAGCAGTAAAGAAATATGTACAAACATATTTACAGACAATATTTTTGTTTGAGTTTGCGTCAGAGGATCATATCAGTTTTTGACAAGTCACAAGTACAGTTGAGCTTAGTTTCACATTAAGAATTAAACAATTCACTTAGATTGTCGATATACTGATCCACTTATATTTTCACACAAATTTCAACTGATTCAGGATACGAATTAGGTGTTTTAAGAACTTAAACCTATTCATGTGTCCCACCTCTTGAATATACTCCCGTATCCAGATCCCAATAATCAGTCTTACAGGTGAGTATACTACAATGATATCTGTACATAAATTAGGTATGCGAGGGCCGAGGGATCTCAGGTCGATACTTCCGTATACGCAGAGAGATATCAGCTTCGACTTTACGGAATGTCCCCTTTAGAGGATCTTTTAGCTACAACAGCAGCGACTATCAATTTTATTGTTTCATCGGCATGCTGAGGGTTTATGCTATGTTTCAAGCATTTGCAGAAAGTATTATCCAAGGACTAGTTCAGAACTACCGTTCAGCAGAAGTCCCGGAATAATACCCCAGACATCATTGAGTATAAAGACCTAGTATATCAGATTATGAGACCTTTCAAACGAGATTTCAGGGGTTACCTATATATCCAAGTAGTGTTCCCCACGAAATAAGCAAGTATTTGAATTTAGGTTTATATCCCGAAAAAGTTTACTAAATGTATAAAAATCTACCGACACATCCACGGTGAGATCGTTTAACACATTTAAACTTTCCATTTCTTTAGCGTACTGTAACTGTCTACTGATGTACTATCATTTCCTCTTTTTACACAAAAACTCAATTTTTGAATTTTATCATGTTTTTGGCTTTTTCAAATTTTCTAATGTTTTTGGATTTTCTGACAATATTACTCCCCCTAAAATGCAAAACCATTTAAAGAAAATTTGACAAACCGATACTGATAGCTTTGTCTCGCCATCCATTTTCTGCTTTTCATGCACTGATTTGCAGAAAATAATGTACCCCCATGATTTACAACCCATTGATTTTCGACAGTTTGAAAACCGTTTTTCAATCTTGTGAAAGCAATCATGTTTGTTCAGCCGTGAGGGTTTCGGCGTATTCAATCAGAACTCCCCCTTACAACAAACTATTTTCCGATAATGATTTCAAAACACTTAAGTTTGTTTTAATCAGAATGGTTTTTCCGGAAAAAATTAGTTTGTTTACCCATCACTTGTGGGTTCGGGGTCATCTCATCACCTTGATCTCTTTTAACCATTTTAAAAATTTAACATTATTAGGTCAAACACCACTATCACTTGTAGAAAATCAAGTACAACTTAATGTCCTTGATTAACCACTTGTAAGATGAAATATCACAGTTACCATCCTGTGAATTTCTCAAGAAAGATGCCGATACCTGCTTCACACTTACCAACCTGGAAGCTCCGGCAAGTCAGAAATTCAACCAACAGATTTATGTACCCAAGCCTGACCAGTCTTGGATGTGTTTTGAACATTTCTCTTTTCTTCATAAAATTCTTTTGCCCCTTTTACCTTTCCATCAGCCATCTTGCTAAAAATATGTTTAACATTTCTATTAAACATTTTTCTAGCATCAACACCTTTTGATTTTAGGTGTGCGGCTCGTAATGGTGGAAAGTTCTCATCATTCATTAATGGAACTGTCTCTTCCCTTTTTACCTCAACTTGTGGCTCCTCTGATTTTGTGGAATCAGATTCATTGCCTGAACTTGGCTTGTCTGACTTGGATGAGCCAGATTCATCGCCAATAACTTTCTTTTTCTTCTTGTTTGTCCTCAGATTTGCATCTGAAGAATTCGATTTGCTTGACTTTGCAGTCGAGTGAATTGATTCATCAGAACTTTTATTCGAACCAACTGGTGAACCTGAAGACAAAATCTTCTCCAAATATTCTCTCGCCTTCTTCCTCTTCTTCCTCAATCTGTCTCTCTGCCCCTGTGAAAGCTTTACTTTCTTATCTTCCACTTTCTGTTCTTTGGGCTTGACAGTGACTGATTTCTTTACCGTTCTCTGAGATTCAACCCTTGATCTTCCCATTGATCTCTTTGGGCAATCTCTGGCAATATGTCCTCTGATATGGCAATTATAGCATCTTCTTGTCTCAAGATACCGATTCTGACAGTTAACAGCAATGTGTCCTCTCACACCACAGGTGTAGCACACTCTGTTATCGTACCATCCACTTCTGTCAGTCCAAACCTTCAGATCATAACATTGTTTGGCTTGGTTATAATCACTTCTCCTCTTCAATGCTGGATTTGTCTTTTGAGCACTGTGGTCAAACCTGCACCACTTATTATCATCATTTTGTGAATTTTCATTTACAAATTTTTGTGATTTTTTATAATGATTGGATGACTGAACTGATGAGCTTTTATTTTCATTTTTAAAATTTTTCGAATTTTTAACTTTTTGTTTCTGTTCTACAATCTTTTTAACAGGTTTTTGCTTAGAACATTCACCTGTTTCAGTAGATTGCAAAACAGTATTTTTAAATTTTTCTTGTAAATCTAAAAATATTTTTCTTTTCTTTTCTTTTTCTATTTCATCATCAGCTTTGTCATCACAATCTTCAATTTTGACTTTGTCAAAATTTGTGACTTTGTCACTTATTGGAACAGAATTGATCGGTTTTGGACAAACATATGATGCAGAAGTCACAAAACTTTTCAATTTGTTTTCTAAATAAGCAATTTTCTTTCTATTACATTCGGCTTCTTTTTCAAGTCGAATGATTTTCTCAAGATGAGAATTTATTGAACATTGTTTTTCAAGATTGTTTTTACCAAAAACATCTCTCTCATCTTCTAAAATCTTTAACTGACTTTTGAAATCATTTTCAAATTTTAATTTTTCATTTTCAAACTCTTTTTCTTTTTCTTTCAAAAACTTGTTATCCACTGTCAAACTGTCCATATCACTCAACAGTTTGATATTTTCAGATTTTAGTTTTTCACAGTTCAAGCGCAACTCCAGAATCTGTTCATCATCAGCTTTCTTTCCATCTTTCAAAGCTTTGTTTTCCAATGTCAAATTCTCTGCATCACTCAAGAATTTGGCATTGTCTGCTCCAAATTTATCACATTTTGAACATTTTTCATTCATCTTTTCAACATCAGCTTCTTTCTTTGTTTCCATCCTGAATGTTCCTGCACAAAAAATTTTAACAAAATCAAGAGGGTTTGCATATTCATCAATAAAGCAACCTCTCTTAATATCATATTTCATGACATTTTTTGCAGCAAGACACACAGAGACTCTTTTTCTCATTTCAATGATCACATCCAAATTTATCTTTTCTAAATCCCTATTTATTTCATTCATCAACTCTACTTTTCTTGTTTCTTTATTAAACTCATGTGATCTAAGTTTATTGATGAATTCTCTATAATGAAGCTTTGAGAAACTAGCATCCCTTTTTAGCTCACTTAAAAATTCATCCCATTCTAAAGGTAATGCATCAGCAAATTTTGAAATTTTTTCAGCATTTGAAACCCTTATTTCATATTTATCTAACTTATCATTCAACTCTTCAAATCGTTTATCCAACTTCTCCAATGATTCATGTTTCATGCATAGGAAATTTTCGGATCTTTTAATCCAAACGTCCTTCTTGTTCTTCTTATCAATCCAAGAATCAGAAATCCAAACGTTTAAATCGTTAAGATTCTCATTTTCCTGTTCATCAAACGTTTTAGCCATCTTGAATCACCTGAATCACAAACAAATAAGCACAATCAGTTTAATCAATGTCAAACAAATGAATCGGATGGGTACTCGAACGAGTGAGTCGACACAAGTCAATAGTGAAATAATCGTGTTATAATGTTGTCCGTTCGGATGAGATTGCTATCCGGATGGAGATCCGTGCGGATGGGGATCCGGGAGATGTTGTACGCACGGGTAGGGATCCGGGAGATGTTGTACGCACGGGTGGAGTTGACTTCTTTGTCCTCAATTAATGAACGACACACTCACTTGCAACCTTACAATTTTCTTCACGTGAGAATCATTATATCACATGTAAGGGTTAATCAAATCAAGAATCACATGAACTTCTGACAAAATTCTATAGAATATACAAATCACATGCACACCGATTTCAATGATTTTCAATGATGACTAAGAAACTTGATCGGTTGAAGTGTTGTGACACGTATTGTTATCCGCATAGTGAAGTTGTCCGTGCGCATGAGGTTCCAGATGTTGTTATCCGCACGGGTGGTGATACGCACGGGTGGGGATGTTATCCGCGCGGACAAGTTGTCCGTGCGTATGGCAAGTCAACAAGTCAACACGGATGGCTGAAAGTAATCCGTGCGTGTGGGAAATGATGCTATCCGTGCGTATGATGCTATCCGTGCGTATGATGCTATCCGCACGGGTGACACAACACCTTGAATCTGACACTTAAACAGTCACGTGACAACCATTATGAGAATTATCTACTATTATGAAGATCACATGCAATCAATTAATGAATCACGTGATACTGTTGTATGTAATTAAATGATAGCAGGTTACTATGTTGACTAAATGAATTAAACGGGTGAGAAATTGTGACACGTAATGCTATCCGTGCGTGTGACAGAGTCAACAGGTCAACACGGATTAAAAATGCTATCCGTGCGTACAAGTTTTCATGCGGATAGGTCAACGAAGGTCAAAGCGGATTGGTTATCCATGCGTATGACTTATCCGCACGGATAGGTCATGCGTGCGTATGAACATCAAGAACAACAGCAACAGTTTACAACTTTTACGCACCACAAAAATCTAATTTTCTCACAAATGATTTAGAGTTATGATTTGAAACTTTGAAGGCTTGTAAATCATGCATATACGCATAACATATCCGAAAATTATCAATTTTTAACCGTAAAATCCTGGTTAATTTTGCGTTTTTCTGTTTAAAACGTGACATAGATGAAAAATGAAGAACTTTATCGAATCTGATGCGAATTGAGATCTGAATCTGATGAAATCCTGAACGAAATCGTGTGAATGATCTGAGCAATCGAACTCCTGCTCTGATACCACTTGTTAGGACCGGTTTGACTCCGAACGATTGCGAACCGACTCGTACGACGTGCGGAATCCGTGCACGAGCAAGACCGAAACACAAGAGACGTACAATGAACGTGATTCTATTCAATGATCTGAAATCGTTACAGGAACCGTGAATCACCAAGACACTTTCTCTCTCTAGTTTCTCTCTCTAGAACTAGAGCTCTCAAATGTAGCAAATGAGCAAAAGTGTCAAAAGTCTTCCAAAAGTCCTAAATGAGAACCCTAAGTTCTCTATTTATAGGCCAAGGACATAATGAGATATCTCATTATTTACACAAATGCCACCTTGCCTTTTACTAAAATATAACACTATAAGCACTAAACTTGATCTATTTCTGCTACGGTCTTGAGATGACGGAGGCGATAGACATACTGCACTAACAGTTTCCGTGGGTTTTTGTCTTTGGAACCGATTGGTCTCCCACGCTTTCGTTGTATAGTAATCGCTTCTGGGATTACTTCAATTCGGGCATGTGCATTTGATGCTGGTACATGTGACTTTGTCACTCTATTTGTGTCTGTGAATGCATCTGGTAATTCATTCACTATTCTTTGCAAATGTATGATCTTTTGGACTTCATATTCACATTGACCACTTCGGGGGTCAAGATTTGATAACGATGATGCATTCCACGTTATTTCTTGTGTTACCAGTCTTTCTTGGCCCTTATCTCCCCCTAAGACTGGGAACATTGTTTCATCAAAATGACAGTCAGCATAGCGTGCTGTAAACATATCTCCCGTCATTGGTTCTAAATATTTAATTATGGATGGGGAGTTAAAACCAATATAGATACCCAGTCTTCTTTGGGGTCCCATTGTAGTACGTTGTGGTGGCGGTATTAGTACATATACCGCACAACCAAAGATTTTAAGGTGGGACAAACTTGGTTCTCGTCCGGAGACCAGTTGCAATGGGGAGTATTCGTGATCAGGAGTTGGTCTCAATCTAATCAGTGCAGCGGCATGCAAAATAGCATGACCCCATGCAGAAGATGGTAGTTTACATCTCATTAAGAGTGGTCTAGTGATTATTTTTAATCGTTTGATCAGAGATTCAGCTAAACCGTTTTGTGTGTGAACATGAGGTTCTGAATGTTCAACATTGATCCCGATTGACATACAATAGTCATTAAAAGCTTGAGATGTGAACTCTCCCGCATTATCCATCCGGATGTTTCTAATATGATTATTGTTAGTGCATTTATGTCTATCGCCTTCGTCAATCTGAGCCGTAGCGAGAAACAGAAGAAAACAAGTCTTTATTGTGTTATATCTAGTCAAAAGGCAAGGTGGCAATTTTGTAATTAAAGAGAAGTTTCATTAAAGCGTTGGACTATAAATAGGAGCTTTATGTTTAGATTAGAGACTTTTGGCTCATTTGTGTTTAGGAGAACTCTAGATCTAGAGAGAGAATCTAGAGAGAGAAAGTGATTCAAGGTGCTTGTTCTTGTTAGATTTCTAATAGAATCACGTTTATATTACATCGTGTGTGTTAGGTCGCGTTCGTGTACGGATTCCGCACGTCATACGTTCGTTAAGCAATCATTCGGAGTTAAAACCGGTCCTACAAGTGGTATCAGAGCAGGAGCTCGATTGCACTGATCCAACACACAATTCCGCTCGTGATTTCATCGATTTCAAATCTGGATTTCATCTATTTCTTCATCTTTTTCATATTTTTCACGTTTTTCACTGAAAATCATCAAATTAAACGGGTTTTTACGGTCCAAATCGGCTGATTTTTTTGATATGTTGTGCGAAAACACCTGATCTATAACCCTACCAAGTTTCAGATCCTAATTCCTAGCCATTTAGGAGAAATCTGAGTTTTTAGGTCCGATTTCGCGTCATCGGCTTCATTCCGTTTGAATCTGCCATATTCCGTTTGAAAACAACATATTCCGTTTGAAATTGGGTATCACGTTTGAAAATGCATGGTGATTACGTTTGAAACATGTGGTCCGTTTGAACTGAGTGGTTTATACCGTTTGAGGATTGTATTCCGTTTGAGAATTTTGTTTGAAAGCAGCCATTTCGTTTGAAAAATCGTGCTATTCCGTTTGAAGGAGTAATTCTGTTTGAGAATATCGTTTGAAACATGAATTTCGTTTGAATGCGTCTGATAGTTCACGTGATACATTTAATAACTGTCAACTGCATGTGATATATTAAATAAAAATTGTCAGCTGATTGTATTAATTAGTTTCAGTATTCGATAATTGAAGGAATCAAAGTTCACATAAGCCCAATTAATTGACTCAATCAATATAAACTTGAATTTGTTCACGATATTGTCGGCCCAATAAGATTGTTTCATCATTGAAAGTTTCGACGATATTAGTCAAAGCATATGTCACCCCACTTGTACTAATTGGTCCAATCAGTGAGTAATAAGGATTGCATGTGATATACTGTACATTGATTGTTCTCGGTCCAATCAGCAAATGATATACATCAGGTTGTCGTACATTGAAACTTGTTTTAAAATTGTGAAGTATTGTCAAAGTGAATTCTGTTTCACATGGCTTGAATTCAATTCCAGTTCACAAGAGGTGGTTCAGTCCATTTGAATTCGAACTCGTTCCAGGTCGTGTGGTTTAGCCAGGTCATTGGAAAAGGTCATTTGAATTTGATCCGGGTCATGGCAGTCCGCACAGTCTGTCAACCTTCAGTCCGCACAGAATATTCACTAGTTCGAGTATTATTTTAATTCAGTTGTTTGATAGTGTTTGAACTGATTTTGTTTGTTTGTGTGATTCAAGGTAATTCAAGAAGTTCAAATCATGGCTGAAGAATTTTACAACACGTTCTTCAACACGTACACATCCGAGTCTTCCGAGATTACAACTGTTACACCTAAAACCATTACGAAAGCGATCAATGAGAACATCAAGCATGATAATTTCTATGGAACACATTCGAAGCCACCAACTCTGGAAAGCATTGAAGATTACACGTGGTGGAAAGAGAGGTTCATTGTGTCACACCCCGACCACGTAGAACATACCAAACGCGGCGGAAACGTCGGGGAGTGTTGTAACAGAATTAATTGTCTCAAATCCATGGCAAATGAAGTTTCGTTTTATTGATTAAAAGTGTTACAATGTCTTAACAAACAAGGAAAAACAACATAATTAACTAATCTTGCATCTTTTATTGTCACTAAAGCCCAAGTCTGCCTATGTATATCTTGATCATCTTATGCAACAGCTCCTGAAAAACACATGTGAAAATAGGTACGTCAGCATAAAAATGCCGGTGAGATACATAGGTTTTGTGAAAATAGGTTTCATGACTTTTGTTTGAGAAAATGTTTAGTCATGAACCTTGTTATTTGCTTTGTCTTGTAAATCGTTTGAAAATCAATAAGTTCAAATGATATGTATAGATAAAAGAATAATGTATGGTTAAATGAATAACCATGTAGACTGAGTTTGTATAAGATAAGTTGTTTGTAAAACAATGTCTTGTGAAAAGTATGTTATTTGTATAAAATGTTATATGTATCAAACTGAAATGATTCAAATAACGCTACGATATGTAATACCATACAAACACTTATATATAGGAAGTACCAGCGGCGTATCCACCATGTTTGTATCATATTACACACGCATCGTTACTTAATCACTTAATCAAACCAAACCACCAAAGTAATGTTCATGTCTAATGTAAATCATGTAATGGATACAAACGGTTCAATAGTTACAAACGGTTCACATGGTTCAACGGTTACAAACGGTTCACGTGGTTCAACGGTTACAAACGGTTCACGTGGTTCAACGGTTACAAACGGTTCACGTGGTTCAACGGTTACAAATACAAACGGTTCACAGATATCAACGGATCACATAGTCAAATGATTACAACGGTTCAAAATGTAGTATAATGTGTTCATACGCTGGATAAGCATATGCAACAGAAAGGCAATGTAAAACAATGTACTAAGTAATGCACACAATGGGCACACCTAGCATGAGATGAAATGTAAAACGATGTACTAAGTAATGCACACAATGGGCACACCTAGCATGAAATGTAATGTAAAACGATGTACTAAGTAATGCACACAATGGGCACACCTAGCATAAAATGTATTGAAATCATGTACTATAGTGTACTAACGAACATAGCATGTATATGATGTGAAAACGGAAAGCATGAAAGTAACAAGTAGGCACATGTGCTCCACCCCAAAACAGTTTGGAAAACAGTAAAAGAGGGGTCTATGTACTCACTTGAGATTGCTCAGATGTCTAAAGATAATCACCAAGTAATGCTAGAGATCTCGGAATCAAACGGCACCTAATATAGGTAACTATGTTAATAACCGGACCTTAATCGGATGATTGGATAGAATGAGGTTTCGTAAACCAAACGAGTGTAGAGACTCGTGTCATTTGGTTTAACAAAGCCTACATACTAAATGAAACCTAACATAATTGTTTACGACCCATTACGACCCGTTTAGGAAGCTTATGCTACTTTAACGTGTCGTGCGCGTGAAACGCGTTCGGACCGCCTAACTAGTCCTATGACAAGTAATATATGCCTTAACATGTCTAATATGATTGTCAAATCAGTTTAGATGTCAAAAGTTATGTTACATATGTTTAAAATGAATTTTGGCATCATAGGGGTATTTTGGTAATTTACCTAAGGCATATAAACTACCTATCATACAACTACTTAAACGAAGCGACCATAAGGTATAACCTCATAAGGTTATTCCCTATATACTATGGTCACCTAATGTGTTTGGTCGGATCCTAATGATCGACCAAACGGGTCGGGTTCGAGGTATAAGCGATTTATTAGATCGCTTACCCTACGACCCTAGACAACGTGGTAATCAGTAGGCATAGTCCCAAGGGACTATGACCATCGTGATTACACTCACGTTGCGAAGTTCAAACGAACTTCGCATTGACCATTACTGGTCAACGCTGAAAGTCAAACAAAGTTTGACTTTCTGACTCGAAAAGCAATAAAATAAGGAAAAGAACGAAAGAATACTTACGAAGGGTCCCCGAATGCTAATCTAGATCAACATAGTTCAGGTATGAAACAAAGGTTTCAACTTAGAACACAATTAATCAGATTCTAGTGAGAAATAAGGTTGGGGGTAATGGGGTATTTATAGTTTTCGGTGAACCGTTGAGATCATTTCATGGAAAAGGAGGCACGATCAATACCGTACACTTGTTGGAATGTTATGGTGACTAATTTGGCCACTCACCATAAGGTATCAACACTTGGCAAGGGAAATGGGAGTGGAAACCAGCTGCAAACAGGCTGTTCTGAACATTGAATCTGGTCTGCAGACCCCTAGCGCACCGTTACACTTATATTGTAGCGGTGCGCTAGCACCTAGTTTGGCAGAATTGCATTTTCAGTCCCTGCACCTTGTTTTAGCCATTTCCGACACGTTTAAGGCCCGTTAACCCCATTTCAAAGCTCTAAAATGAAGTTAAAGTATAGGGAACTTAAAATGTGTTCAAAAATATCTCGGATGTCGGTTCGTTTGGCCGTACGGTCGCGATGTTCGGTTAATTACGACGGAATGCGCACAAGCGCGAAAAACGATCCAAATGACGCGACGAATGGATTTTTCTTTTGGCGAACACTAAAATATAATATAGTCATGCTTACATAAATTTTTGGATGTCCGGATGTATTCAGAACGTGAGTTATGCGCGAAAATGCAAACTTGTGCACTTTTTGACACTTTTAGTCCCTGAATGACCCAAAAGTTTATTTTAGCACACCGAACCCCTCAAAGCCTATTTCTAAGCTATGTAAAGGATATTTAAGGTGTGTTTAACTTATGGTCATGTTCCGGAATGTTCGTCACAGTTCAAATTGGCATACTTTCGCAGTTTGTCAACTTTAGTCCCTGTAAGCGATTAAACTTTGATTTCACCACACCAAACCTTCCAAAACTTATATCTAAGTTAAGTAAAGGTTATTTAAGGTATGTTAAGCCTATTTCACTATTCCGGAGTGTTCGTTGGATTAAACTGGTTATATTTACGCATCAGTGCGTGTATAACCTTCCAGAAAGCGATTTAGAGCTTGAAATCGAACAAGAGTTGATATGTGCAAAAGATACACATATTTATACAAGTACAAAGTATGAAATACAATATTTCATTGGCTTGGTATTTGTTTGATGGCCGTGGAGACACAGGTGTTACAGTCTCCCCTACTTTAGGAAATTTCGTCCCGAAATTTATTCGTAGGAGTCTGTCTATGACTTTGTGTCAAATAGTCATCAAAGATATGTAAAGCATAATCTGATTATTTTCCTCAACGGATATTTTTCAGAAGCGAAAATGATCAAACAGAGTCATTTTCTTCAACGGGTTCTTCGGAAATGGAAAATAAAGGAATTAACTAAACGGATATACATTTCCCTCAACGGATATTCTTCAGAAGTGAGAATGAATGGATGATTCATTCTTTCTCAACGGATTCTTCGTCAGAAATGGGAATGAAGGAATAATCCACGGATATTCATTTCTCTCAACGGATATTCTTCAGAACGAAAATGAACAAACGGGGTCATTTTCCTCAACGGTTTGTTCTTCAGAATTTGAAATGAAAGAAAAATCAACGGATATTCATTTCCTCAACGGATAATCTTCAGAAACGAAAATGAAATAACGGAGTCATTTTCAACGGTTGTTTCCTCAGGTACGGAAATGAAGGACTACACAACGGATATTCATCTCCTCAACGGATAAATCTTCAGAAACGAAAATGAACTAACGGAGTCATTTTCAACGGTTATTTCCTCAGAGTTGGAAATGAAGGATTACACAACGGATATTCATCTCCTCAACGGATAAATCTTCAGAAACGAAAATGAACTAACGGAGTCATTTTCAACGGTTATTTCCTCAGAGTTGGAAATGAAGGATTACACAACGGATATTCATCTCCTCAACGGATAAATCTTCAGAAACGAAAATGAACTAACGGAGTCATTTTCAACGGTTATTTCCTCAGAGTTGGAAATGAAGGATTACACAACGGATATTCATCTCCTCAACGGATAAATCTTCAGAAACGAAAATGATCTAACGGAGTCATTTTCAACGGTTATTTCCTCAGAGTTGGAAATGAAAAGATAAACAACGGATATTCATCTCCTCAACGGATAAATCTTCAGAAACGAAAATGATCTAACGGAGTCATTTTCAACGGTTATTTCCTCAGAGTTGGAAATGAAAAGATAAACAACGGATATTCATTTCCTCAACGGATATTCTTCAGAAGTGAAAAATGAATAGCTAGTTCATTTTTCCTCAACGGATGCTTCATCAGAATTGGAAATGAATAGGGTTAACTCTAGATACATGATAGAACTTGCTGTGATTTTCTGTGCACTAAATTCCATAATTATGTATGCATCCATAATTACGTAATTCCTTGCACAGTCCGCACAGTTCGTTTTGTAATGTTGTGGGGAAAGATATCAAACTTGAGATGAGAGTGACTAGACTACCATAGGGTCCTTTTAATTAGATCAACAGAGGATCTTCTTAATTAGGCCACTAAGGAGTCCTTTTAGCTATATCATCACATGATATCCCTAACCAGATTTTTGGATCAATCTGTTTAACTAGACCACTAAAGGGGTCTAATTATGAAGTAGTACATTAAAATCCAAGGGACTTTAACTACAACGTAGAAGTCCATTAAGGATTTTAGGTAGTACCTTTGGGTATCCTACTAGGAATCTCTTGCACAAGGATATGTAAGATTTTACGAGGATTTGGATAACATAATTTGAATTACATGACACATAAAAGGGAACACATAAGCACATAACCACATAATTGTTTAATTGTTATCATCTTGTTATTGATTGCTATTAACTTGGCACCTCATACTTTGTTTCTCTTGGAAGAAACGGGTACTTAGGATTTTCGTGAAAAACGCAAGAGATCATAAAATGGAAGAAATTTGGGGGTAGTCTGTTCTTCAAGGAATGCGGTTCCTTGATTGTCGGTATTGTAGAGGATATGTTGTTTATACATACAATCACATAAATACATTGCGATGTAAATAAAAGATTTATTTATAAACAATGATAACAACAACCGTTTCATGGATCGTGACAACAAAAGAAAATAATACATAAGACGTGATTATTTCTAAACGATGTTGTCTTCTGGTTGGTCATATGCTCATCCCTATGCTGGATTTGCATTAGCAAGTCTTGGGCAATTCCTACTAAAATGGCCCATCTCGCCACAGTTGTAGCAAGATCCCGGTGGAAAACGAGCTTGAGCAGGATTGTTGTTAATCTGATTTGGTGCTGCTGCTGTTGGGCAAACCCTCGCTGTATGACCTATAAGTCCGCAAACTTGGCATGTGCGGCACTTCACACCAGCATGATGATGTAGGCCACATTGGTTGCACAAGGGTGCAGTTCCGTTGTAAGGTTTCCTGGCAAGGGGTTGAGCTAGTTGGTTGGGGACGGCTTGATCATTGTGAGCGACCACGGCGAAGTTCTGAGAAGCCTTTCGCTTCTTTGACTTCTTAGAGGATCCAGTCTGTTCATCCATGGTCTTTGATTCCTCGATTGGTTTCGATTCCTCGACCAGTTTCTTGTCACCCTTTCGGAAAAGCTTACGTTTCCTGATCTGCGATTCAGTCAAGGTTGCAGATAGCTCAATGGCCTGCCTAACAGTAGTAGGGTTGCTACCTGTCAAAATGTCTTGTATTGAGTCAGGAAGGCCATCAATGTACTTTTCGATTGCCTTATCCAAAGGCGTGACCATGTTTGGGCATAACAGACTTAACTCTTCATAACGGTCCGTGTAGGCTCGATGCTCACCGCTGTCTTGCTCAAGATTGTCGAATTCCCTTTCCAAGGCCCTGATCTCGTGCCGAGGACAGAATTCCTTCATCATAAGGGCCCTAAGTTCAGCCCATGTCTGTGCTAGAGCAACTTCTGCACCTCGATCTCTCATAACCCCGTTCCACCACGTAAGGGCTCTCTTCTGGAACACACTCAAAGCAAACTCGACCTTGCGATTGTCAGGACACTGCACGTGGCGGAAAGTATTCTCAATGCTCTCGAACCATTGAAGAAGCCCAGTCGCTCCCTCAGAACCACTAAAATTGAGTGGTTTCGCCGAGTTAAAACTCTTGAAATTGCATGGACCATTGTTGTTGTTGTTGGCTTGATTCCATTGAGCAAAGAGGTTTGGGAATTGAGCAGCCATTTGCTGCGCAATAATTTCTGCCAGTTCGGCAGTCGCTATCTGGTTTTCGCGTCGAGGAGGCATTCTAAAAGAGGAAACATGAAAGGAAACGAGTGAGAGAATTAGACGAAAAGAATGAGATGAAACAAATCTGAAGAAAGCAAGGATAGTGGTCATTTGTTTGTTACTACAAAGCAACAAACGACACACAGTGACCAATCAAAGTAAATAGGTCAAAAATAATGTATCGCGAAGACATGCTCGCCTATAAGTGAACACTCATCCCAAGAATTCCCAGGTAAGCACAACTGGTCTCGCGTCTGATGAGATGTATACGAAGTGCTTGCCTAGACAGAAAACCCAGAATACAGGCATTCACCCTTCCAGTTTGCACGTGTTCACATTATTTAAAACCCAGAACCTTGACGAGATTTTGAAAACTCAAAGGGGTTCAAAACCATATAACAGAGGGTTCAAAACCTTACAATAGAGGGTTCAAAACCTTATAATAGAGGGTTCAAAACCTTACAATAGAGGGTTCAAAACCTAGTAATTAATCATCCTAGAACAGATGATTAGTTTTCAAAGCGGTTTTGAAATTCATGTTCTTGTTGTGGTCGTCGCCTAAGGATAGGTGACGGTATTGTTTTATGACTAAACGCAAGTAAACTCGCGTTAGGGTCCTAAGAAGGTTATAGACTAGGTCAAAGCATTACTAATAACCTAATTCCCTATAACCATTGGCTCTGATACCATCTTTTCTGTCACACCCCGACCACGTAGAACATACCAAACACGGCGGAAACGTCGGGGAGTGTTGTAACAGAATTAATTGTCTCAAATCCATGGCAAATGAAGTTTCGTTTTATTGATTAAAAGTGTTACAATGTCTTAACAAACAAGGAAAAACAACATAATTAACTAATCTTGCATCTTTTATTGTCACTAAAGCCTAAGTCTGCCTATGTATATCTTGATCATCTTATGCAACAGCTCCTGAAAAACACAGGTGAAAATAGGTACGTCAGCATAAAAATGCCGGTGAGATACATAGGTTTTGTGAAAATAGGTTTCATGACTTTTGTTTGAGAAAATGTTTAGTCATGAACCTTGTTATTTGCTTTGTCTTGTAAATCGTTTGAAAATCAATAAGTTCAAATGATATGTATAGATAAAAGAATAATGTATGGTTAAATGAATAACCATGTAGACTGAGTTTGTATAAGATAAGTTGTTTGTAAAACAATGTCTTGTGAAAAGTATGTTATTTGTATAAAATGTTATATGTATCAAACTGAAATGATTCAAATAACGCTACGATATGTAATACCATACAAACACTTATATATAGGAAGTACCAGCGGCGTATCCACCATGTTTGTATCATATTACACACGCATCGTTACTTAATCACTTAATCAAACCAAACCACCAAAGTAATGTTCATGTCTAATGTAAATCATGTAATGGATACAAACGGTTCAATAGTTACAAACGGTTCACATGGTTCAACGGTTACAAACGGTTCACGTGGTTCAACGGTTACAAACGGTTCACGTGGTTCAACGGTTACAAACGGTTCACGTGGTTCAACGGTTACAAATACAAACGGTTCACAGATATCAACGGATCACATAGTCAAATGATTACAACGGTTCAAAATGTAGTATAATGTGTTCATACGCTGGATAAGCATATGCAACAGAAAGGCAATGTAAAACAATGTACTAAGTAATGCACACAATGGGCACACCTAGCATGAGATGAAATGTAAAACGATGTACTAAGTAATGCACACAATGGGCACACCTAGCATGAAATGTAATGTAAAACGATGTACTAAGTAATGCACACAATGGGCACACCTAGCATAAAATGTATTGAAATCATGTACTATAGTGTACTAACGAACATAGCATGTATATGATGTGAAAACGGAAAGCATGAAAGTAACAAGTAGGCACATGTGCTCCACCCCAAAACAGTTTGGAAAACAGTAAAAGAGGGGTCTATGTACTCACTTGAGATTGCTCAGATGTCTAAAGATAATCACCAAGTAATGCTAGAGATCTCGGAATCAAACGGCACCTAATATAGGTAACTATGTTAATAACCGGACCTTAATCGGATGATTGGATAGAATGAGGTTTCGTAAACCAAACGAGTGTAGAGACTCGTGTCATTTGGTTTAACAAAGCCTACATACTAAATGAAACCTAACATAATTGTTTACGACCCATTACGACCCGTTTAGGAAGCTTATGCTACTTTAACGTGTCGTGCGCGTGAAACGCGTTCGGACCGCCTAACTAGTCCTATGACAAGTAATATATGCCTTAACATGTCTAATATGATTGTCAAATCAGTTTAGATGTCAAAAGTTATGTTACATATGTTTAAAATGAATTTTGGCATCATAGGGGTATTTTGGTAATTTACCTAAGGCATATAAACTACCTATCATACAACTACTTAAACGAAGCGACCATAAGGTATAACCTCATAAGGTTATTCCCTATATACTATGGTCACCTAATGTGTTTGGTCGGATCCTAATGATCGACCAAACGGGTCGGGTTCGAGGTATAAGCGATTTATTAGATCGCTTACCCTACGACCCTAGACAACGTGGTAATCAGTAGGCATAGTCCCAAGGGACTATGACCATCGTGATTACACTCACGTTGCGAAGTTCAAACGAACTTCGCATTGACCATTACTGGTCAACGCTGAAAGTCAAACAAAGTTTGACTTTCTGACTCGAAAAGCAATAAAATAAGGAAAAGAACGAAAGAATACTTACGAAGGGTCCCCGAATGCTAATCTAGATCAATATAGTTCAGGTATGAAACAAAGGTTTCAACTTAGAACACAATTAATCAGATTCTAGTGAGAAATAAGGTTGGGGGTAATGGGGTATTTATAGTTTTCGGTGAACCGTTGAGATCATTTCATGGAAAAGGAGGCACGATCAATACCGTACACTTGTCGGAATGTTATGGTGACTAATTTGGCCACTCACCATAAGGTATCAACACTTGGCAAGGGAAATGGGAGTGGAAACCAGCTGCAAACAGGCTGTTCTGAACATTGAATCTGGTCTGCAGACCCCTAGCGCACCGTTACACTTATATTGTAGCGGTGCGCTAGCACCTAGTTTGGCAGAATTGCATTTTCCGTCCCTGCACCTTGTTTTAGCCATTTCCGACACGTTTAAGGCCCGTTAACCCCATTTCAAAGCTCTAAAATGAAGTTAAAGTATAGGGAACTTAAAATGTGTTCAAAAATATCTCGGATGTCGGTTCGTTTGGCCGTACGGTCGCGATGTTCGGTTAATTACGACGGAATGCGCACAAGCGCGAAAAACGATCCAAATGACGCGACGAATGGATTTTTCTTTTGGCGAACACTAAAATATAATATATTCATGCTTACATAAATTTTTGGATGTCCGGATGTATTCAGAACGTGAGTTATGCGCGAAAATGCAAACTTGTGCACTTTTTGACACTTTTAGTCCCTGAATGACCCAAAAGTTTATTTTAGCACACCGAACCCCTCAAAGCCTATTTCTAAGCTATGTAAAGGATATTTAAGGTGTTTTTAACTTATGGTCATGTTCCGGAATGTTTGTCACAGTTCAAATTGGCATACTTTCGCAGTTTGTCAACTTTAGTCCCTGTAAGCGATTAAACTTTGATTTCACCACACCAAACCTTCCAAAACTTATATCTAAGTTAAGTAAAGGTTATTTAAGGTTTGTTAAGCATATTTCACTATTCCGGAGTGTTCGTTGGATTAAACTGGTTATATTTACGCATCAGTGCGTGTATAACCTTCCAGAAAGCGATTTAGAGCTTGAAATCGAACAAGAGTTGATATGTGCAAAAGATACACATATTTATACAAGTCCAAAGTATGAAATACAATATTTCATTGGCTTGGTATTTGTTTGATGGCCGTGGAGACACAGGTGTTACACATTGGTTGGGCAAAAGCCTATGCTCACGAGAGCTGGTTTTGTTTGGAGTTTGGATACAAAAGGCCGACTAATGATAAAGGAGAAGAGCTTCCACTCAAAGACTTACCTAAAGATGACAAAGCAGAATTCTCAGCAGAACAGAGAATGATTGCTTTGATCCAGTTGGCAATCAGAAATGACATGTTTGCTTTACTACAACATGACGGAACTTCAAAATCAGTTTAGGAGGCTTTACGGGTTAAGGCAGAGGGTGGTAAACAAATCAGGAAGAACAAAATTGCTTTATTAAAAAAGGAATTTGATTTGTTTGATAGTCTTAACGGTGAATCAGTTCGTCAAGTGATTGAACGTTTTTGTCATCTAAAAATCGAACTAGAAAGATTTAAGATTGAAAAAACAAGAGAAGAAATAATAGACAAACTTATAGAAGCATTACCACGAGCTGGTCAGTGGCAAACATTTGTTTTTATTCTGAAAAATGATGCTTTATATGATACAATTTCTCTTGATGTCTTGATAGAAAAGATAGAGAGTCATGAACTTGAGTTGCAAAAGCAGGACAAGATGAGCAGTTCTTCGTATCAGCAGAATGTTGGTCTTTATTATAAAGGCAATATACCTTCGGTGAAAGCTGATAGATCACCACAGACAACATTCAGTGGTGAGAAGACAAAAGAACCTCAGAAAAGCTCATCAAGTTACGATCCGGGTTATCATTCATCTGCTTCAAAAGTTAGTTCTGAATAATCTGAAGAAGTTCTGTGCAATATTGCTCTCAAATTGAAGAATTCACCGACAATGAGCATAAATGCATCTAAGCAACAAATGAGCTTTCTCGCATCTGTTCTGGAATCGTATCAAGTTCTTGTAGCTGGCAAAATTGGAAACTCAGAGTTAACCAAAGAAGACTACGACCAGATTGATCCAGAAGAGATGGAACTCATTGACATCCACTGGTGTTTAGCTAGTTGCATCCGCAGAGCTCAGAGATACATGGAGATTACCGGGAAACAATCGTTAGGTGGTCCGTCAACGAAGCTTGGATTCGACAAATCCAAAGTGACCTGCTTCCGATGCAAGCAAAAGGGTCATTTCAAGAGAGAATGCACTAATTCTGAAGCTGGAGGAAATGAACGTCCTTTCAACGATGACTATTATCGAAAGGCAATCTACCATCGAAGTAAAGAAGAGCCTCAAATGATTGAAGATAAACCCAAGTCAAGAGCTTGTGCAGTAATTCACGATGATGAAGGTTTTGACTGGAGTTCAATTTGTCCAGAAGAAGATCGCTTGGAAAATGTTTGAAAAACAGCTCATGGCAGATCCATAACAGAGAAAAGAAAGTTTGTTTTTGTTGCTGAAATTAAAGAGGAGAACAAAGAAGAAAAGATTGTTGCTGAAGTTAAAAAGAAAACCAGAGAAGAAATTCTGAGTGAGAAAACAGACAGAGAAATAAGAATGGCTGCGAACAGAATGAATGATATGCAAAGAGAATATGATGAAGCTGTCAGATACAAAAGATGGGATAAGAAACGAGAGTGTTATGTCAACAGATATGGTGAACCTGTTGTTTCCAAGAAGGACATAGTTTTTGATGATGTTCTTTTAGTAATTCCTCGGGTCGGCGAATTTTATTCAAATGTTGTAAAAGACAAAAATTATGAGGAAAAGCTGGAAAAACTCATAAGAGAAATCATGATATCGAGTTTGAAAAAGAGAGATGAAGAGAGAATGGAGAAGAATGTTGAGAGTATGGTTGAAATATTAAAGAAAGTTGTTGAGGAAGATGTGAAGAAAGCTGTGGAAGTAAAAGAAGAAGTTGTGGTGAATGTAGAAGTTGAGAAAGCTGTTACTGAAGAGCAGCAAGTTGAAGAAACTAAGAAGAAAGAAGAAGTGAAGAATGAGAATTTGGAAACTAGTGATGTTGGTGAAGAAGTTGGTGTTGAAGGAAAGAAGAATGATGCTGATCAGACAGATGCAGCAAACACCGAAGTGCCAATCACTGAGGTAAATTCTAACTTTGAAATCTTGAAAACTATTGAACAGTGCAAGAAATGCATGGAAACGTGCAGTGCTTGTACTGAAAAAGACAAACAATTTATTAAAATTGAAGAAGTTTTCAAAAATAAATGCAAAGAAATGTTGGAAAACGAAAAAGTTTTGAAAGATAATGAAGAAGAACTTTTGGAAAAATGCAAAAAGTTAGAAAAAGAAAATGAAGTTTTGAAAGAAAATGTTTTGAAAAAGACAGAAGAATATGATCAAAAGGAAATTGTTTGTCAAGAAATGAAGAAAGAATACGACTCAATAAAATTAGCATATCACATTACAAAAAAGTCATATGAAAAAGTGAAAGATGAAATTTTATTTGCTCAATCAAGAATGAATTACTTATCTGAAACAACTAAAGAGCTTAAGCGAATGTATGAAATAAAACAAGGTGTTGTTAATTCATATATTGAGGATGTTGCTAAGCTAAAGCGACAGATTGCTGATTTAGAACAAGATAACAACAAGTTAAAGAGTTATCACATGTCGTCATATGTGCTTGAACGAATTTTCAATATAAAACCGGGAGATGGTGAGTCTGAGCAAAACAAGAAAGGTATTGGCTCAGAGTTTCATCAAGTTCCACCACTGGGAAAGTTTGCATTTTATGATGAGGAAAAGGTCGAAAAAGCTTTCAACATGGTAGATCAATTGCCAGACAACATTGACATAACCTATTCCAAATCTGATGATTCTCATGATTCAGAGGTGGTAGGTAAAGTTGTTGAAAGTGTGTTGAAAGAAGAGTCGGTTGATACAGGTAAATCTGAATCACAGAATGAAGATGAAGGAAATCTTCATGATAGTTATCTGAAAAACACAAAATCTTCCTTTTGAATGATGATTCAAAAGGATTGGTTTATACCATGATTGGATCGGACAAATTGTTCTTAGATGTTGTATTTCCGATTCAGAATGTGATTTCAGAAAAGGTTGATAAAGTTTTCAAGATGGTTGAGATTGAGAACTCTGAAATTTCAAAGTTTGCTGGTAAAGGTCACAAAACTTTTTATAACAAACCTGGTTTTAAAAAGAAAAACATGAAGGCTGGGTTGGGTTATAAGAAGAAACAAAGTTGGAAAAGAAATGAAACTCCGAATTTTCAGACAAAAATGAGTTTTGTTCAAGGAAAAGTTTTGAAGAAGAGGAAAAACTCAGATTTAGACAACAGTCTAATGAAGAGTTTAGTGCACACAAGAAAAAGCAACAACCACAGGTAAAGATGTGTCCAAGAGAACATGCTTTAAGTGTAATCAAATTGGACATCTTGCACGCAAGTGTCCTAATCTGAAACCTGTGGATGTTGATAAAAAGAAGTCTGATGATGTTGAGAAACAGAAACCTGAGGATGTGAAACACAGGTCAACCAAATTTGACTCAAAACAAACTTGGAGGTACAACACAAACAAGTTTGTTTCGAACCAAACTTGGAAATCAAAACCGAATAGGTTCGATTCAGAACAGACCTGGAATTCTCACACACCCAGAGTCGGAACAACTCAAAGTTGGAAAACAATTGTTGATATGACAAAACCACAAGAATTTGGAAACCTAAAGTTGTTCAAAATCAAAAAGTTCAAAAAGAGTCACATTTTTACAAAAGGGGTACTCCGAAAGGTCAAACATGGAGTGTTAAGAAACAAGTGACTTTAGTAAAAGATGAGAAAATTGAGGTTAAAAATGAAAAAGTCTTTGTTCAAGGCTCCCACCCGACTCGCTTTCCTGATCATGCTCGAAAAAGCCTCCATGACAATTAAAAAAAGGAAAAGGGAGATAGGGTCCCCTTGTCGCATACCTTTACGATAGGGGAACTCAAAGGTATGTGAACAATTTACGAGCACCGAGGAGCGAGCCGACGAAAGAATACCATGAATCCAGTTACACCATCTAGGAGGGAAACCCAATTGTTCCATAACCGACAAAACAAACTTCTAGTTGACATTATCATAAGCCTTGGAGAAATATATTTTAAACATAAACATCTTTCTACCTTTCTTCTTAGCCCACTCTATGACCTCATTTAAGAAGAGAGGACCATCCAGAATAAGTCTATCTTTAATAAACGCTGATTGATTAAACGAAATAACTGAACCAATCACCCTTTTTAGTCTGTTCGCGAGAACTTTCGAAACCACTTTATTGATAATACCCACGAGGTTGATGGGGCGGTATTCTCCTTAACCCACCGGGTCTTTAACCTTCAGGACAATAGTGGTGAACAATGAGTTGCACCCTCTGCTGAAGCAACCGGTTTCATAAAAATTATCAAAAATGTTTTCGAAGTCCTTAGCAAACGAATCCCAAAAACATTTTAAAAACTTCATATTGAACCCATCCGGACCAGGGGCCTTTTCACTGCCACAATAAAAACGGCTGTTTTTTTACCTCCCTAGAGAACTTCCCAGTAAGGAGAGCGGCATCATGTTCCGACACTTTCTGATCAAAAGAGCAACTTAATTCAGGCCAATTGGGCATTTCCTCTACCAAATTGTCCTGAAAATACTTAAACACCATACATTTAACTCTTCTCGGTTCGGAAACCCACTCACCATTGACCATAAGACCCGGGATCGCATTAGAGGACTTACGATTATTAATCATACCACGGAAGAACTTCGTGTTGTCATCACCATCCATTGCCCATTTCACCCTGGCCCTCTGTTTAAGATCCTTAACTTTAAAGCGTTCTGCCTCTAAGAGCATGTGTTTGCACTCAAATCAGACCCATTCTTCATCCTCGGAAAGCTCTCTGTGCTCCATTTCCTCTTCAAGAGATTCAAGTTCTTGTCTCGCGCACTCCTCTTCCTCTATTTCCTTATACCTGGTATCATCTCTCCAAGCTTTGATTTTATTCCGAAGATGTCTAAGCTTATGAATCAGCTTCAGATCTGCAGGCCCCTCAAATTGAAAATCCTCAAGAGCCACCGATACCACCTGAACAAAATCAGGCCTGTCCATCCAGGAGCTGAAGAAACAAAAAGGTTTGGGGCCATAATTCAAATCCATAGTCACCATCAACTGAGGGTTGTGATCAGAGAACTTCCTAGGAAGGACCCTCACAAACGCCTCTTGCCAAGTATCCTGGAAAACTTTACAAACCAACATCCTGTCAATTTTGCTGAGCTTGGGGCCATTTTCTCCTTCGACCATAAACATAAATTTACTACCTTTTAAATTGAAGTCGTAGAGGCCAGCATCGTGAATAAACTGGTTGAAGTCCCTTGCAAAGTTAGCTTTGAACCAGGAATTTTTACGCTCCTCAACACCACGAACCGAATTAAAATCTCTAGTCAAGAGCCACATGCCCCCCCCCCCCAAACCTCCCGATTTCACAGCCAAAAGCCGTTTCCAAAGAGGCCGTTTATCAGCCGATTTCTGCGGAGCATACACATTCACTATATTCACCGCCTCCAACCATCCTTTAATCGAACCACCGATGATGTGTGCAAAATGCAACATATAAATGCTCAAGCATACAAGCATACATCTTTAAATTAAATGCTCATTTTTCGTTTCTTGTGTGAATAGCCGCCTGGTTCTTACGACTCTAGAACTTGCCATGACAATACATACCCGGTCCTTACCAAATAAAACCCAAGTAAGTAAATGATGGAAGCATTAGGACTAACCCATTTTCCTTTCAACACCATTATTTTTCATTTCTAAACCCACAAAACAAGCACCCTTTACCCACCAAAACCATTTTTCTTTTCAACCTTTTATTTTAGTAAAAAAGCTCGGTTTTCTTGTGACGTTTCTTTATAAAAAATGAAGTTTAGTAATAAACAAACAAAGTCCTCAAACAAACTTTGTTTGAAGATGCTTAGTTTGAATAAAAGTCACGAAAACAAAAAGTTTTATGACGACCGATGCTTTTTATGCCTTTAGCCCTTTTTACTAACCACTAACCCAAAACCACATACCTTTAGCGCAAGCCTAACCCTTCCCCAAGTACTCTTGATATTTACAAAGCTTTATAGTTAAAAAGGATGATGATTGATTGCTTGGCAAGCATATGGTAGAAGTAAGTTCCATGCCGGTCTCGAGTGTTTCACAAAAATACATTTTTGGCCGAGTGTTGAGTGATCTCCCATGAGGTATGTGAACTTGTATATAAATAGAATTTTAAAGAGGCATGTTATGCCCAAATAAATAATTTCTCTTATGAAACATTCTAAATAAATCATAACGAACAAGATTGTAAATAATATAAAAATAAAACCCAATAAAGATCTTGGATTCCTGACACTTAAGACAAGCCTAAAACTTCTTCTACCCATTTCATTTGAGTGTGTAAGCCACAAAAAAAAAGAATTTTGCTTGAGGACAAGCAAAGATTCAAGTGTGTGGTATTTGATGTATGCAAAATGCAACATATAAATTACATCAAATGAGCCATAAAACTAACCCTTTTTTAGTACTAATGTTGGAAAAAGTGTGCTTTTGTCTTCCTTTTGTATTTTCAGGACCAAATGAGCTTAAATGAACAAAATGAACAAATATGCAGCAAAAACTAACATAAATACAAAGAAAAGGAATAAACGTGGCATGCACGACCCATCGACATCATCTTTCCAAGCAAAAACAAGAAACAGAAGGCTGGGCACGGCCACTGAGCACGGGGGCGTGGTCAGATGTCTGCAGAAAGGACAAAGCTGTAGAAGCTTCTATTGCCCACCACGGAGGCGTGCCCACTGAGCACGGGGCATGGTTAACGCTAAGATTCGCAGAATCTAGCAAATCTCGGTAGTACAGATACGCTTCTGCACAAGGGGCCGTCCCCAGCGAACAAGGGGCCGTGTGGATCCTAATGCAGACAAGAGCAATTAATGAAGGAAGAGAAAGAGGATGGCCACGGGGGCGTGTCTAGCGGACACGGGGCCGTGGCCCGACTTCTGTTCAGGCTATAAATAGAGGTGATGGGTTCACTTTAAAGGCATCCCTTGGCAAACCACCTCTCTCCCACTTTGCCACCACTCCACCACCACTACAACACCCACATCCACCACCATCATCCACCTTAGAGTGTGTGTAGTAGTCTCAGGATCCAAGATTAATCGTAAGAGTTCTTGTCAATCAAAGGCCATGTTTGGCTAAGTCTCTTACATCACTTAGTGAAGACAAGTCTTTAATGTATTACTTTTGATTTTTAATCTTTTCGCACTTTTTATTTGGTTTTGTATTAATGACTTTAATAACTAGTTTCTTATGTTGAAGGTGAAACTTCTTTATCATTTGTCCGTGGTGTCTTGGCATTACTTTACTGTCTATATAAAGTAAAAGATTTTCACTATTCATATCTCTACGGTCTATATAGAGATATGTTGACTACCTGGTCGGAGGTTAAGGGAATGGTTTGGTAAGCTTGTTGCCTTATTCAGTGTATAGATCCTACAAGGACCAGGGTCAAGCTTACTAGGACCTCCTTCAATACCCACTGGTATTGGATGTCGGGGGTGCGAATGACTTAGTCCCCCTCATATATAAACTACTATTAATACATTAAACCGGCTACTTGGTATTGTATCCCTGCTGACTCAAACCACTTAGCCGAGGGTAACGTCTACTTCAAAAGAGGGGCCTACCACTTTTCGCATTAATAACTTAATTAATTATCTTTTCGCATTAATAACTTAATTATTTATCTTCCAATACTCCGACCCTTTGGGATTGTATCCTTGCTGACTCAAACCACTGGGTTGAGGGTAACGTCACCTTAAAAAGAGGGGCCTGCTACAATAACTAAGATAATCTCTTAAAAAGTGCAAAAGTGCGGAAATCATCAAAGGATACATTAAAGGCGAGTCGGATCCAAGTAATTAATCTTGTCTATCTGTTTTTATTTTATTTTTATTTTTCAGCAAATTTAGTTTTTATTTTTAATGTTTAAAACCTTCTCTAAAAATTTTAGATTGATTAGACGTTGAGGATAAACCGGTACTAAAAGCTTTTGTGTCCTTGGACGACCTCGGTATGTTACCAACGCTATACTACGCTCAAGATGGTTGCACTTCCTGGAAAGCCATGAAAGAGACCTTATCCCTGCATCTTAACTCCTTTATCCAACACGCTTTATTATCCACCCCAAAGCCCCTAATGTTAATCGAAATCACATTCATCGCTGAACCCCGTTAATACCTTCAACCCTAATAATTTTCTCCACGCTATCCTTAAATCCCTCCAGATTAGTTCCCACAATTTTACCAAACTCAATGGTGTCGTTGATTTCTTTGTTCTTCTGGATCTCCTGAGTGTCGACAACATAGGAATCAACCTCGGGTCTGTCTTCGACTCCACCACCAGCACTCTTAGAGCTTGAAACCTTAGACATTGATGTGTCCCGAGCATCGTTTAGATTCAGATCCCCTCTTTTTTGTTTGTCAATACCTACTTCCCATTCAGTTGGTTGGATACTTTCTTCCTTCTTGGTATTGCTTTTTATAGATATGGTGGTAGAATCAATAAACTATTGTTTATGAATTCCTATGTCACGTTGGTCAAGGTGTTGCCTTATCTCCTTGATGATTGTGCACCACTTGTAAACTTGTGCAGAAATCATTGAGCTTCTAGAAAGCATACATGTGGTGTCTATTTTTTCCAGTAAATATCAAGGTTATAAAACTTTTATAACAAATTTCACATTTAAATTGTAATTTATTCATAATGAGAAGATTAAATAAATTATAAAACTATTTTTACAAATATAACTAATTGTTACAAATGTAACGATGTTGAATACAATAATATTTCATGTAAGATAAATATAATTTTCTAGTTGGTAAAATTTATTAGATGGACTATTTGTAATTATCTAAAATTAATTTATACTTGCAAAAGATACGGTAACGTATATAAAATTATCTTATTATTTCTTAACAATTGTTTTAATCAAAAATCATATTTATTTGTTGAGATATTCATATATTTACTTATTAGTTTTGTTGAGAATTTACTTATCAAAATTCAACAATTATAAAAATATAACAACATAAACAATTTTATGTTATTATATATTGAAACAATATTCCTATTCAAAAACATATTAGTGATAAAAACTAAAGAGAAATAGAAATAAACTTGATTCCATTCTTCACAATATTCAACATTACAATATATAGAGATAAACATAAACAATAAACCATAAAGCCCATAAGTAATGGGTTGGGCCTAAAATGTCTGGTTTATAACACCCCCGCCCCCTCAGACATTTAGAATTATAGATAGTTTAACAACATACTTCAGGATGATGTTAAATAGGTACTTCAGGACCTGAATAAATAAACTGATACTACTGGATCAGTTATGCTGCCTCATTAAAAACCTTACTAAGAAAACCCAGTAGGACAAAACTTAGTTAAGGGAAAAAGAGTACGGCGTGTATAATTCCCCCCTGAATTCAACAAATATCTTTCAATCTACGAAGACCGATCTTGTGTGATAGCTGGTCGAAACGGCTTCTAGGTAAAGATTTCGTGAACAGGTCAGCTAGATTTTCACTTGACTTAATCTGGCGAACATCAATTTCCCCTTCTTTCTTCAAGTCATATGTTGAGAAGAACTTTGGTGAGACGTGCTTTGTTCGACCACCCTTGATGTAACCTTCTCTAATCTGAGCTATGCAAGCAACATTGTCTTCATAAATAATTGTTGGCTCCTTCTTGATCTGTTCTAATCCGCATGCTTCTTGTATGTGATTAATTATTGATCTCAACCACACGCATTCTCGACCAGCATCATATAGTGCTATCAATTCGGCATGATTTGATGACGTTGCTATAAGTGTTTGCTTAGTTGACTTCCAAGAAATTGTTGTGCCTGTAGGACCGATTTGACCGATCTAGTGAGTCAATCAGAACCAAAATACCACTGTTTATGTGGCGGAAACACGTAAATAGCTCGAATCAAAGAGAATGGAGTAGAAAATAGAAGAATATCACTTTAAACATTATTTCTCATTAATTTTCCTCAGAAAAATCCGGCAGCGTAACGGTATACAACTTCACGAATCGATACCAAATGAGAAACTGAAACCACTATATATAGGGAGGCTGATTCCGCTCCTAATGACATGTTGTCATTTCGGGCCGAATCACATCCTTCTGATTTCGCTCCAAATGACATCATGTCATTAGGAGCGGAATCACCACTATAAACCATAACATTTACATAACAGCCCCTACACTATACATATTTGACATTTCTGACCCCTATACCCTATACAAGCTTGACTAAGACTAAGACGCAGGCTTTAGACATTCGTGCATCAACAAACTCCCCCTTGGATACAGCCGGAGTCTTCAGTCTTGGTCTTCATAGGGACTTGAACTTCTCTTCACGAGGCTTAGGCTTCTTCAGTAATGCTTTCCTAATCTTCTCATTCTCTTTTGCAATTTTCAATCTTTCTACTTCCTGTTCTCTCATAAACTTGCCTCGCAGCATACGATCTCATTCTTTACGTTCTTTCTTTTCCTTTGCAGCTTTCAACTTTACTTTTTCTTCAAGTTTCCACCACTTTGAGTTCCATTTGTTATCAGAATTAATGCCCTTTTGAAAACAAATAGAAACTACTTTCTTAAATTGCATTGCCTGCTCTCTGTCTTCAGCTTGAAAATGTATCTTGTTGATGAATAAACATTCAATATCCTTAGCTGAGCAGTTCACCAGCCACATAGGATCATAGACAAATATATTTCTAATTTCATTCCCTGCTCGGTAAGTAATCACTGCTTCAGTTGATATGCAGCTATACACCCAATCCAGAAAACCTTTATAAAAATCTTGCTCCATCTTTGGTACTGGTATGATCTTCATGGTTCGTGGCTTCTTTATATTTAAGATTGTTTCTTCGTTACCAGTTTCAGGATTGATTCTTCTCTCCTTCTTTGGATAATGCGGTTGCCAATGCCTGAACTCTCTCAAAGCCTCAAATCTTATCATTCCCCATATTGCAAGATCATTCTTTCTAACAGGATACCCCAGAGTTCGTACTTGAGATAATTCGTCCACATCCCACCATGGAAGTGACATAACATCATATAACTTTTCAAAGTACTGAACACCACACTCTCTCCTAATCGCATATGCATTAACTTGAGGTAGAAAACCCCAACTAATGATATCACCCATCGAAATACTTCTATCTCTTTGATAAAACTTCAAGGGACGTTTAAACTTCCTTTCATGAGACTGTTTGAACCACTTTTTATGTTCTTCTTTCAAAGGATCTTTTGTGGTTCCATCGAAGTTCTTATCTTTCAGAATTTCTTCAACTTTCCTCATCAGTTCATCTCTATTTTCTTGAGTGAAGAATTCCATCAACGTTGGAAATTCAGAAGTATCTACAGTAACATTCTCTTCATCAGTAACATCTTCAACTTCAACATGACCATAGAGATCTGCATCTTCCACATACTTATATTTATATTCAACTTTTTGATTCACATCAAATGCATTTAACTCTTCTACAAGATCAGACTGAACTTCATTTTCTTTCACATTGAATATCTTTAAAACTTCATCTAACGTGTAAGTATGTTTGATCTCCCCTTCTTCAACTTCAGGTTCGATGCGCAAGATCAGTTTTTCACCAGTATCAACACTTTGATCACCAACAGTCTCCCCCTTTCCGTCAGCTCCCTCTGTCTCTTCATTCATTTCCTCATTCATCAGATCATCTGCAGTTTGTTCTTTAGACCTTTCAGAAATTATAAAACCAGATGCACCTTGATCATCGTCATCATCACTTGAACTGCTTGCAGAAAACACTTTCTCATCATCGTCATCCTCTTCATCATCATCATCATCATCCTCTTCTTCATCATCATCTTCAACATTATGAACATCTTCTTGCAAAACATCTTCTTCAACTACAGCAGCAACAGAAGATAGCGGAATAGGCTGTTCATACACTGGTTCAGGATCATTTACTAACACAATAGCCCTTTCTCCAGAAGAACCTTCAAGCTCTTTACCTTTAACCTTCATCTGAGCATCAATCTCTGCCTGTTTCTCAGCTCTGACCTCCTCCCGTGCAAGCTCATCAAATTTCTGTTCAACAGACTTACCAAGCATACTTTCCAACACTCTATTAAACATATACAACTCATGCTCTTTCTGTGCTTTTGCAGCTTCAAGTTCTTTGTTTTTTAACTCATAATATTTTAGCTGATTATCCCTACTTTTCTTTTCTTCCAATAATTCAGAAATCTGAACTTTCATAATATCAATCTCTGCTTCATCAGCTTCTACTTTCTTCAGTAGTGTCTTGTTATCAGATTCTAATATTTTTACCCGCAATTCAAGAATGTTTTCACGATCAGCAACTTTCTTACTTTCAGCTGCAACTGTTTTGCTTTCATTCAAAACATCATCCATTTTCTTCTCTAACCTTTTCACCAGTTCATCATTTGCAAAACCAAAATCTCCAATATCTTCAAGATTATCTGTAGGAGTAGGAAGACCCTTGTGACAAGAAGAACCAGGAGTTAGTTGGACTTGAGTGAGTGGTGGTGTTTTGAAGATTTCTTGAGATGTAAGAAATTGTTGTTCACGAGGTGGTGAAAATGTAATGGTGACGGTTGTCTAGGTGGTGTTGATTGTCGTGGAAGTGTTTGATGTGGTGGTGATGTTTGATGTGGTGTAGGTTCAGGTGGTGGTGTTGACGGTTTACTTGATTCTTTGGTCAATTTCTTCTTCGGAACAATCTTTGGCTTTGTAATCTTTGGAGTAACCTTTTTAATCTTCTGAGACACAATCTTCTTCCTTGCTCCCGCTTTCTTTTTAACACTCGAAGAAGGCGATTGAGATTCAGAAATATGTTGTGGTGATGGAACATATGGAGCATCCTCCTTTTCCTGCCTCTTTTTCTTACTCAACATTTTCTCTTTATCTGTCTCTTCTTGAATTCTCTTCAAATGTTCTATTTCATCTATCTTATCTTCAGAAGAATTTGAAGAACTTGTGGTACTCTTATCAACGTCATCACCTTCTATATCATCAATTACTTTCTCTTTCTCAACTTCTTTGTTAACTGCTTGATCTGACTCTAAATCATCAATATTTATCATCACATCATCAATATCAACATTCAGATTTTCTTCAGCAGTTACAACCGGCTCTTTAACCTCAGGCTCATCAATCAATAATGTTCTTGCCACTTTTTTCTGTTTCTTCTTTGGCTGTGATGATGACCCCTCGCTCTCATGTGCTTTAGGAGTAATCTTTCTGCCTCTCTTCCTCGGTTCTTTGACATACCAATCATTACGTGTGGTTTTGAAATCAGCAAGAGCCTGTAACTCATCAGTATACGCTGCTTCCTTCATCTCTTCTTCATTTCTCCAGTTTTGATGATTTACTGGATCAGGATCAACATAGTTTGCATCCTTGATGAAACCAAAGATTTCAGCTACTTTCGTTGGTTCAGGATGATTTGCATGATATCTAGCAAGCTGCTTGAGAGAATCGTTGCTCATGTGTGACTGGATTAACAAATCATTCTCCAAATCACGTTCAATCTCTGGATAAACATGATCGATCAGCATCTGCACAAATCTTGGATACCTCCAAGTCCTACTCTTTGTTGTGATATTCTCTGTCATGTAATGAAAAACAATATGCGAGAAATTGTATTTCTTGTTCAACACCAATGCAGTGACCATGTTCATCTGGTAATCACGCATAGTATCGTACCCTCCTTTGGTATAACTAAGAGACATCAATACACAATGAATAATGAACTTGTAAGGTTTCTGAAACTTTGATTTCAAATAATTTCCAACATTTACTGCACCAACGTATCCCATTCTGAGCATACAACCCTTTACCATTTTTTCCTAAAATCTTGTTGGCAATTTATCATCATCAGGAAAGTTCAATATTTCACGAACCAGCGCCTCAGTAACAACAATTGTTTTCTTATCATTTTGTACCTCCACAACTGATTGAATCACTTTGTTCTTTTCATCGTAAGTAGCATGCTCCCAGAAATGTTTGATGTGTGACTTGTATACAGGACGTTGATCTGTAAGAGCTTTCTGTATAGGTACTCGTCTCATGAACTCTAGAATACTGTTGAACTTTGACAACTCCGAATTCTTTTGCACATCAAAATCACAACAGCTGTTGTGAAGTGGATCAAAGATGACGTTTGAACCCTGTAACACAAAACACAAACTGAATCAATACTTAGAAAAATTTCAGCATGTTTTTTTATTTCGCTCCAAATGACAAAGTGTCATATAGAGTGAAATCAGACATATTACTCAGGGACGAAATCAGATCTCAGTGCATTTAGGAACGGAATCAGATGTAAAAGCAGTTAGGAGCGAAATCAGGTCTTATTCAGTTAAGAGCGGAATCAGATGATTATACTATTAGGGGCGAAATCAACATTTAACCCTCTTAAACATATCAGATGATGAAATTGAACTTGTGGGTATGATTATTAGTGAATTCCGAGCATGTGGGTGTGTTTTCTATACTCTAAAACCATCACAAATAACCTAGATCTAAGTTTAAACAACTGATACTGTTCACACATGAACAAACCCTAGATCTGGTTCAATTAACACACACACGCATGATCTACATATCATTCCAATAACACACACATAATATCTTGTTCAGTTTTATCAGATGTAAACCCTAAATCTAAGTTTCAAACATGAACAGTGCCGACAGTTCAAAATTAAACAGATCTGGGTGAAATACGATCCAATACTTACCTTTCCCATGATTCTAGATGAGTTAACCAACTAGAAACAACAAATCAAACAAAAATCGGGCAGAGTTTCGACTTGAAAAATGATGATTTGGGGTTTCGCTCTTAATCGCCGATGAAAGAACCTTAGGGGCGAAATCAGGTAATAATGATTAGGAGCGGAATCAGACGACTATTTATAGTCAGTCTGATTTCGCTCGAAATGACTTCAGAAGCATTAAGAGCGGAATCAGCTATGATGCCCAGGAGCGGAATCAGCCATTTTAAGTGAAACTTGTGTTTTCGGGCGAAATCAGCTTTAAATTTTCAACATTTTCAACATTTTTAACTTTTTCTGATTGTTTACCGACACACCCAGTTAACCAAGTCCAAGTTAATGACCTTGATCAACTGTTTAGCCTACCAAGTCCAACTTAATGACCTTGGTTGACCAGATTATAAAGTATGCTGACTTTTGAAACAGAAAACAATTCAAATTAATGAACTGTTGAACATTTTGAGCTTTCAATCTTTCAAGCATGTACCATTCACTTTTCAGAATCTCCTGCTTACCCAAACCTCATGAATCAGACATGATCTGCACAAGACTTTGATAATCAGTTCCCTAACGTCTGTTGTCGAAAATAAAGATGAAAATAAAATATTTTTGGTTTTTAGAAACATATAAACAGAAATATGTACACACAATCTTTTTGTGAGCGTGTTAAGGGATCATATCAGCTGCCGACGAGATACAAATACTGTTAAGCTGGATTACATTTTCAATATTAAATAGTTTGCATTGATTGTCGATATATAGGTCCACTTTAAATTTTCACACAAACTTCAAACTGCCCAGGATACAGATTTAATGTTTTAAAGGCTTAACTTTCATATGTGTCCCACCTCAGAATATACTCTCGTATCCAGATCACAATATTCAGTCTTACAGGTGAGTTTTAACACAAATGATATCTGTAAGGGGTTAATAAATTATGAAGAATCATGAGAGCTCAGGTTAGAACTACCGTTCAGCAGAGAGATCATGACTCGACTTTTGGGTATGTCCCCTTTAGAGGATCTTTTTTACAACAGCATTGCTAAGCAATTTTATTGTCTTATCATATATGCTGAGGGTGATGCTATGTTTCAAGCATTTGCGGAAAGTATTATTCGAGGACTAGGTCAGAACTACCGTTTAGCAGAAGTCCCGGAATAATACCCCTGATATCACTGAGTAAACAAACCTAGTATATCAGAAAAATGAATCTTTCAAACAAGATTTCGGGGGTTACCCATATATCCGAGAGATGTTCCCCACATAAAAGCAAGTAATTTTTATGTTTATATCCCGAACATATCTACTAAATGTGTAAAAACCTATCGGCGTATCATCTACAATACTGCTTAACACATTTATACTTTACATTTCTTTAGCGTACTGCACCTGTCTAGCTGATGTACTATCATTTCCCCCTTTAAACACAAACTCATTTTTACATTTTCAAATGTTTTTGGTTTTTCTAATTTTATCATGTTTTTGTAATTTTCTACAAACTTTCTCCCCCTAAAAATAAAAACATATTTTTGTGTTTTTGTTTTTAACGAAAAGCAGAAAACAAACTGTACAAACAAAGTTGACAACATGACTTAGTTCACATCAGATCGCCGCCCTCCTCGGCTTCACATTCTTTGACCCTCCCAGAGCGCAATTTTTTCATCCCATTTAATTTTAAAAGATAATAAAATCTCTTTTTATCAAACGGTTTAGTATAAAAATCAGCCTTCTGATCATCGGTGTGTATATGTTCAATACGTATCAACTTCTTCTCGTGACAATCACGGATGAAGTGATGACGGATCTCAATATGTTTAGTTTTAGAATGGTGAACCGGGTTTTTAGTTATATTTATGGCTGCTTCATTGTCCACAAAAATCGGTGTATCCAAGAATTGCAAACCAAAGTCACGCATTTGCTGCTGGATCCAAAGGATCTGAGAACAGCAGCTGGAGGCTGAAACGTATTCAGCCTCACAAGTAGAAAGCGCTACAAAGGTTTGTTTCTTGCACTGCCAAGTAACAAGTCGAGTTCCGAAGAACTAACACCCAGCAGTGGTGGACTTAGCGTTCTGCTTGCAGCTTCCAAAGTCAGAATCAGCGAAACCTGTTAAAGAGAAGTCACCCGAGCGAGGATACCACAAGCCGATGCTTGGGCAGCCTTTCAAATACCGTAAAATCCTTTTGACAATCGTCAGGTGTGACTGCTTAGGACTCGACTGATATCTGGTGCAGAGGCATGTCGGGTACATGATGTCCGGTCTGGAAGCAGTGAGATACATTAAGGATCCTATGATTGACCGGTACAATGTCTCCTCCACCATGACGCCACTCTCATCAGGGCAAATACCGTGATTCTGTGCAAGGGGGGTTGATGCTGGACTGCATTGAGCCATATCAAACTTTTCAAGTACGTCTTTCACATACTTTGTTTGGTGAATTAAGATTCCATCGGGCATCTGTTCTATCTACAGCCCGAGGAAGAACTTCATCTCCCCCATTGAAATCATTTCAAATTTCTTCTTCATAACAGTCTCAAATTCTTTACACAAGTTGTCGTTGGTCGAACCAAAAATGATATCATCAACGTAGATCTGCACAATTAGGAGATGACCTGCAACTTCCTTTGTGAACAATGTGCTATCCACTGTCCCTCTAATGAACCCGTTGTTCAAAAGATGTTGTGAGAGCGTCTCATACCAGGCTCTCGGGGCCTGGTGTAAACCGTAGAGCGCCTTATCCAGCAGATAGACCTTGTTCTTGTGTTGTGGATCAGTGAACCCCGGTGGTTGTCCCACATACACCTCTTCTTTAATTTTTCCGTACAGGAAGGCAGATTTAACATCCAGCTGGTACACTTTGAAGTTTTTCCATGATGCAAACGCTAGAAAGATCCGAATAGCTTCAAGTTGAGCAACGGGTGCGTAAACCTCATCATAATCAATTCCTTCTTGCTGACTAAAGCCTTGTACCACTAATCGCGATTTGTTTCGGACCACGACACCTCTATCGTCTCTCTTACATTTGAAAACCCACTTCGTTTTAATCAACTTTTGATTTTCAGGGAGGTCTACAAGTCTCCACACTCCCAACTTCTTGAATTGTTGCAGCTCCTCCTGCATTGCATTTACCCAGCTATCTTCAGTCAACGCTTCTTTATACGTTCTGGGCTCGACCTGCGAAATAAAACATTTCAGTGAGAATTCCTCCTGTAAAGGAGCAACAGATGAATAAAAACATGTAAGTGCTCGGTTGATTTGATCTCTCATTTTGACACCACTTTGAAGATCTCCTATAATTTGATCTGAAGGATGGTAAGATAATGTTCGTGGCATGATGGTGTCAGGCACATCAACTTTCGATTGCAAGCTCGTTATGTCTAGATCACCGGTGTGATCCTCAGCTTCTGTAGTAGTAACGTTTGGTTCCTCGTCAAAAGTAGGAGTGGATTCCTCTTCTGAGTCGTCAGAGTTGTCAAACGTTGGAGCTGGTTCCTCTGGTGGTTCGTGAACGGTTCCACTTGGACCTGCTTTGTGATCATTTGTGCCAGTTGTAGGAGCATTTGTATCCACATCTGGTTGAGAAACCACCAACGGTCTAGGCACCTGATCTTGAAAAGATAATTGCTGCTGTTGGTATAAGTAAGCAAGTTCCTCTTCACTTGGCTTCGTAGGTCGTTGGAACGACTCCCAGAGTTTATCGTAATCGAACAACAATCTGTTTCCGGGAAGTTGAGGTGACGCAATGTGTTTCTGAAAATCTACATGATGAACTTCAATTACCTTCTTCAAGCATGGAATAAACACTCTTTTTAAGGGACTCGCGTATCCCACAAAGAAACCTTCATTACTCTTCGCGCCAAATTTTCCATCTTGATCTATGAAGGTACATGGTGATCCGAACGGCTCTAGAAACTTTAGATTAGGCTTATATCTGTGAAGAAGTTCAAAGCACGTCTTTTTGTATTTCTTCACAGTAAGCACTCGATTCAAGGTATAGCATGCCGCAGCCACAGCTTCACTCCAGAAATAGATCGGTAGTTTTGAATCGGCCAACATGGTTCGAGCAGTTTCAATTAGAGTACGGTTCTTTCTTTCAGCTACACCATTTTGCTGTGGAGTGTATGGTGCACTGAATTCATGAAGAATTCCCTTTTTGTTACAGAACTCTAGCATGCGCTTATTCTTGAACTCCGTCCCATTATCACTTCGAATTCTTCGGATTGGTACCTTGTACAATGTCTCCATCTTTTTTAACAGAATCATCAGCGACTCAAACGTCTGATCCTTTCTTTCCATGCACACTACCCACGAAAACCTTGTATAATCATCAGTGACTACCAAGCAATACAAATCACCACTGATACTTTTTACATTGACCGGCCCGAAGAGATCCATGTGGAGTCTCTCAAGCGGTACTCTGATTGAATTCAGCAACTTTTGTGGGTGTGACTTCCTGGTCTGCTTTCCTTTCTTGCAAGCTACACAGTCATCATTCAAATGAAAGTTTCTCAAATTTACACCTTCAACTAAATCATTTGATACAAGAAAATTCATTTTTCTAATATGATTGTGGCCCATCTTTCGATGCCACATTATCGAATCCTTTTCAGTAGCTTTGGTTTTTGACACAAAACATTGTTTTTGATAATTTGTTGTTGTTGCGACACTCATATCAAGAATGTACAGATCATTTACTCGTGGAGCTCGCAACAACACCATTTCTTCCGGAATTTTGAAACCAGGTTTTAAGACAAGACATTCATTTTTAGTGAAATGTACGGTAAAAGAATTATCACAAATTTGTGAAATACTAAGTAAATTGTTTTCCAATTCAATTATGTAGTTAACTTTCTCAAACGAAATTACTCCATTTGTTAATGTTCCTTGACCGACAATCCTTCCTCCTTGGTTTCCTGCAAAACCCACGTAACCTCCGTTGATTGATTTAACGTCGTAAAGCAGTGCCAACATTCTTGTCATATGTCTAGAGGCTCCACTGTCCATGATCCATTTTGAAATGATCGACCTGGGCAGCCCCTGCAAACATCATAGCGAATTCATTCAAACAATGAACTCCATGACTTCTTAACTGCTGAAACACTCCCAAACACTACATCACACTTCTCATCAATCTTATGAAAGTTAAACGTGATATTCAGAACATCAGTTTTAGCTTTTGGTTTTTCTTCATTTTTGATCGGGGGAAACTCTGCAAGAAACTTATCAAGTTCAAACTCAAACTTTGTAACCTCATCTTTCAAAACCTTTGTTTCCTTTTTCAAAATGTTTTCCATCTTTTTCTCCTCGACTGATGGTTTCGATTTTGCAACCCATGATTGATTTTCAAAAATTTTTGTTTTCGGATAAATCTTTGAAGGCTTTTGAGACTTTGAAGATTCACCAATCTCGAATGTCGATTTCGGCTTATCTTCCGTCTTCAATGATTCACCCCTCTTCAAGATGCGGATTGGTGAAACCATTGGTTTTTTACCCTTTTTGTCAACTGGTGACTTAGGTCGAGGTTTTTGAACAACAGGTTTTACGACAGGTTTTTCAAAAATTTTCTTGCATTGTTTTGCCATATGTCCAATCTCATTGCAGCGATAGCAAATTTTTTTGTTATACTCGACAAAAGTTGATTTGAACGACTCTTCTTTCAGTTTCTTCGCCGCATTGAAATCGTCAATGGCCTTTTGACTAAAAATGTACTCTTTTTCATCATCCACACTTGGTCCAACAACAAATATATCATTCATTTTATCCTTTGGCTTGACAACCTTCTTAGCCATCTTTTTCTCAAAACCAATTCCTTTGTTTTTAAAGTTGTTACCATTTTTCTTGTTACCATTCCCTTCCCACTCCTTTTTCCCCGAGTTGTTGAAACGTGTTGTAACAAATGACTTTTTAGGTTTCGAAAAGAATTCTTTGTTGTTTACCACATCAATGTCAATTTCAACCAATTTGTAAACTTTCTCGACATTTTCAATCTTAACGTTCTGAAGCGGATACTCGAAATCAGAATAAAGTTTGTCAGTTCCAATCATAGTATAAACCACCATGATCGGATCATCATTTTCACTCTTGTCTGATTTCGGTATGAAACGATCTAAAAAGTTACCCTCGTCTTCAGAATCAGTAACAGACTTCTCAGAGTGAGATTTCATGACTTCAACCTCAGAGTTATCACTCTCTTCATCTAACACCTGATCGACAACAGTCTTGATGACCTGAGACTCGTTGTCTGTGTCGGATGCAAAGAATGTAACATCAATGCTCTCTGGCAATTCATCCTCAATTGTCCTTAACTTGAGGTTCAATGCAGCTTCCACCCCATCTGGATACTTTTGAGTATAATGATTCCACATTGGGGGTGGAACGCTGTTAAAAACTGGTACAGCATTGGGCTGTTGTGGAACAATTTGTTCAAGGACATATGACGATGCAACATAGCTCATCAATTTATTATCGATTCGCTCATTTTTCAATTTTAGTCAATTCTGATTCTTTCTTTAATGATGCGATTGTGTCAATATGAAAATTAACTTCCACTTGTTTATTAAAGAGTGTTGCTTTTGCTAGTTTTGTGGCTTTATCATTTTCGACACTTTCTTTTTTAATCATTTTAACTGATCTGGCTAGTGTATCATATGCTTCTTTGACTTGTCCTAGATCAAATTTTAACATGTCAGCATGTTGTTTCAATTCCTGAAACTTAGTGTCTTTTTCAAGACACTCCATGCACGGTTGTAAACACTTTTGGCATGGGGTTTCAGACATTGAATCCACTATCTCAACAACTTCTGCCTCATGAGCAGTTTTCACTTCCTGTTTACCGACATCTTTGGACTCTGACTCAGACACTTTCTCAGATTTGATCTCCTCAATTTCCGACTCCTTATCCGACTTCTTTTGAACTGACTCGGTACCGACAAACTCGGGTTTCACAAGTTCTGTGTCTACCTCTTTTAGTTTCGCCATGAGAGCCTTGTCAGCAATTTCTTTCAAAGTGTCTTCAGTCATTTCCTTTGTGACATCGATCATTTCCTCGACAGACTCTTTCTTCTCTTCATATCTTGGACACAATCCAGTCGTCGGTTCTTCAAAGAAACCTGCAAAAGATTCAAAAATTTTAGGAGGCATGATAGATCTCAAAGAACTGGCTAATACCTCCTGCTCAGATTGAGAGTAATGAACTTCTGCATCTAACTTCTCGATGTCAGCCACATTATCCACAGAAACATCTTCAACAACCACTTCAGCTTCAACAACACTTTCGGTCACTTCAACTATCTCAGCCATCATAGCCTGTCCATCACTTCCAGGGATGTATTTATCCCAACTGAATCCCTCAGCAACTTTCTCGTCATCCTGATTCACTATGAGAGCTTTCTCTGGTTTGTTCTCGATTTGTGGTCTTTGAACTACAGGTTGCTGATTTGGTCGGTGATAAATTGCTTGCTTATAATAATCATTCGTGAACGGATTTTGATGATTATTTACTTCTCGGTTCAGACACTCTCTTTTGAAATGGCCTCTTTCTTTGCACTTGAAGCAGGTTACTTTAGACTTGTCGAATCCTAGCTTCTGATCAGGTCCAGAAAGGCTGTTTCTGCCAGTGATTTCCATAAAGCGCTGTGCTCTCCTCACAAGACTAGCCATCCCCCACTTAATATCTATTAACTCAAGCTCATCCGGGTCAATCTGATCATAATCTTCTTTGGTCATGTCCGGATTCCCGATCTTACCCGCTACCAGAGACTCATACGACTCTAACACGGAAGCCAACAATGCAATATGCTGTTTCGCAGCTGATTCAGTGAATTCATTCCCATTTTTTATATTAACTGCGATGTTGCATTGAATCCCAGAAACATAAGCCTGATTATTTGAGCTGGTCGAGCTTTGAGATGATGTCTGTTCAGGAGCTTTGAAGTTTGGCTCGTAGCTGGCAAATGGTGAAGGCTTGTTTGTTTGTGGAGTATTTGATGAAACACTTGATGATGTGTCAGCACTGAAACCAGTTTGTATCTTTGGGCTCTGATTTGTTCTAACTGGAGTACTGCCTCTGTAGTACAAAGATACATCTTGTTGAACATTTATTGAGTTCATCTTTCTAATTTTTAGCAACTCCAACTCTTGAGCTTCAATCTTTTCTATGAATGCACTAAGATTTAGTTTCCCAAAATCTGAATTGTTTTTCAACATCATCAGATACGTGCCCCACTCTTCATATGGTAATGCATCACACAACTTATCAATCAATTCTTCATTGTTCTTTTCAATTTCTAATCTCTTCATTTCAAGTACTAAATGGCAATATCTATCGAGCAGTTGCTTTGTTGATTCACCCTTCATGGTGGTAAAAATATCAAACTCCTTCTTTAATAAATCCTTTTTATTCTTGACCATTGACACACTACCTTGAAACTTCAATTTCAATGCATCCCACATAGATTGAGCATTATCTTCATGTTGTAATAACACTAAAATGTCTTCTTTGATAGCCTGCTGAAGGATCCTAATCATCTTTTTCTCGGCTTTGAAATCATTTTGTTCTGATTCTGTCAAACTTCCTATACCCTTTGGATAATTTCTCCCATCAACCGGTGGAACATACTTTGTTTCTATTTTCATCCAGCATTCGAAATGGTTAGCCTGAACCCAGTTTTTAAATCTGTTTGACCATCCTGAGTATTCATCTATGTTCATAAGCTTGGGAGGCTTTTGCATCATTCCCAATTCATTCTCCATGTTGACGTTTTGCATAAGACTACCCGAGGTTTGTCCTGCTGCCATACCACTGCCGGCGAAAAAGTTATAGAAATCTTGGTTTTCCATTTTTAGAAATTTGATTACTGAAAACTGTTTAACTTTTAAAAACAGATGACTTTACTGAAAACACGTTCTACACAAACTGAACTTTCGACGAAATATCACGAACGAAATGGATTTTAACCCTCAAACCATGATTTTAATGCTGAAAATTGTTTTCGGGCGAAATCAAAAATTTCAAGTATGAGCGAAATCACAATTTTACACTATGAGCGAAATCAGTATGGAACTTTGGAGCGGAATCACCTGTGAAGTGATTACGAGCGGAATCACCACATTAGTGATTCTTAGGAGTGGAATCAGAATGTTAGTGAACTCAGGAGCGGAATCAGAAGATTCCCTCGATCGGAATCACAGATTCAAACTAAAATTTTGATTTCGCTCCAAATGCTCGAGCGGAATTAACTTTTTCAGGTGAAAGACCTGATTTCGCTCAGAATTACGAGCGGAATCAACCGAATGTCATTTCGAGCGGAATCAGGTTTCGAGCCATTTTTTATCAATTTTAAGCCGAATTTTAAGCTGATACACTCAAGGGTTTGTTAATTGTCACTTTTACACAGTATGACAAAAACTCAGTCCATTTTATCCGTGGCAATGTCCAGAAATCCAAAAAATGTAGTAAAAATGCTTTGATTCAGGTATTTTAGCTCATAACTGGCTCTGATACCAATTGTAGGACCGATTTGACCGATCTTATGAGTCAATCAGAACCAAAATACCACTGTTTATGTGGCGGAAACACGTAAACAGCTCGAATCAAAGAGAATGGAGTAGAAAATAGAAGAATATCACTTTAAACACTGTTTCTCATTAATTTTCCTCAGAAAAATCCGGCAGCGTAACGGTATACAACTTCACGAATCGATACCAAATGAGAAACTGAAACCACTATATATAGGGAGGCTGATTCCGCTCCTAATGACATGTTGTCATTTCGGGCGGAATCACATCCTTCTGATTTCGCTCCAAATGACAACATGTCATTAGGAGCGGAATCACCACTATAAACCATAACATTTACATAAAGCCCCTACACTATACATATTTGACATTTCTGACCCCTATACCCTATACAAGCTTGACTAAGACTAAGACGCAGGCTTTAGACATTCGTGCATCAACAGTGCCACCGTATGTGAATACATAACCTGTCTGAGATTTTGCTTTGTGAGGATCTAATAGATATCCGACATCAGCATACCCAACAAGCTGGGACTTTTGATCTTTCTGATTGAAAAGACCTAAGTCTTGTGTCCCGTAAATATAACGGATTATATGTTTTACACCATTCCAGTGTCTACGTGTTGGATTCGAACTGTATCTCGCTAGTACATGTACTGCAAATGCAATGTCAGGTCTTGTGTTATTTGCGAGATACATAAGGGCACCGATCGCGCTTAAGTACGGTACTTCTGGACCAAGTACATCTTCGCCTTCTTCTTGAGGGCGATAAGGATCCTTGTGTGGATCTAGCGATCGGACAACCATAGGTACGCTAAACGGATGTGCTTTATCCATATTGAAACGTACTAACATCTTCTGGATATAGTTTGATTGATGGACAAATGTGCCATTGCACAAATACTCAAATTGTAGTCCGATGCATAATTTCATCATACAAAGATCTTTCATTTCAAATTCCTTCTTTAACAACTGAGCAGCTTTCTCTATCACTTCAGGAGATCCGATGATGTCGATATCATCAACATAGATTTCTATTATAGTGAAATTTGAGAGTGATCTTTTTATAAAAACACATGGACTGATTACATCAGACTTGTATCCTTCTTTATAGAACACATATCTCGAGGTGTTGGCGAGGTGTTGATTTTAATGCTTCAGGCAATTTTAATCCTTTAGGGATTTTCATGTAGATGTCATTTACAAGTGTCCCGTATAAGTATGCGGTGACGACATCCATTAGTCTCATATGAAGTCTTTCAGAGATTGTGAGGCCGATTAGGAACCTAAGGGTTATAGCATCCACTACAGGGGAATACGTTTCCTCATAATCAACTCCTAGGATTTGGGAAAACCCTTGTGCGACAAGTCGAGCCTTATATCGTACAATCTCATTCTTTTCATTTCTCTTTATTGCAAACACCCATTTATAACCTACTAGTTTGACGTCTATGGGCGTTCGGACTACAGGTCCGAAACATGTCGCTTTTCGAGCGAATTTAATTCGGCATTTATGGCTTCTTGCCATCTTGGCCAATCATTTCTGTGCATGCAATCTTCTAAAGTTTTAGGTACGTAATCATTTCCATTGATTACATCCGTTGCTATAGCATATGTGAATATATCATCAACACGTGTTTTATTCTGGTTCCACATAGTACTTTCTTGTACATAATTAATAGAGATCTCATTTTCGTTCGGTACCGGTGTTTCTTCTGAAACTTCATTTTCCTCTGGATTCATTGTTGTCTCTTCTGGGACATTTACCTCTACTGGGGTTTCACTTATAATCTTTTGTGAGTTTTTTTCCAAATGCGTTACTTTGCTCTTTTTGTTTCTGTTAGGAGCGGTTTGACTCCGAACGATTGCGAACCGACTCGTACGACGTGCGGAATCCGTGCACGAGCAAGACCGAAACACACGAGACGTACAATGAATGTGATTCTATTCAGTGATCTGAAATCGTTACAGGAACCGTGAATCACCTAGACACTTTCTCTCTCTAGTTTCTCTCTCTAGAACTAGAGCTCTCATATGTAGCAAATGAGCAAAAGTGTCAAAAGTCCTAAATGAGAACCCTAAGTTCTCTATTTATAGGCCAAGGACGTAATGAGATATCTCATTATTTACACAAATGCCACCTTGCCTTTTACTAAAATATAACACTATAAGCACTAAACTTAATCTATTTCTGCTACGGTCTTGAGATGACGGAGGCGATAGACATACTGCACTAACAGACTCCCCCTTGGATATTGCCGCAGTCAATCTCAAACATTCAGACTCGTAGCTTCTTTTCTTTCTCTCTCTTTAGCTCGAACAGAATCCCCATGGATCTGTCTTCAGCTCCAGCTCCCCCTTTCGGTAGACTCTTCAGGCTCCCCCTTTCGTCAAGCTTCCGTGCTTTGGGATCGACACCTGGCTTTCCGGTTACAAGCTCTTCTGGGAAAGAATCCTGGCTCCTATGCACTCTTCCCCTTGCGTTGAGCTCATCTTCATACTCCCCCTTAGACTCGGCTATCGGGATCGTAGTCTGGTACAACATCTGCAACACTCATACGATTATAAGTAAAACATTTTTAGATTTCCCGGTATCGTAACCTGGCTCCATCAAACTTTCTAAATCAAGATCTTCAAAGATTTGGCAGTTTCAACGAACCAGATCGGAAACTGGCTCTTTTACAGATTTTAACAGTATAAGCATCCAAATCCCTCACAGTTAATCATCCAAGTCCAAACTAATGACCTTGGAGATATCACAAACTGTTTTTCATTTTAAAATTTTCAAGTTTCAAATTAATGAACTTGTTTTATTTTCAGAAACACAATCAGCATACTTAGATTTTAAAACTCAGCTTCAGACATCGGTTGTCGAAAATAAAGCAGAATAAAAAATCTTTTTGTATTTTTCTGAAAATAAAAAGCAGTAAAGAAATATGTACAAACATATTTACAAACAATATTTTTGTTTGAGTTTGCGTCAGAGGATCATATCAGTTTTTGACAAGTCACAAGTACAGTTGAGCTTAGTTTCACATTAAGAATTAAACAATTCACTTAGATTGTCGATATACTGATCCACTTAAATTTTCACACAAATTTCAACTGATTCAGGATACGAATTAGGTGTTTTAAGAACTTAAACCTATTCATGTGTCCCACCTCTTGAATATACTCCCGTATCCAGATCCCAATAATCAGTCTTACAGGTGAGTATACTACAATGATATATGTACATAAATTAGGTATGCGAGGGCCGAGGGATCTCAGGTCGATACTTCCGTATACGCAGAGAGATATCAGCTTCGACTTTACGGAATGTCCCCTTTAGAGGATCTTTTAGCTACAACAGCAGCGACTATCAATTTTATTGTTTCATCGGCATGCTGAGGGTTTATGCTATGTTTCAAGCATTTGCAGAAAGTATTATCCAAGGACTAGGTTAGAACTACCGTTCAGCAAAAGTCCCGGAATAATTCCCCAGACATCATTGAGTATAAAGACCTAGTATATCAGATTATGAGACCTTTCAAACGAGATTTCAGGGGTTACCTATATATCCAAGTAGTGTTCCCCACGAAATAAGCAAGTATTTGAATTTAGGTTTATATCCCGAAAAAGTTTACTAAATGTATAAAAATCTACCGACACATCCACGGTGAGATCGTTTAACACATTTAAACTTTCCATTTCTTTAGCGTACTGTAACTGTCTACTGATGTACTATCATTTCCTCTTTTTACACAAAAACTCAATTTTTGAATTTTATCATGTTTTTGGCTTTTTCAAATTTTCTAATGTTTTTGGATTTTCTGACAATATTACTCCCCCTAAAATGCAAAACCATTTAAAGAAAATTTGACAAACCGATACTGATAGCTTTGTCTCGCCATCCATTTTCTGCTTTTCATGCACTGATTTGCAGAAAATAATGTACCCCCATGATTTACAACCCATTGATTTTCGACAGTTTGAAAACCGTTTTTCAATCTTGTGAAAGTAGTCATGTTTGTTCAGCCGTGAGGGTTTCGGCGTATTCAATCAGAACTCCCCCTTACAACAAACTATTTTCCCATAATGATTTCAAAACACTTAAGTTTGTTTTAATCAGAATGGTTTTTCCGGAAAAAAATTAGTTTGTTTACCCATCACTTGTGGGTTCGGGGTCATCTCATCACCTTGATCTCTTTTAACCATTTTAAAAATTTAACATTATTAGGTCAAACACCACTATCACTTGTAGAAAATCAAGTACAACTTAATGTCCTTGATTAACCACTTGTAAGATGAAATATCACAGTTACCATCCTGTGAATTTCTCAAGAAAGATGCCGATACCTGCTTCACACTTACCAACCTGGAAGCTCCGGCAAGTCAGAAATTCAACCAACAGATTTATGTACCCAAGCCTGACCAGTCTTGGATGTGTTTTGAACATTTCTCTTTTCTTCATAAAATTCTTTTGCCCCTTTTACCTTTCCATCAGCCATCTTGCTAAAAATATGTTTAACATTTCTATTAAACATTTTTCCAGCATCAACACCTTTTGATTTTAGGTTTGCGGCTCGTAATGGTGGAAAGTTCTCATCATTCATTAATGGAACTGTCTCTTCCCTTTTTACCTCAACTTGTGGCTCCTCTGATTTTGTGGAATCAGATTCATTGCCTGAACTTGGCTTGTCTGACTTGGATGAGCCAGATTCATCGCCAATAACTTTCTTTTTCTTCTTGTTTGTCCTCAGATTTGCATCTGAAGAATTCGATTTGCTTGACTTTGCAGTCGAGTGAATTGATTCATCAGAACTTTTATTCGAACCAACTGGTGAACCTGAAGACAAAATCTTCTCGAAATATTCTCTCGCCTTCTTCCTCTTCTTCCTCAATCTGTCTCTCTGCCCCTGTGAAAGCTTTACTTTCTTATCTTCCACTTTCTGTTCTTTGGGCTTGACAGTGACTGATTTCTTTACCGTTCTCTAAGATTCAACCCTTGATCTTCCCATTGATCTCTTTGGGCAATCTCTGGCAATATGTCCTCTGATATGGCAATTATAGCATCTTCTTGTCTCAAGATACCGATTCTGACAGTTAACAGCAATGTGTCCTCTCACACCACAGGTGTAGCACACTCTGTTATCGTACCATCCACTTCTGTCAGTCCAAACCTTCAGATCATAACATTGTTTGGCTTGGTTATAATCATTTCTCCTCTTCAATGCTGGATTTGTCTTTTGAGCACTGTGGTCAAACCTGCACCACTTATTATCATCATTTTGTGAATTTTCATTTACAAATTTTTGTGATTTTTTATAATGATTGGATGACTGAACTGATGAGCTTTTATTTTCATTTTTAAAATTTTTCGAATTTTTAACTTTTTGTTTCTGTTCTACACTCTTTTTAACAGGTTTTTGCTTAGAACATTCACCTGTTTCAGTAGATTGCAAAACAGTATTTTTAAATTTTTCTTGTAAATCTAAAAATATTTTTCTTTTCTTTTCTGTTTCTATTTCATCATCAGCTTTGTCATCACAATCTTCAATTTTGACTTTGTCAAAATTTGTGACTTTGTCACTTATTGGAATAGAATTGATCGGTTTTGGACAAACATATGATGCAGAAGTCACAAAACTTTTCAATTTGTTTTCTAAATCAGCAATTTTCTTTCTATTACATTCGGCTTCTTTTTCAAGTCGAATGATTTTCTCAAGATGAGAATTTATTGAACATTGTTTTTCAAGATTGTTTTTACCAAAAACATCTCTCTCATCTTCTAAAATCTTTAACTGACTTTTGAAATCATTTTCAAATTTTAATTTTTCATTTTCAAACTCTTTTTCTTTTTCTTTCAAAAACATGTTATCCACTGTCAAACTGTCCATATCACTCAACAGTTTGATATTTTCAGATTTTAGTTTTTCACAGTTCAAGCGCAACTCCAGAATCTGTTCATCATCAGCTTTCTTTCCATCTTTCAAAGCTTTGTTTTCCAATGTCAAATTCTCCGCATCACTCAAGAATTTGGCATTGTCTGCTCCAAATTTATCACATTTTGAGCATTTTTCATTCATCTTTTCAACATCAGCTTCTTTCTTTTTTTCCATCCAGAATGTTCCTGCACAAAAAATTTTAACAAAATCAAGAGGGTTTGCATATTCATCAATAAAGCAACCTCTCTTAATATCATATTTCATGACATTTTTTGCAGCAAGACACACAGAGACTCTTTTTCTCATTTCAATGATCACATCCAAATTTATCTTTTCTAAATCCCTATTTATTTCATTCATCAACTCTACTTTTCTTGTTTCTTTATTAAACTCATGTGATCTAAGTTTATTGATGAATTCTCTATAATGAAGCTTTGAGAAACTAGCATCCCTTTTTAGCTCACTTAAAAATTCATCCCATTCTAAAGGTAATGCATCAGCAAATTTTGAAATTTTTTCAGCATTTGAAACCCTTATTTCATATTTATCTAACTTATCATTCAACTCTTCAAATCGTTTATCCAACTTCTCCAATGATTCATGTTTCATGCATAGGAAATTTTCGGATCTTTTAATCCAAACGTCCTTCTTGTTCTTCTTATCAATCCAAGAATCAGAAATCCAAACGTTTAAATCGTTAAGATTCTCATTTTCCTGTTCATCAAACGTTTTAGCCATCTTGAATCACCTGAATCACAAACAAACAAGCACAATCAGTTTAATCAATGTCAAACAAATGAATCGGATGGGTACTCGAACGAGTGAGTCGACACAAGTCAATAGTGAAATAATCGTGTGATAATGTTGTCCGTTCGGATGAGATTGCTATCCGGATGGAGATCCGTGCGGATGGGAATCCGGGAGATGTTGTACGCACGGGTGGGGATCCGGGAGATGTTGTACGCACGGGTGGAGTTGACTTCTTTGTCCTCAATTAATGAACGACACACTCACTTGCAACCTTACAATTTTCTTCACGTGAGAATCATTATATCACATGTAAGGGTTAATCAAATCAAGAATCACATGAACTTCTGACAAAATTCTATAGAATATACAAATCACATGCACACCGATTTCAATGATTTTCAATGATGACTAAGAAACTTGATCGGTTGAAGTGTTGTGACACGTATTATTATCCGCACAGTGAAGTTGTCCGTGCGCATGAGGTTCCAGATGATGTTATCCGCACGGGTGGTGATACGCACGGGTGGGGATGTTATCCGCGCGGACAAGTTGTCCGTGCGTATGGCAAGTCAACAAGTCAACACGGATGGCTGAAAGTAATCCGTGCATGTGGGAAATGATGCTATCCGTGCGTATGATGCTATCCGTGCGTATGATGCTATCCGCACGGGTGACACAACACCTTGAATCTGACACTTAAACAGTCACGTGACAACCATTATGAGAATTATCTACTATTATGAAGATCACATGCAATCAATTAATGAATCACGTGATACTGTTGTATGTAATTAAATGATAGCAGGTTACTATGTTGACTAAATGAATTAAACGGGTGAGAAATTGTGACACGTAATGCTATCCGTGCGTGTGACAGAGTCAACAGGTCAACACGGATTAAAAATGCTATCCGTGCGTACAAGTTTTCATGCGGATAGGTCAACGAAGGTCAAAGCGGATTGGTTATCCGTGCGTATGACTTATCCGCACGGATAGGTCATGCGTGCGTATGAACATCAAGAACAACAGCAACAGTTTACAACTTTTACGCACCACAAAAATATAATTTTCTCACAAATGATTTAGAGTTATGATTTGAAACTTTGAAGGCTTGTAAATCATGCATATACGCATAACATATCCGAAAATTATCAATTTTTAACCGTAAAATCCTGGTTAATTTTGCGTTTTTCTGTTCAAAACGTGATATAGATGAAAAATGAAGAACTTTATCGAATCTGATGCGAATTGAGATCTGAATCTGATGAAATCCTGAACGAAATCGTGTGAATGATCTGAGCAATCGAACTCCTGCTCTGATACCACTTGTTAGGACCGGTTTGACTCCGAACGATTGCGAACCGACTCGTACGACGTGCGGAATCCGTGCACGAGCAAGACCGAAACACACGAGACGTACAATGAACGTGATTCTATTCAATGATCTGAAATCGTTACAGGAACCGTGAATCACCTAGACACTTTCTCTCTCTAGTTTCTCTCTCTAGTTTCTCTCTCTAGAACTAGAGCTCTCAAATGTAGCAAATGAGCAAAAGTGTCAAAAGTCTTCCAAAAGTCCTAAATGAGAACCCTAAGTTCTCTATTTATAGGCCAAGGACATAATGAGATATCTCATTATTTACACAAATGCCACCTTGCCTTTTACTAAAATATAACACTATAAGCACTAAACTTAATCTATTTCTGCTACGGTCTTGAGATGACGGAGGCGATAGACATACTGCACTAACAGTTTCCGTGGGTTTTTGTCTTTGGAACCGATTGGTCTCCCACGCTTTCGTTGTATAGTAATCGCTTCTGGGATTACTTCAATTCGGGCATGTGCATTTGATGCTGGTACATGTGACTTTGTCACTCTATTTGTGTCTGTGAATGCATCTGGTAATTTATTCACTATTCTTTGCAAATGTATGATCTTTTGGACTTCATATTCACATTGACCACTTCGGGGGTCAAGATTTGATAACGATGATGCATTCCACGTTATTTCTTGTGTTACCAGTCTTTCTTAGCCCTTATCTCCCCCTAAGAATGGGAACATTGTTTCATCAAAATGACAGTCAGCATAGCGTGCTGTAAACATATCTCCCGTCATTGGTTCTAAATATTTAATTATGGATGGGGAGTTAAAACCAATATAGATACCCAGTCTTCTTTGGGGTCCCATTGTAGTACGTTGTGGTGGCGGTATTAGTACATATACCGCACAACCAAAGATTTTAAGGTGGGACAAACTTGGTTCTCGTCCGGAGACCAGTTGCAATGGGGAGTATTCGTGATCAGGAGTTGGTCTCAATCTAATCAGTGCAGCGGCATGCAAAATAGCATGACCCCATGCAGAAGATGGTAGTTTACATCTCATTAAGAGTGGTCTAGTGATTATTTGTAATCGTTTGATCAGAGATTCAGCTAAACCGTTTTGTGTGTGAACATGAGGTTCTGAATGTTCAACATTGATCCCGATTGACATACAATAGTCATTAAAAGCTTGAGATGTGAACTCTCCCGCATTATCCATCCGGATGTTTCTAATATGATTATTGTTAGTGCATTTATGTCTATCGCCTTCGTCAATCCGAGCCGTAGCGAGAAACAGAAGAAAACAAGTCTTTATAGTGTTATATCTAGTCAAAAGGCAAGGTGGCAATTTTGTAATTAAAGAGAAGTTTCATTAAAGCCGTGGACTATAAATAGGAGCTTTATGTTTAGATTAGAGACTTTTGGCTCATTTGTGTTTAGGAGAACTCTAGATCCAGAGAGAGAATCTAGAGAGAGAAAGTGATTCAAGGTGCTTGTTCTTGTTAGATTTCTAATAGAATCACGTTTATATTACATCATGTGTGTTAGGTCGCGTTCGTGTACGGATTCCGCACGTCATACGTTCGTTAAGCAATCATTCGGAGTTAAAACCGGTCCTACAAGTGGTATCAGAGCATGAGCTCGATTGCACTGATCCAACACACAATTCCGCTCGTGATTTCATCGATTTCAGATCTGGATTTCATATATTTCTTCATCTTTTTCATATTTTTCACGTTTTTCACTGAAAATCATCAAATTAAACGGGTTTTTACGGTCCAAATCGGCTGATTTTTTGATATGTTGTGCGAAAACACCTGATCTATAACCCTACCAAGTTTCAGATCCTAATTCCTAGCCGTTTAGGAGAAATCTGAGTTTTTAGGTCCGATTTCGCGTCATCGGCTTCATTCCGTTTGAATCTGCCATATTCCGTTTGAAAACAACATATTCCGTTTGAAATTGGGTATCACGTTTGAAAATGCATGGTGATTACGTTTGAAACATGTGGTCCGTTTGAACTGAGTGGTTTATACCGTTTGAGGATTGTATTCCGTTTGAGAATTTTGTTTGAAAGCAGCCATTTCGTTTGAAAAATCGTGCTATTCCGTTTGAAGGAGTAATTCTGTTTGAGAATATCGTTTGAAACATGAATTCCGTTTGAATGTGTCTGATAGTTCACGTGATACATTTAATAACTGTCAACTGCATGTGATATATTAAATAAAAATTGTCAGCTGATTGTATTAATTAGTTTCAGTATTCGATAATTGAAGGAATCAAAGTTCACGTAAGCCCAATTAATTGACTCAATCAATATAAACTTGAATTTGTTCACGATATTGTCGGCCCAATAAGATTGTTTCATCATTGAAAGTTTCGACGATATTAGTCAAAGCATATGTCACCCCACTTGTACTAATTGGTCCAATCAGTGAGTAATAAGGATTGCATGTGATATACTGTACATTGATTGTTCTCGGTCCAATCAGCAAATGATATACATCAGGTTGTCGTACATTGAAACTTGTTTTAAAATTGTGAAGTATTGTCAAAGTGAATTCTGTTTCACATGGCTTGAATTCAATTCCAGTTCACAAGAGGTGGTTCAGTCCATTTGAATTCGAACTCGTTCCAGGTCGTGTGGTTTAGCCAGGTCATTGGAAAAGGTCATTTGAATTTGATCCGGGTCATAGCAGTCCGCACAGTCTGTCAACCTTCAGTCCGCACAGAATATTCACTAGTTCGAGTATTATTTTAATTCAGTTGTTTGATAGTGTTTGAACTGATTTTGTTTGTTTGTGTGATTCAAGGTAATTCAAGAAGTTCAAATCATGGCTGAAGAATTTTACAACACGTTCTTCAACACGTACACATCCGAGTCTTCCGAGATTACAACTGTTACACCTAAAACCATTACGAAAGCGATCAATGAGAACATCAAGCATGATAATTTCTATGGAACACATTCGAAGCCACCAACTCTGGAAAGCATTGAAGATTACACGTGGTGGAAAGAGAGGTTCATTAGTTGGGCAAAAGCCTATGCTCACGAGAGCTGGTTTTGTTTGGAGTTTAGATACAAAAGGCCGACTAATGATAAAGGAGAAGAGCTTCCACTCAAAGACTTACCTAAAGATGACAAAGCAGAATTCTCAGCAGAACAGAGAATGATTGCTTTGATCCAGTTGGCAATCAGAAATGACATGTTTGCTTTACTGCAACATGACGGAACTTCAAAATCAGTTTAGGAGGCTTTACGGGTTAAGGCAGAGGGTGGTAAACAAATCAGGAAGAACAAAATTGCTTTATTAAAAAAGGAATTTGATTTGTTTGATAGTCTTAACGGTGAATCAGTTCGTCAAGTGATTGAACGTTTTTGGCATCTAAAAATCGAACTAGAAAGATTTAAGATTGAAAAAACAAGAGAAGAAATAATAGACAAACTTATAGAAGCATTACCACGAGCTGGTCAGTGGCAAACGTTTGTTTTTATTCTGAAAAATGATGCTTTATATGATACAATTTCTCTTGATGTCTTGATAGAAAAGATAGAGAGTCATGAACTTGAGTTGCAAAAGCAGGACAAGATGAGCAGTTCTTCGTATCAGCAGAATGTTGGTCTTTATTATAAAGGCAATATACCTTCGGTGAAAGCTGATAGATCACCACAGACAACATTCAGTGGTGAGAAGACAAAAGAACCTCAGAAAAGCTCATCAAGTTACGATCCGGGTTATCATTCATCTGCTTCAAAAGTTAGTTCTGAATAATCTGAAGAAGTTCTGTGCAATATTGCTCTCAAATTGAAGAATTCACCGACAATGAGCATAAATGCATCTAAGCAACAAATGAGCTTTCTCGCATCTGTTCTGGAATCGTATTAAGTTCTTGTAGCTGGCAAAATTGGAAACTCAGAGTTAACCAAAGAAGACTACGACCAGATTGATCCAGAAGAGATGGAACTCATTGACATCCACTGGTGTTTAGCTAGTTGCATCCGCAGAGCTCAGAGATACATGGAGATTACCGGGAAACAATCGTTAGGTGGTCCGTCAACGAAGCTTGGATTCGACAAATCCAAAGTGACCTGCTTCCGATGCAAGCAAAAGGGTCATTTCAAGAGAGAATGCACTAATTCTGAAGCTGGAGGAAATGAACATCCTTTCAACGATGACTATTATCGAAAGGCAATCTACCATCGAAGTAAAGAAGAGCCTAAAATGATTGAAGATAAACCCAAGTCAAGAGCTTGTGCAGTAATTCACGATGATGAAGGTTTTGACTGGAGTTCAATTTGTCCAGAAGAAGATCGCTTGGAAAATGTTTGAAAAACAGCTCATGGCAGATCCATAACAGAGAAAAGACAGTTTGTTTTTGTTGCTGAAATTAAAGAGGAGAACAAAGAAGAAAAGATTGTTGCTGAAGTTAAAAAGAAAACCAGAGAAGAAATTCTGAGTGAGAAAACAGACAGAGAAATAAGAATGGCTGCGAACAGAATGAATGATATGTAAAGAGAATATGATGAAGTTGTCAGATACAAAAGATGGGATAAGAAACGAGAGTGTTATGTCAACAGATATGGTGAACCTGTTGTTTCCAAGAAGGACATAGTTTTTGATGATGTTCTTTTAGTAATTCCTCGGGTCGGCGAATTTTATTCAAATGTTGTAAAAGACAAAAATTATGAGGAAAAGCTGGAAAAACTCATAAGAGAAATCATGATATCGAGTTTGAAAAAGAGAGATGAAAAGAGAATGGAGAAGAATGTTGAGAGTATGGTTGAAGAATTAAAGAAAGTTGTTGAGGAAGATGTGAAGAAAGCTGTGGAAGTAAAAGAAGAAGTTGTGGTGAATGTAGAAGTTGAGAAAGCTGTTACTGAAGAGCAGCAAGTTGAAGAAACTAAGAAGAAGTGAAGAATGAGAATTTGGAAACTAGTGATGTTGGTGAAGAAGTTGGTGTTGAAGGAAAGAAGAATGATGCTGATCAGACAGATGCAGCAAACACCGAAGTGCCAATCACTGAGGTAAATTCTAACTTTGAAATCTTGAAAACTATTGAACAGTGCAAGAAATGCATGGAAACGTGCAGTGCTTGTACTGAAAAAGACAAACAATTTATTAAAATTGAAGAAGTTTTCAAAAATAAATGCAAAGAAATGTTGGAAAACGAAAAAGTTTTGAAAGATAATGAAGAAGAACTTTTGGAAAAATGCAAAAAGTTAGAAAAAGAAAATGAAGTTTTGAAAGAAAATGTTTTGAAAAAGACAGAAGAATATGATCAAAAGGAAATTGTTTGTCAAGAAATGAAGAAAGAATATGACTCAATAAAATTAGCATATCACATTACAAAAGAGTCATATGAAAAAGTGAAAGATGAAATTTTATTTGCTCAATCAAGAATGAATTACTTATCTGAAACAACTAAAGAGCTTAAGCGAATGTATGAAATAAAACAAGGTGTTGTTAATTCATATATTGAGGATGTTGCTAAGCTAAAGCGACAGATTGCTGATTTAGAACAAGATAACAACAAGTTAAAGAGTTATCATGTGTCGTCATATGTGCTTGAACGAATTTTCAATATAAAACCGGGAGATGGTGAGTCTGAGCAAAACAAGAAAGGTATTGGCTCAGAGTTTCATCAAGTTCCACCACTGGGAAAGTTTGCATTTTATGATGAGGAAAAGGTCGAAAAAGCTTTCAACATGGTAGATCAATTGCCAGACAACATTGACATAACCTATTCCAAATCTGATGATTCTCATGATTCAGATGTGGTAGGTAAAGTTGTTGAAAGTGTGTTGAAAGAAGAGTCGGTTGATACAGGTAAATCTGAATCACAGAATGAAGATGAAGGAAATCTTCATGATAGTTATCTGAAAAACACAAAATCTTCCTTTTGAATGATGATTCAAAAGGATTGGTTTATACCATGATTGGATCGGACAAATTGTTCTTAGATGTTGTATTTCCGATTCAGAATGTGATTTCAGAAAAGGTTGATAAAGTTTTCAAGATGGTTGAGATTGAGAACTCTGAAATTTCAAAGTTTGCTGGTAAAGGTCACAAAACTTTTTATAACAAACCTGGTTTTAAAAAGAAAAACATGAAGGCTGGGTTGGGTTATAAGAAGAAACAAAGTTGGAAAAGAAATGAAACTCCGAATTTTCAGACAAAAATGAGTTTTGTTCAAGGAAAAGTTTTGAAGAAGAGGAAAAACTCAGATTTAGACAACAGTCTAATGAAGAGTTTAGTGCACACAAGAAAAAGCAACAACCACAGGTAAAGATGTGTCCAAGAGAACATGCTTTAAGTGTAATCAAATTGGACATCTTGCACGCAAGTGTCCTAATCTGAAACCTGTGGATGTTGATAAAAAGAAGTCTGATGATGTTGAGAAACAGAAACCTGAGGATGTGAAACACAGGTCAACCAAATTTGACTCAAAACAAACTTGGAGGTACAACACAAACAAGTTTGTTTCGAACCAAACTTGGAAATCAAAACCGAATAGGTTCGATTCAGAACAGACCTGGAATTCTCACACACCCAGAGTCGGAACAACTCAAAGTTGGAAAACAATTGTTGATATGACAAAACCACAAGAATTTGGAAACCTAAAGTTGTTCAAAATCAAAAAGTTCAAAAAGAGTCACATTTTTACAAAAGAGGTACTCCGAAAGGTCAAACATGGAGTGTTAAGAAACAAGTGACTTTAGTAAAAGATGAGAAAATTGAGGTTAAAAATGAAAAAGTATTTGTTCAAAATGACAAAGATTTTCCAAAGTTGAACGATGCATATTGTGTTGAAATGCCTAAGGTCCAACAGACTTGGGCAAAATTGTTCAAGTAATCAAGTAGTCTAAATGTGCAGGTCCATCCGAGGAAAACTGAAGATTGTGAGTAGGGAAGTTGGAGCAGCCTGACACAACGAGGAGAGGAGGCTGCTGGATCCTGTGTTGGTTGAAACAGGAAGTTTATTTTCATTTTGTACATAAATAAACAATATTTTCAAAACCCTAAAAATTGAAAAATTAAAAACCAAAAATATGTTTTTACTTTGTTAAAATTTTAAAAACCAAAAATATGTTTGTTTTTTTATTTTTGTTAAAAATAGAAAATTTCAAAAATTTGTGATTGATTGAATACGCCGAAACCCCCACAGCTGAACAAACATGATTACTTTCACAAGATTGAAAAACGGTTTTCAAACTGTCGAAAATCAATGGGTTGTAAATCATGGGGGTACTTTATATTAGTTTTTCTGAAAAACAGAGCATAGTTAGCAGAAAATGGATGGCGAGACAAAGCTATCAGTGTTGGTTGTCAAATTTTCTTTAAATGGTTTTGCATTTTAGGGGGAGAAAAATTGTCCGAAAATACAAAAACATTTGAAAATTTGAAAAAGTAAAAAACATGATAAAATTCAAAAACTGAGTTTTAACGTAAAAAGAGGAAATGATAGTATATCAGTAGACAGTTACAGTATGCTAAAGAATTGGAAAGTTAAAATGTGTTAAACGATCTCACTGTGGATGTGTCGGTAGATTTTTATACATTTAGTAAACTTTTTCGGGATATAAACCTAAATTCAAACTTACTTATTTCGTGGGGAACACAACTTGGATATATAGGTAACCCCTGAAATCTCGTTTGAAGGACCCCTCTTTCTGAGATACTAGGTCTTTATGCTTAGTGATATCTGGGGTATTATCCTGGGACTTCTGATTTTGCGGAAGCAATGGCCTAGTCCCCGTATAATACTTTCTCCTTGCTTGAAATATAGCGCTGCCCTCAGCAAAAATGATGAAACAATAAAATTGATAATCATTGCTGTTGAAGAAAAGATCCTCTAAAGGGGATACACCAAAAGTCAAAGTCGTCATCTCTCTGCTGAACGGAAGTTCTGACCTGAGCTCTCACAGTTTTCGCAATTTAACCCCTTACAGATATCATCTAGGTATATTCACCTCTAAGACTGAATATTGGGATCTGGATACGGGAGTATATTCAAGAGGTGGGACACATGAATGAGTTTAAGTTCTTAAAACACCTAATTCGTATCCTGAATCAGTTGAACTTTGTGTGAAAATTTAAGTGGATCAGTATATCGACAATCTAAGTGAATTGTTTAATTCTTAATGTGTAACTAAGCTCAACGGTACTTGTGACTTGTCAAAAACTGATATGATTCTCTGACGCATACTCAAACAAAAATATTGTCTGTAAATATGTTTGTACATATTTCTTTACTGCTTTTTATTTTCAGAAAAATACAAAAAGATTTTTGATTCTGCTTTATTTTCGACAACCAATGTCTGAAATGTTGAGTTTCAAAATCTAAGTAAGCTGATCGTGTTTCTGAAAATAAAACAAGTTCATTAATTTGAAACTTGAAATTTTAAAATCAAAAATCAAAAACAGTTTGTGATATCTCCAAGGTCATTAGTTTGGACTTGGATGATTAACTATGAGGGATTTTGGATTCTTAAATACTGCCAAATCAATGAAGTTTGTTGATAGGGGGAGTGAATCAAGTATATCTGGATATATTCATATTATTATATCTTAAAGCCAGGATCTTGTTTTAGAAAGTTAAATAGAGACAGATTACGATGTCTGGAAAATTGAATGTTCAAAATGTTTGTACTTATAAATGTTTGAGAATTGCAGATGTTGTACCAGACTACGATCCCGAAAGCCGAGTCTAAGGGGGAGTCTGAAGACGAGCTCAACGCAAAAGGAAGCGTGGATTCTAAAAGCCATGTAACTATCCCAGAAGAGATTGTATACGGAAAGTAAGGTGTCGATCCCAAAAGCACGGAAGCTTGACAAAAGGGGGAGCCTGATGAAGAAAAGAGTCTACAGAAAGGGGAAACTGAAGCTGAAGACAGATCCACGGGGATTCTTTTCAAGAAAGAGAGAGTCTACGTTGATGAAAACATGTTAAAGCTTCAAGAAGATTCAAAGAGAGAGAGAGAGAGAGACAAGACGCTACGAGATTGATTGCGGCAATATCCAAGAGGGAGTCTGTTAGTGCATTTATGTCTATCGCCTTCGTCAATCCGAGCCGTAGCGAGAAACAAAAGAAAACAAGTCTTTATAGTGTTATATCTAGTCAAAAGGCAAGGTGGCAATCTTGTAATTAAAGAGAAGTTTCATTAAAGCCTTGGACTATAAATAGGAGCTTTATGTTTAGATTAGAGACTTTTGGCTCATTTGTGTTTAGGAGAACTCTAGATCTAGAGAGAGAATCTAGAGAGAGAAAGTGATTCAAGGTGCTTGTTCTTGTTAGATTTCTAATAGAATCACGTTTATATTACATCGTGTGTGTTAGGTCGCGTTCGTGTATGGATTCCGCACGTCATACGTTCGTTACGCAATCATTTGGAGTTAAAACCGGTCCTACAATTATCGAGGAAATTTGCTCTCAATTGTATGATTTGAGCTAAAAGTCGGGCAAATGCTACATTTCGAGTAGCTAAAAGGCTCACATGTGACCACCTAGAGGATGCGTCTATTAAGACCAAGAAATAGCAGAATGGTCCACACGGAGGATGGATAGGCCCACAAATATCCCCTTGGATTCTTTCCAAAAATGAGGGGGTTTCATGTATCAATTTAGTTTGTGAGGGCCGAGTTATAAGTTTGCCCAGAGAGCATGCTGCACATAATAAGTCTTTTGGTAGCAGAACTTTTAAGTTTTTAAGAGGGTGCCCGGTTGCACTTTTAATTATTCGTCTCATCATTATGCTACCAGGGTGACCTAGACGGTCATGCCATATATTGAATGTATCTTTATCTAACAGCTTTTGGTTACTCACCATGTATGGTTTGATAGGATTGATATTAGTACAATATAACCCAGAGGATAAGGCTTCTAATTGTTCAACAATTGTTTCTTTGCAATTTTTGTTTGAAGTAATTTGAAGATATTCAATATTATTTTCATATATTGTTTTTAGGTGGTAACCATTTTTTCGAATATGTTTAAAGCTAAGTAAATTTCTTCTGGATTTACTAGAATATAATGCATTATCAATAGTTAGTTGGGTACCCGAAGATAATATTATGTGTGCTCTGCCGGAGCCTTCGATAAGGTTACTGACACCAGATATAGTACTAATCTGTCACACCCCTTTCTTAGGCGGAAGCACGAGGTGTGATCTTGAAAGGTTCTCATTGCATACGAATGGTAAACATACTACATGGTCATAAAATAACTCCAAATGTCATTGACATTAAACATTCAAAACATGGTTAAGATAAGTGTTTACATCACACGACCAATAATTGTTTTAAAAAGTTTACAACTTTATTTCATCCACAAACAACAAGATTTTAATTATTATATCACCACATGAGGTGGGATATAACAACCAAATCCCGCAAAAGAGGCATAGGAGTCTTGACACAACATAGCTAACAACATAAACAACATCCAAGAGCAAGAATAAGACCACGCGCACATCCACTTTAGTTACCTGAAATACATGTGAGTTTTTGGAAAATCGTCAACATAATGTTGGTGTGAATTCATGCAGTTTTTGTATTGAACGTTTGTATACTTGTATGAAAACATGGTATGTAATTTGTATGAAACAAGTATTTCTGTAAATATAAGGAAATCGACATCGCTAATGGTTTGCAAGGCCATTAACATGTGACACGACATAGGAAGCATCCAAACCATAGGCATTTTTCGTTGTCGATTCACGACTAGAGACACAAAAGCACTGCTTGGTACTAGTATCACCAAGAGTGTGGCTGCCTGAAACCCATTAGATCTAACCTTTTGTTCCGCGGTCTTGGTATGTAAACGATTAATGGTGCTTATGACACCCTATTCGTGACATGATCTAAAGTATCATTCCTTAGTTTTTGTATCCAACATACCATAACACATGTATTTTCCCCAAGTTTAGAAAGTATGTAAATGTTTAAAAGTGGGGACATGAACTCACAACTTTGTGTTTCCTGCGCCGTAAACTTCACCGGGTTTGCTTATATAGCGTCGTGACCTATACGTGTTTTATTAACGTTAGTCACTAGACTTATATTGCACAAGTACAAGTCACCATCTTTTATGTATGTGTTCTTTGTTGTTAAAAATATTTCATATTTTTAACTATGTCTCTTACTTTTATTATTTTTCCAATAAATATAAGTATCTTGTATTTTTCACCCGAGTTATGTATTTTTGTCCAAAAATACATTTTAAGTTCATAACTTGTCCAAGTTACATAATCTATTAAATATATTTTCATAAATATATTTTCTTGTATTTGTCTATGGATGTTGTATGTGTATTTTTGTATTTCTACTCCTTGGGAGTATTTGGTGTATTTTCAAGTCCTAATACACTATTACGTACAATACATATTACATACACTTAGCACAAAATTTGGTGACCAATAAATATATATATTTTTCTAAAAAATATACATACTTAGTATCAATTTTATCTTGAAGAAATCAACATTTCTTAACTTGGAAATTTTACACAAAAATTAGGGAAACCTTGGTAAATATTTTTAGGTAAATTTTTAGGGAATAAGTTTCACCAATACTTATATTTCTCTAAGTGTCAAAATTTTCCCCTAAAAATGGAGGTTTCCCATGTTTTCAAAACATGTGTTTATTTTCTTTTCAATCATTAAAACCAATTAACAACAATCAACAACTCATTCAACACTTACCGAGTGTCAAATCAAGTAAATTACACTATATCATGAACTTGAAGTTTTTGTAAAAACTTGTAGTAACTTACCATGCTATTTAGTAGGTTTAGTTACCCTTAAAAACATATTTATTTGTTCTAAATCACATTCTTGAAAGATTTAGTCATTTACAACTTGTAAGATGATTTTTTCTAAAATTATTTCTTTTGTATTTTTCTTGTTACAAACATGTTTCTAGTCTTGTTTAAACACTAAAAATATGATTAGTTTACTTAGAAACCATGACTTTGTAAATCTCATAAATAAATTTGGTTTCTTGAGAAAATTATTTTTGTAATCATCTATTTACAAGGCTTTTAACATGTATCAACCATCATCATACTCTAAAACATTTTTGTTTTCAAGTTCATGTGAAACATAAAGGATGATCATTATGCTTTCTTCAAGATCCATCCTTATACTTGCTAGACCATGAGTTTAATCATCATCTAGCAAGGTTATTATGATGATCAACATCATAAACACAAGAAATCCACAAACAAGTTCCATACATACATTTATTCATCATAGATTTCATGTTATTTAGCTTTATGTTAATGTTCATCTTCTTGTTTCTTTGTGGTCTTTGAGTTTAACCATTTACATAACACTTTAACCATTATGATTAGAAGTAAAAACAAGATCAAGAAGCTTACTACTAGCTCTAATGGCTAGGGAAGTGGCACAAGAAGGTTGATAATGAATATGAAAGAAAATAGGGGTTAAAGACTCCACAAAGAGGTCCTTCAAGTTTCCACACTTCAAGTTTCCGTAGATATCCTCTTTACACCTTTTAGTAGCCTTAGAATGCTTGGATGATGAATGAAAATGGATGATGTATGGTGGGTGTGAGTGAGCCGAGAACAAAGGTGAGAAGAAAGAGGTTGATGGTGTGTGCAAGATGAATGAGAATGATTATACTTATAACCATGTTTAAGATTTCACCATTGGGTATTATGTCTTCATAGTACAAGACATGATCTTCACTAAATCAAATAAGAATCAAATGGTATCTAGTAGGATCATGTAAGGATCTTGATGGGGGCCACCATATGACCGTCCAAACAAAAGGGGGGGGTAAAGTGTAAGTTTGATGGATAGTTAAGTAATCTAATTGGATTTCAAGAGATTTAGTTAGAGTTTAAGTGTATGATGTGTTATATAGTGTGTTAGGTTGTTCGGGGATCATCACTAGCTCAGAAATAATAAAACAATGCTTCTAGTATAATTTTGGTGTTTCGGGTAGTGTCCGGTTGTTCGGTTAGATACCGGTTTGTTAAAGTGTCAAACTATTCCGTTTAGTGATCTTTAAGTACCCTTTTGTGACACTTTTAATTCCCGACACTTAGGAAAGCATTCAGGACCATTTAGTCATGTTTTTGCATGGTACAAACTTGTCACAATGCTGAATTTTGCTGAAATGTGTTGAATTCAGCACTTTAAGTGTATTTCGGGTGCTTTTTAGTGTATATTTTAGCTTCCGGAAAGTCTATATGTTAACCCTTGTATTTATACTTGGGTTTTAATGTATTTTAGACTTTGGACCTACTCCTAGGCCCCAATTCTACTGTCTGAATGCTTTCTGCAGAATTGCTGACACAATGTGTCTTACCGGTGAGTTTACTAGTCTTTCTGACGCAACGCTAACATTAATGCATAAAGCAATATTTGAAGTATAAAACGTGCATGAATTCACATGTATAGCATGAAATCAGAAAATGTTGACATTTAAGCACATAATTGCAGACATTAAGTAATAATTAATATGTACAGAAATTACCGGTTTGGTGCCAGTTGTCACATAATCGGTGTCTCTGCCGGAGACAACTCAGAGAAAAATTTCATGTCTTTGAGAATAGTGTTAGTACTACCGCTGTCTACCAGACATTCATCACCAATAATAGCTCTGCTGGAGCTGGTATACATATTTCTTCTGGAAATAATAAAACACGTTAAATATAAGAAATTGCATGTTTGAGTATGATAAAAAAAACATCATACAACTATGAATAGAACATCACTAGTTTTTAAATGAAACATAATATTAGTTTCAACATTAAATAACGGGTCGCATTTACTGATTTTGTAGATGGAGCTTGTTATTTTGCTCCGCGACTAACAAACGTGGTATTAGATCAGTATATTTGGTAAATTTATGTTTTCTGTAATACTGCGTCAGGTGCATGTTGGATGAATGGAACGTTGAGAAAATTTTCTCTAACATGTCTTTACTTCTAGATGAGTTTTAGTATCAAGAGTTCACGAAGGGTAGTTGTTGCCCGAGATTTCAAGTACAGTGAATTCAAGATTTGATAAGTTCGACATATTTTCTACAAAGGAAAGAATAAGGCATTTTAAAAAAAAAACAAGTCTTCAAATGAAATGTATATTGTATGAGAACTTCAGGTTCTCTTTTGCTAGAACTGCAGGTTCTAAACTTTAAGTATGTTTATAAAATAGAGAAAGAAAAACAAACTCATTTATTAATTTTGTATCCTGTAATTTGGTTCGTATCGTGTCGTGTTGTATTAACAGGTTCATCTCTGAAATTTTCTAATATTTGGTAATTTCTTGCAATAATCATATAAAAGTTTATTAAAAAAATTCATATAATTCTAAGAGTAGTAGGTCAACCATCAAAAGAATGGGCTAGTGGTGCAGACCTGTACTATTCAAAACACATGGTGTGGACCATAGGACCAAATAACTAAGGAGGTGTTGGTTTTTTCAAAAAAACCTCTTCTGATCTCTTGTCTGCGCTGTGCAGACCACGCGCAGACGTTTAGCTCTGTAGACCGTTTGTTTTTTAGAAGACATTTCATTAAAAAAATGTCTTCAAACCTATGCACTTCCTCTTCCCCACACAGACATGGTCCAATGTCTTAACACCTCTTCCAACCTCTTCCAACCTCTTCCAACCCTCTCTCCATCCCTCTCCTCCTAATCTCAAATCCCGGTCACCAGCCCCCACACCAAATCCTTCACTGTTCATCATCACCAACTACAAAAACAAATCTCAGATTACCTTGTTTGTTTTTTGAATTGAATTTAATATTGGTGAGGAAGGTTTTGAGATCTGGTGGAATGAATAGGAAATCAAAGTGTGTTAATGGTTAGGCAGGAAGTCTGCTACTATCTAGTTCACATTGCACGTCAACACCAATTTTAAGAAAGAAAGCCTAAACCTTTAATATATCTGATGTTGTTTATCGAACCATTGTATGTGAGATCTGGATCTGGATACATCCAGCTTCATCTCTCCGATCTCCGTCTATAATAATAATAACACACCGAAATCTGTGTTGTTTGTATCACATATTTGATGTCGCCGGAGGAGATTTGATGACATATCAGATGATGTCGCCAGAGGAGATTTGATGACAGATCTGATGAGGGTGGGTGTAGATGATGTCGCCGGAGGAGACAGCTTTGATAACGAATTTGATGAAGGTAACAGATTCCGATGAGGATGATGGATTCGATGGTAGATTTGATGACAGATCTAATGAGGGTGGGTGATCGAGGAGTGGTGGTGGTGGTGGTGGAGAAACATTGAGCAGGGGAAGAGGTAAAGAGGTGAGATAACCAAACACTCTTTTTATTACACTCCGCAAATATTTGGTCCACCTCTTCTTGTGCAGACGTTTGAAGATGTGGTCCGCAGACTGCAGACCTTTTACATCTGAAAAAACAAACACCACCTAAAAGTGTTCGGTTCTTCCTATTTATTCAAAAAAGTGATTGTTTTGTTATAAATTAAATAATATTAAATAATAGTAATAATAATATAATAATAATAGCTATAATCCAATCATCTTTAGAAAACCACTGGATGTTTTTTACCCACAGAATTACCAATAAAAGCCAAAGATTGAATATAAAGTATATTTATATAATACTAGGCTATCACCCGGGAACATCCCGGGTTAGGAAAATTTAGTTTTCAATAATAAAAAGTACATAAACAACATTTTGAAACTCGTTAGTATCTTCTTTCCATTTCCACAATAATTTATTTGTTCTGTTTCATCATTTTTGTTGGAATTTAAGTTATTTTTGTTGGGATTTAAGTTATTTTAGTTTTTATCAACCAGTTTACGCTTGTTTGTTTTATATTCAGAAAACTGTAGACAATTTTATCACCCATGGTATTAACATCATTTTTAACATTTGCGATAAGAATTACATTTTTTTGTCGTTTTCGCAATTTTTTTATCATCTAACAATTATGTCTATCTCTAAAATAAATACAAACGTAACGTTTCGACCCGCTATTCAGCCCGACCCACCGCTACTTAGCCCGACCCATTCTAAGACCTCATTATACTTGAGACAATGAGATTCTTGAGTCTACATGGTAACCTCACTTCAGCCCCCATTTGAGTGGAGTTGACTTCTAAACAAAGTCAACCTCGACTTCTTGACAAGGTCAACAATGACATTTTACCCTAACAATACACTGCTACAATAATTCATATCCCAAATCACTTACAGCTAAACAAAAATATAAAAAATAATATTTCTTGAATCAAAAATTATCTTCAAGACCTTATATATACATTAACTGCAGCTGACTTTCCAATCGGATACCTAAAATAACACTTCTTACATTAAACATTCAACAACTACCACACGCATCTTAATCATACCATGTTTCTTTTCATTGATCTTCAAATACTTGACTTAAAAAATAAAAATAAAACTCCACTCACAAACCTAAAACAGGGAACACTTAGTAATAAGGAATAAAGGTTGTTAATTTTCAGCAGCTTCCAGGCTCAAACCAGAGACTTCGTTGTCATTGGAGAAACAAAGTTGCGGCTTGCTTCCACAATTAATTTTCTTTACTTCTTGACTCAAGCAAATCAAAATTCAGTACACCATTCTTGATTCTACATAACTCTCAACACAAATTGGTCGCTTTGGTTATGCTTTTAGCGGGTCAAACATGTCAAATCAAATAAATTGGTTTATAAGAAAGAAAATGAAAAAATTGCCCATAGTGTATATAACAAATGCATAGAAATCATCAAACAACTACTGAAATAAATAATTACCAAAAGTATTCTTGCATATATGGTGAATATTTATCTTGATGAGTACAATAAAATCCTGCAAAAAAAACAAAAAACAAAAAAAAACAAAACAAAAACTGGACTTGATAACGCAACCCCCGCACCGGGTGGAACTCTTTTATCAACATGAACCTGACATAAATTATCGTAGGAGAATAATAGAGGTAACAATTTCGACCCATGAACTTATGAAGGGGCCAATCCAGATTGACTTATCTTTACGGGTCAAACCGGTAAATGAGTTGCTTAAAAAGGAGATGGGTGAAAAGTCAACCATAGTATAATTTTAACGTATAAAACATGCTAGATATTTAAACCAAAGACTTATAATATTTATTAGATGGTATATTTCGTGCGCTAATATTTGGCGCAACTAATTAACTACTAAAAAGAGCATTTTTCGGGTAATTTACTCTTTTTTCAAACTAAAAACATTCAGGAAGTCTGCTCGTTTTAAATTGCCCGTTTGACCCATCATCAATATAAATAACCCGAATTGGCCCGTATTAGTATGAAAGTGGTGAAAAAGTTATAATAAACAAATAAATACATGTCTTCCTCTAGAACATGAGTTTGTGCCAACTTTACAACTGTGACTCAAGGTTGATTCTCTTCCAAAATAAACCTCACATGCATAAGTAAACAATTAAACACACATTACTGACTAAACTCTGTTCAAAATTGTCAGTTCTAGTTGAAATAAACATAACAGGGTTAACCCATCATAATAATCAGGTCAAAATAGTCAATTCTAGTTGAAATAAATAAAGAATGACCTTAGTTTCCCGGTATATGTATTGCTACCACGAAAAAATCCATCAGCATTTAAGGATTAAACTCTGCTCTTGTCGCCTTTCTGGCCTTCATTGTTGCCAACAATAACTTAATTTACACCCCCATCAACTGTTGTAATCGCAATAATGCATTTAATATTTAGTGGCAGTTAAAATTTTTAAATAAAGAAATCATTAAATCACATAACTTTATTTTTGAATTGACACCAATATGTAGAAAAGTAGCTTTCTTTCACCTGGGCTCAAGTGAAGATATAGCCAAAACGTTGAGGTAGCTCCATTCCACCCTTTTAAAGCATTAAATTTGTTCATTTCTTGTTCCAAGCTAAAAGAAAGAAATGTAAATTTTCAATATGCTAGAAATGAATAACAAAAAAAATTTGAATCAAGAATTCAAGATCAACTACCTGCTTTAACGACATTGGGAATGCGATCAATCCACATTGCTCGGTAGATTTTGAACCTCCTCAGGGTTCCTTAAGGTCACACAACATCCCTACTATGGGAGAATCTATGGCGACTTGTTCCAACCTAAAGGCTCGTGCAGCCATCAACACAACCATATCAACATGCACTCTTCAATCAAATTTCTGCAAAGATAAATGTTTCATTATAGAAAAGGGCACATACATTTGGATCTTGCTGACAAGAAAAGCTCATGATTCAACACAAGCAAAAATAAATTTCAACCAACCTACTAAGATTAACAATGAGAACGAATTGCCATTGTGAGACATGGTTGTATATTTAAGAGTATATTTAGAGGGTGTATGAGTTAGATGTTCTACATAAATAAAAAAAAGAAATAAAAAAGGAAAACAATCACGTAAATATAATGGATCGATTTCGATCTCAATGGATTTGTGATAGTTCGTGATGAGCTCCATGACTAAGTCACGTTAGCATGAACAACAGTAGCTCCTGGGAGATTATCGTTCAATACCGCACCCAAATCCTGTCATTTAGCAATGTATTAAAGCGCGAGTTTATTAGGCAAACACAACACGCTCGTTCTCATTCAGTTGATTAATAGTAATAGCCCTCTGATAAGGAATGCATCTTATTTGACTAACGTTTCCTATGATAAATTTTTGTGCACCAACTGATAAAGTCTGTGTATAATCATTAGCTAATGATCGAGTTATATATTCGGATACGATTGCATTTTTTTTAATGGCCAACTAAATCGCCGGATAAGCATCTTGGGATGCCCTTAATCGAGCAAATGCATCCTCTCCTCCATAACAGTCAGAGTTGGATGCATACCTGAGCCACCAGTTTCGGGGAAAACCCGCCCGCCCGAAAGCCCACTGCGGTAAAACCCGGTTCAGCTCAGTTTCGAACTGGCGACCTCCAGAGAGGCCTAGTTCTAAACTTCATTGCCACCAGCAATGACATTGTTTTTGTATTAATTGCTTAGACTCACATTGACAAAAACAAACTATATACCAAAAATTAGAACACTTTGCCTTGGTATTAATTGCTTAGACTCACATTGATTAAGAGTATGTTGCTTCCAAAAACTAATAGTCATTGGGAAAACAACTGCAAATTGCTGAAATGAAGCTGAAATGATCATCGATTTCCTACACAGAAATATGAAAAACAACATTATAACTGATTTTGATTTCGAGATAAAAAATTTTGGTAACTAATGTGTTTGAGAGATTCATTCAATTGGAAGATCATAGAAATTGATGCATGATCCAACAATCTATGTGATTCTTACAATATAAAAGGACAATAAATTGCCTTATCGTGTTGATTTCATCTCGTTGTTCCAGTGGTCGTTTAACTCTTACACAACTGCAAAAGCAAATAATCATTTAATCGAACACCTTACGTACATAAACATGAATACGCATACATAGATCCTAATTAGCCCTCACCCTGATTGCCACATTCCGGCCATGAAACAATGCTCACACAATCCTGCTTATCTCTCAATTAATACCTCTCTAAATGCAAATCCCAAGGGTTTGGCAAGAACCTAAATGCTCATCAAGACATGCACCTGGATCAATAACTTGTGATCAGATTTAGTATATTAACAATTGATAAAGAAAAGGACAAAATATGGGTTAATCACTTAACTGAATCCAAACTATAATGATTTCTAAAATACCTAAAAAACCAATAAAAAAACCATTACTACAATTATTTAAAAATTTAGAAAAAGCAAAAAATATGTACAATGATCATATGAAAGCACACATACATGGCATCATCTCAAAACTAATGCCATCCGGTTGGGGTTGTGCTTTTAAGCACACCTTCATCTTTCCAACCAAACTCTTTGAAAAATGGAAAGGCTGGACCAAATATGCCGGACAAATCCATGAATGTAAATCAACCAATGATATATTGGAAAAATTAAATCAAACAATTAAAAAAAAAAACTTCTCTTGTTAAATCAATGTTAGTTCTGTCAAATGATGTATTAGCAATTCAACTAAATTACAACATAATGGCGAAAACAACAAAATATCGCAATATTAAACATAACTAAAAAACCTGAGATGATTCTCGTTGATGACAACTTCAATCGCAAATTCTGAAAAGGGATCCGACCAATGAAGAGGGATGTGGCTACAATAATATGAATCAGCAGTTAAAATTTACCAGCAATGGTGGATGCATGTTTAATCAATTTTTTTTAATGAAAGAAACCCTAAATTATAAATTAGAGAAACCAATGAGAAATTAAATTGATTACATCATGTATAATAGAGAGCACGAGGATGATGAACCGGAGGTTTGCGATGAAATGGAGGGAAGCTAGGATTGTCAATCTTGGAAGAAGAAGAATCTACAGTGAGGGAGGAGGCTAGGGTTTAAAAGAAGAATCGTAGGACGACGGTGTGAAAATGAGGGATTAGAATGATTAGGGTTTTTTTTGTTTATTATATACCCGGGTCAAAATATGCGGGTATGGTTATCTCCATTCGGATCCCGTGTAGAAATAACATGTCTCCCACATTTTTCCGCCAAAAATCTATTGAGGTTGCACCATCTAGTGACACGTGTCCCACACTTTATTTGTTTATTATATATATATAGATTATATGTGGTTGAAGGGCTGTATCCCATTTCATCTTCTTTTACATACTTTACCCAATATTTCCTCTGAGATAACCGACTATATTCAAGATTCCTTTCTCATCAAAATCTTGCATCATAACATCTAACAAAAAAAAAAGAAAGTTTCTGAAAAATTCAACGTACTGATGATTACGAAAACTGCTGCTGTAGTTGATATTGATGAAGAAGAGACATCGTTTGATTCATATCGATATCGATTTCTCTTACTTTTCTCGAGTTATTACTTCCGTTGGTTTTTCCAACTGGGAAATCGGTGAATAATATCTGATTAGAAGGATGATAATAATGAGCTTGAACCGCCATTGTTATTGTTACAAAAATAGCATGAAAGAGAAGATCTGGCAAAATCGCAAAAACAAGATACAACACCGGTCACTGTTCGCTTGAAGATGAATCGACCGCCGGTGGTACCGATTCGCCGGAGAAAAACTTGCACGGAAGTGGACGATGATGTCGAGAAAAGATATACTGTCACTACATCATTTGAAGCATTCACGCAGAGGACGATGATGTCGAGGGATCCAGTAATGGTTGAAGAACCACAACAGAAATAGTTGGCGGTTGAGGACAATTGCCAGAAAAAAAAGGTTTCCGGGTAAGATTTTTTGTGTGCGGTGGTAGTGGATCGATTCATTGATTTGTATGTGGATCGATTCTTAAAATCGTTTCCGGATTGTGAGTTATTGATATATATTTGATAGGAAAAACCCTATGTTGTTCTAAAGGCCAGATTAGGAAAAACCTATTTCTATTGATCCAAATTCCAAAGGATGAGATCTATAAACTGATTTGATTTTTAAAAAAATATAGAATAAAAATTTGCATCTTTTCTGTGATGGTAGATCAGATGAATGAAAAAAAAACGTTTTCTAATATGCAATTTGTGAACCGATTTAATAATTAGCACTTTGTAAGTTTGAAACTTGTGATTCATCCTTTGAAAATACGTATGTATACTATACAACAATAAAAAAAACAGAATGGAGATTTGGATGATGTATACCCGGGTAACTCTGGTCAGGGATATGAAACAACTATTTAAGATGATTTGTTGTAGATGGCCTGTTAATCCTAGTGCAGAGGCAAAGGTGCTGATAACGTGATAAAAACTAAAGAGAAATAGAAATAAACTTGATTCCATTCTTCACAATATTCAACATTACAATATATAGAGATAAACATAAACAATAAACCCTAAAGCCCATAAGTAATGGGTTGGGCCTAAAATGTATGGTTTATAACATTTAGATATTTATGTAATCATTTAATTATTTACTTATTTAATGCGATTAGGAAACTATATATCAACTTTTATTTAATACAAAAGCCCCTAAAGAAAAGAACCCATGTCATAGTCTTGGTTAAGTCGTTTCGTTGTTTAGTAATTTGTGATTATATTTTAGGGTAATTTTTTCGAATAATTCGTTTCCTTCGCGGTATCATTCGTGGAGTTGTTTTCGCAAACAATGAGAGGACCTTTCCTTTTTTTACTTTAAAATATTTTGAGGTGTATCATCGTGCTTTAAACTCATATTCATTTTATTCACGAAATCAAGCATACAAAATTCATTGTATAGATTATGTGTTATGTGTTTATTTGTTGTTGAGAATTTATGTGGTAGTTAAATTAATCAAGTAAAAGTCAAGCATAAATATGATCCATTGGTTAACCCACCCATTACTATGGGTGATTGGAACTCATTTAGTCTAACTCCTCAAAGTTAGGGACACAAGCAAGCAAGCAATGGTATATTTAGTTTATTTATTATTCACTGTTTTAATTATTCACTTAATACATCTAGTGCATGATCATTTTTAAAACGCTTTATATTTATTTAAAATTAGATTTACTCACTAGCTCTTTGTAGTTAAGCCAATTATTTTGCACGTGATACAGGAAATGCATGGATTGAAGTCACATAGGAATTGCCTTAGAAGTTAGTAATGGAATTTTCTATGTATTTCTTTTAATTAAGTTTGACTATTTGAACTTTATATGCTTTGGCGTGCCATTGTAATAAAAAGATATGATTTATTATGAAACATTAAATAGTGTCATGAGCTGTGGACAATCGTCACACCCCAATCGATAATCTGCTATAGGTTGGGGTATGACAAAGTTAAAGACTGAAATCAAAACATAGCAAAGACTTCAAAACATAGTTTTATGAGATCATTGAATTGCATCTTAATACAAACAGGTTACCGACAAGGTGTGCATTAGTGAGGAGAAATATAAACATGCCTAATTGTTTATGCCCGATGTGTGGCGAGGAGCAAGAGGAAACGGAACATCTTTTTGTAACGTGTAGTTTTGCCCAAATGATATGGCAGCTTGTAACGCAATGGTGCAAGATACAACCGATATACGCATTCCGGGTTAGAGACCTTCTTGACTTACACCAGTATGTTGTCGGCTCAGCTAAATTCAAGAAGGCATTTCAAGCAATTTGTCATACGGTCTTCTGGTGTATTTGGCGGTGCCGAAACGAAGTCATTTTTTAGCAAGGCCATTGCTCACTACAGAAGGTTATTAGGGAGGTAAAGGGACAGTCCTTTCTGTGGATAAAGGCTCGGTCTAAGCAATTGAATTTGGATTGGAGTATTTGGAGTAGTTTTAATATGCATAGATTGGGGTGGTAGTTGACATGTAAAGTTTTTGTATTTCCTGGTGTACTGTACCTTTGTAAACTAGTAACCTGCTAGCTGGTTTGGTGTGATAATGAATTTGTTGGCCTTTCAAAAAAAAAAAATACAAACAACATTAACAATTTGTCTTAGATTCATTTAAGAATGATTAGAGCAATAAATGATTTCAATAAAATTGTGTCATTAAATATTTTATGCAAAACTTGAAATGAGCCTTAAACAACCAAAGATATAGAATTTATGTGTGTTATTCAATTTTTAAAAACGTTTACAGGATTGAATAATAAGAATGTTTGCTAATTATGATACACAAAATTCTACTGGGTGGAATAGTGATGTTCCAAGTCCAAGGTTTAGTGATGAATGAGAGGAAAAGATTCTTCTTAACTAATGAACACTCCCCATTTAGTTGGTTGGATGCTTTCTTCCTTCTTCGTATTGCTTTTTATAGATATGGTGGTAGAATCAATAAACTATTGTTTATGAATTCCTATGTCACGTTAGTCAAGTTGTTTCCTTAACTCCTTGATGATTGTGCACCGCTTGTCAACGTGAGGAAATCATTGAGCTTCTAGAAAGCATACATGTGGTGTCTTTAATCACAATTGAGACATCAGGTACTTGAAGTTACGATTTTGTTGGTCACTTGCACTTGTATTCTTTGATGTGCCAGCTGGTTCCTACTGGTCAAGACTTCGATGCCTACTAGTTCGTGTTGATTCATTCCTTCTTGAGTGACTATGAGTTCATTGGTCATCAGTTGTAAGATGCTATATACGTCTCTACCCTTAGCTATATGGTGATGTATGAATCATTTAGCTTTCAGTTGTATATTGTTGTACTCTCTGATGTTGGTTCAGTTCTGTTTGAACATAATGGAAAACATGAAAACATACCTTTGGTTGCATCAGCACAGGTTAGCAGAGAATCCAGATGGAGTCGCAGCAATTAAGGTTTGACATGATTGTCATCTTGGTCTGGTTCCTCCTTAGGGTGCTGACTGATGATGGTGATGATGAGAAACCGACAAGGGAATCGGTTATGGAGAGGAGGTCGAATTTGATGATGTTATGGCAAATGGGTTGTGTCTAATTGTGTAACTGTCTAACCCCTTTACCTCCACATAATTCTCCTTATATAAGCACCCAGGAGGAAACCCTAATTAGTTAATAAGGGTAATATGGTCCATCAACAATTACCAACTAATTTAAATAATAGGATTGTTATATATTTTGATCTATATAATGTAAATGATTATAATGGCTACAGATTAAATATTAATACGAAATATATTTAATCTTACATTCTCCCACTTAGCCGAGTAATCATTTACTATGAGTATTAGATAAGCCTGATCAGGAGTTAACACTCATTTTAGCCTTAAACAAGTACTATAGCAGAGAAATACAGCCGTTGAATCATTATGTGACTCAGGACCCCCATTAATCATACTATAGCCTTAATTTAAAACCTAATCGTTATGATCAAAATACGCATAAGCCCTTTGTTTGATTTGTAACTTTATTTGTCTTATATGCCATTATGTCGACTTGACATATTCTTAGAGACGTACAAATTCAAACTGATGAGGAAAATTAACTAATACTTAGTCATTCATAGTACGATATGCAGTTGCGCATGGCCATAAACTAATACCCGTCTATGAGCTCTCTTAATAAGACTTATGGGTAATAGCCATTCAGTTATAGGATCCTTAAGCATATCATGAATGTATTCGATACAAAACTTAGTTTCCTCAATTCGTTCATAAACGAATAATTAATTGCGTATCGAAATTTAATGCAGCACCTCTTGAACTGTTACTGTTCAAGGAGTCATGGTAGCTGACTTTATCACACTAAGTCTTCAAAACATTAATTATATGGAGTTAATAAACTTATGAGTCTACTGATATATTTCCAACAACATTTAGTGACTATATTATGTCGTTATAACTTAGGTTGTTAATATCAGTGCATTATGACTCCTCCATGAAATAGGTTTTGTCTGCTGACATAAAGATATACCCGAAATTACATTTTATCATCTTTGAATATCACAAAGTTATAATAATAAACCGGTTTTAATTCTCACTTCTTCTTCAAATAATAGCCTCTCGTCTCTTTTAAATATATTATAATACTCCATTAGATGCTTCACATTAATCTAGACATATCTAGTGTGTTGCAATGTGAGTAATATCTAAACGAGTATAGACTTGAACTTACATAAGGCTTCCAATTAATGAAGCGTAAATAAATAATCTCATTTATCCTATTATCCTCTAAAGGAGAGCAGTGTTTAGTTACATATGTAAGGACCCATTTAATGTTAAACTTATGGAACGGAACTAATATCCCATTGGGTCTATCTCAGTATGTTATGATATCAATCACGTAAGAGATATCTCTGAGATCTATTATATCAAAGTTTGTGTTAACAATGCTTTGACTTATGTAACATATACTTGTCAAAAGAATATCATCTATATAAACAAGTTTAATTTAGTTGCTCCCACTCATCTTGAGGTAGGTACATTAATCCACTTGGTTGTTGATGAAAATAATTACGTTAGCTCTTCATCACATTATGATGTTTGCATTAACCCATACATGGATATTATTGGCTTACAAATAAAGTGTTCTTTAACCTTCAGTTTGAAACTTTAGGTTGTTATCTAATGAACATGTAAATGTGTCAGCCATTTGTTAGGGAAAAATGTTTTTAATGTTCATCTAATGTAGCCTTAAACTATTATAAGCTACTAGAACAGTGATGATCCTCAAAGAAAACTTTGATAATTTATCTCTTCCTAAGTATAACCTTTTGACAATCAATCATGCTTCTTAGTGTCTTAACGTTTATATTAGGATTTGATTTAGTTATGAACACTCTTGGGTAATTTAATCAAATCTCAAACGTTATACGAACACATAAAATCAGTTTTACTAGAAAACTGTTTTATTCCATTAAGAATATTGATTGACACTAATGGCTTAATTTGAAGAGATAGGATCAGTAAACATTTCCAAAATCCATTTCAACTTCAGTTAGGGAGGTTATGTAATCATCAAAATTAGTAGGCTTTTAAACCTAGATGACCTCCTGAGTTGATTATTGGGTTCATTAGAAGTTTCAGTTTTATGGATTAGCTCTTGGTTAGGTTGCTATCATTTTCATTCTAAGTTTATAATAGTTGGTGCAGTATGGTGTACAAGAGGTGTAATCGGAGTTAAATTTGGAGTGAAATTTAATGACACTCTTCCCCCCGCCTCTTGTATTCCTTGCAAGTCATGATAAGGACTTTGACTGCTCCCACTGACCTTAGAAAACGTTAGGAACTCAGCATGCTTAGGGTCAATACTTAATGACCAACAGATTCTAATAGAGAAAACAAATTAATGACGTTAGTCGTTTTGATTTCTCTTGTTGAGGATTATATTAGTTTATGTAAGAAATCTAAGTGTGCCCACAATTAAGCAACAATGAAACTTTTGTAAGAGTAGCATTAGATTTAAGGAGATAAGTTATGATAGAACAGTGTCATAATGGAGCAGTGTCTTGTACAAGAGGTGCAAATTTAGGTAATGTGAAATTTTCACTCCCCCACCTCTTGCAACTATTGCAAGTTATTATTAAGACACTTAATGCTCCCACTGGTCTTTAATATCTCTAGAAATGCTACAAGAGAAGTTTCATTGAGGTACGTGACGTGGGAACCTATCATATATACATTAGACTTTATTTGATTTCTTTAATGTCCAGATGTCATAAGAAACTTAAGGACATATTTAATAGAAATCTTAATAAGTAAACATATGAATAGATTTCTTCTAAGACTGTGGGCCATGTGCGACAAAAGTTAGCTACAAGTTGATAGTCTTTTAAATGATAAATGAATTATGTCTGAATATTCCATTTTGAATAAGTTCCACGAATGTCAATGAATGACTTATGATGGACCCATACTTATTCCTTAAGCCAAGTAATATTTTAGGGTTTTTTAACGTCATGATTTGAAATCACTTAGAATGAGATTAGTTGAATAATCATCCTCATTAACCATGTCATAATTTCTCATGAATTTAGGTTATAATGGATGAAATTTATAAGTCTCATTTTCCTTTTGTCAAATTCTCATTTGCATGATGACAAAAGTTGTGAAAATGTAAGGTATCATCTAGTTTCATTTTAGTAATGTTTCAATCCAGATATTTAGAACAAATAAGATGAGAGTTTAAGGTAAGTGTGACTTTATGTTGACTATGCAAACCTCACAACCTTCATAACATTGCTTAATTAATGATACTGTACTCTGATTAATAATCAGAATATAATGTATCGAAAAGCTTTGTTAGAAGACTGCTTCATTATGGTTCTTATAGCGTTAACATTTAATTTTGTCACTAACTCTCATGTTAGTTATTTGTCGAGTTCTGGTAAGGAAACGTATGGAACTAGAGTCAACTAATCATGTGTTAATTGGAATATTAAAATTACCAGACTTAAATATCATTAGTAAGTGACTATCTAATTAACTTATCCAACTGTTCTATAGAGTAATGGATAGTCTTGTTGCTTATGTCTAGTCTAATGACATAATTATGCAGTGAGATTTTCCCTTGAAGAACTTTAATGTTGGAATTAGCACTTGTAATTTGTCTATGGACCTTAAAACAATCCTCTTTTAAACTATTAGTGGTTGTAAGGTGAATAACATCTTATTTTCCAGTTTCAAACATATATTTCTTTGTACATATGTTGCTTATCAACACACTCGTTATACTTTGGTATTTTGAGTGTTGTAGTTGATTTTATAATGCATCAAATTGTACAAGTGAAAATCTTAGTATGTAATGTACTGGAAAAATGTACTTATTTCCATGCGTAAACCCTTAACGTTATGGGTCATGGTTTTGTACATTATAATGTATTCACATATACCACTTAACTTTATAGTTTAGAGTTTCAAATTAAGGCATGCATCTTAGGAGTTCTAGTGATTATTCCATAATTATAGATTAGTCTTAGGAAAGACTTACTCTGGAATAACTTTAGTGATAGCATTTACGTTAGAGAGTTCTTGATTATCATAATAGACATCATGGTCGATTTGTCCTATTCATCATGCTCTAACTTTCTTCTTTATAATCTTTATCAGAAGAGAGCAATAGGATTATCGTGTCTTAGGAAATAATCAAGGATTTAATTTAAGAGCTAATTCTAATAGAAACTGTAAATAAAGCAAACATTTTAGGTTTAAAAAATTAGAGTGGATGAGATATAGATTAACAGAAGAAAAATTACAGTGAGTAAAATTATGGGTACTAAGAATAAGGCAGACGAAATGATCATAAAAACTTAATTAAGGATCATTAATCTAAGGATCATTATGTGAAGAGATTGTGATATGTCTATTACTAACATCAAAATAATAGACTTAGCTAAAAAAATTCTACGTAAACGAAGACAAAACAGCTTTGGCCAGAAGTGTAATCATTTAAGCATATGTGCAAAGTGGTTGTAACAAATCAGCTTTGGCCAGAATTGAAACAATCACTTTAGTTATGCACTTGTTGAGTATGCCATCTATGAATGAATTAAATCAGCTTTGGCCAGAAATTAAGACATTCATGCTTATGATGCATACACAACATAGCTTTCGTAATACTTGAATGATAAGTAGATGTATCAAGTCAGCTTTGGCCAGAAATGATATATCAGAAGCTCATTCAAGTTAAGCTATTTTGGTTTTGTAAAACATTATTTGATCCTTATTAATTAGCTAAGTAATTACAAAACCAATTATTTAATAGCAAACCACCGAAAAAAATTTTAGGTCACATTAAACAGCTTAAAGAAATAATGAGGTTTCGAGTCTTGTGCGATCAGTAATGCACAAGTCTTATGCGATTAATAAGGCCCAAGTAGACTTGTGCGATCCATAAGGCCCAAGTAGACTTGTGCGATTAATAAGGCCCAAGTAGACTTGTGCGATCCATAAGGCCCAAATAAGCTTGTGTGATCCATAAGGCCCAAGTAAACTTGTGCGATCCATAATGCCTTGTGCGATCCATTATGCCTTGTGCGATCAGATCCCTTTTTTTTTTCTAGATCTGATCTTGTGCGAATCTTAAGGGACTTGTGCGATTTGAACATTAAAGATTTCGAAACCTACTGTTATAGCTGTTTATTGTTTATTGTGATAACATAACAGAAAATTCGAAAACTAAGGGATTATGAGATATGTTTCCTGTTTTAAGATGATCCAATATTATCAAAATATTTCGAAATATTATAACTGTATATCTCTTAACAGTTTTCGAAATAAACTTAAAAGTTAAAATTGGATCAAACATGGAAAAACATTCATTAATCCTAAAACATTCCAAAACATAAGGGAAATTCGAATTTTAACTAAGAACATTATGAACCCTAAAAACATAAAACATAAATTCTGGAACCCGAAACCTGAATTTTAATAGTTTTTTCTAAACAAATTTCAGTTAAAACATAACCCAGATGAATTTTAACCCAGATTTCGGTTAAAACATAAAGCATATAATTAATTCAGATTTCGAAAATAAAGATTTCGGTCTAAGACCCAAAATCGGCTGTTCATAAGATTATTCAAAGAAAAATTCCGTTTTCCAAGTTTCAATCCCAGAATTATGGATACGAAAACAGAACTGACTAATCAACATATGCTCTGATACCACATGTTGGTTCAGTTCTGTTTGAACATAATGGAAAACATGAAAACATACCTTTGGTTGCATCAGCACAGGTTAGCAGAGAATCCAGATGGAGTCGCAGCAATTAAGGTTTGACATGATTGTCATCTTGGTCTGGTTCCTCCTTAGGGTGCTGACTGATGATGGTGATGATGAGAAACCGACAAGGGAATCGGTTATGGAGAGGAGGTCGAATTTGATGATGTTATGGCAAATGGGTTGTGTCTAATTGTGTAACTGTCTAACCCCTTTACCTCCACATAATTCTCCTTATATAAGCACCCAGGAGGAAACCCTAATTAGTTAATAAGGGTAATATGGTCCATCAACAATTACCAACTAATTTAAATAATAGGATTGTTATATATTTTGATCTATATAATGTAAATGATTATAATGGCTACAGATTAAATATTAATACGAAATATATTTAATCTTACATCTGAACCTTGTTGTTTTCTTTTCTTAACTGATTGTAATCAACTGTATATAATACTGGCATATAACAACTTCAATGAATCACAACATTTACAAAGAACCATGCTTACGAACTAACAACTTCAATGAATCACAACATTAACATTTGAGTTCGTCCACAAGTGAAACTATAATAACTTGAAACACGCACTAATAATACTTGTTACTGCTAGGTCTTAACTTGAACTCTTGAAGGTTCCACATATAAAAGATAACATACTCACAACCTAAGCACACGTTTCAACTGCACGAAATCAATTAGGTGACTCTCATGAACTTTTCCCCTTTTTAATTGAACGTTTTAGGGTGGATACATGCTTTGAACTTGCTTTTACATAAAGTCGTTAAAATATATGGATAGTACTACGTGGGGAATCCCCACGGGCTTGAAGAAACCCGTTCATTGAGATCGCAGATCGTGGTGGCATGTATTTTGCATTGTTTAACTTATGATTGAGAAGAACACAAGTTAGTGTTAACGTTTGTGCATAGTTAGGTTACACTGGATGCAAGTTTAATTGTGGTTTGGTTCAGTCAACGACATGTAACTTGAACTAAATACATGAAACACGTTTCACAACACAAACATTTTTGCAGATCCACTTAATTGACTCACGAGCTCTCCAGCTTCATGTTGATAAAAAAAATTTTAAGCATGTGTTGAGATAATCTTTTCTCGCAACTTACGGGATAAACATCTACTACACGAGCTTATTTGAAGACGAACGGCTATCATAAGAGTTATATGGAACCTTAGACAATACCTGACAAGCCAAATTAGAAATTCGTTATTTGTGTTGGTTAGATTAATTCTAATGGAACTAAGGGTTAAAATTTTTTATCTATTGTATAATTAATTGTGATTTACTTCAGCAGTGCAATCGTGTTGTCTTTTTGGTATCATTCAGTCATACGTCCAGCCCTATTGCTCGGGGTGTGACATATAGAATGTAAGTTATACAACTTGTTAAACAACATTAACTAATGTACTCAGTTTGTATTTTATTCATTCTTATTGTATCAAAGTGTATTATTTCTGTGTATATAATTCCAGCTCCAAACCCTTGGAATGTAGTGACTTTACATTACTCTCATGGTATCAAGCCTGTCCCTCTCCCTTCCCACCCTTTACTCTTTTTCTTCTCTCTAAACTATTGACCTACCTTCCTCCTCCCCTCTATCTTCATGGCTGCATCTTCCTCTTCTAATTCTGCACTCTCCATATCAACACCCTGATGCATATGTTAACTGTGAAGTTGTCGTCAACCAACTATTTGGTCTGGCGTAGCCAGATTCTCCCATATTATCTTGTCATGATTTAGTCTCCCACATCGATGGTTCCCCTCCTTCCCCCGTACCATTGATTACTCAGAGTGATAATTCAGTCTCCAATCCTCAATACTCCGCGTGGATTGCTGCTGATCAGAAGACTACTATGTTTCTTGATGCATCGCTCTCTAAGAACGCGATTGAAGAAACCCTGGGCCTTAACTCTGCTCATGCCATGTGGCTTGCTTTGGAGTCTGCCTACAGTAACGCCTCAATTGGGTGTATACAAATCTGCATCACAAACCTCGTCACACTACCAAAGGCTCTTCTTTAGTCTCTGACTTTAGCAGGCGATTTAAGCACCCGTGTGATCAACTTGTTGCTATTGGACAACCCGTTGAAGAGTCTGATAAGATTCATTGGTTCCTATGTGGTTTGGGCACTTCTTTTGAAACTTTTTCTACTACTATTCGTGCCTCAAAACCATCTCCTATATTTCGGGATCTTCTTATTCAGGCCGAATCTCATGAATTATTTTTGTAATCTCTTCATGGACCATCATCACCACCTGCGGTTTTTTCAACACAAACCACCTGAACCTCTCCCACTAATCGAGGCCACGGGGGCCGGATCTCTCGAGGCTGTGACTCTCGTGGACGCAGTAGGGGTCGTCGCCCTCCCCATTGCCAATTATGCCTATCTGATGGGCACTATGCCAATACTTGCCCAAATATTTTTTACTTTGCCCATCTATCCAATCCTTCCCCGGCTGCGAAGGCCTTTCTTGCCCAATGTCATGTTAACCATTTAAGTCCAGACCGGGTTGGTAATACCGGTGCAATGGACCACATGGTTGACGCACAAGTGAATCTCAATAGTTTTGCCCCATACACAGGTGATCATTCGGTGATTTTTGGTAATGGAAATTCAATTCCCATTACCCATATTGGACAATCTAATATTTCTAAAGATATAAACTGAAAGATGTCTTGGTGGTTCCTAATATTTAGAAAAATCTTATGTCTATAAGCAAACTTACAACTGGTAACCATTTGGATGTTTTGTTCTCCCAACCTTATTTTTATCTTTAGGACCGAACAACGAAAAAGGTGGTGGCTCAAGGTCGATATGAAGACGGCCTCTATGTGTTGTATACGAGTCCTCAAGATTTTTCCTCAACTTTGGCATAATCACCTAAGGCATTGATATGCACCAAAAGCAACATATAAATTGTATCAAATAATAAGGTATTAAATTCAACTCTTTTTAGTACTAATGTTGGAAAAATGTGTTTCCTTATATACTTTTGATTTTCAGGATTAAAAGAGCTTAAATATACAAAAGTAACAAATTAACGGCAAAAAACCAACATGAATACATAAAAAGAGAAGTTGATACATCATACCAACCCTCCAGGCTTCACCCCAAGACCAAAAGCAACAAATCAGAAGGCAAGCACGGGTCGTGCCACTAAGGCATGGGGTCGTGCCCCACTCAAGATTCCAGAAAGAAAAAGACAAGCAGAAGTAGAAAAGAGACACGGGGCCGTGGTCAACTCCCAGATATGCAAATATTGGATAGTACAACAAGTACAATGGCCACGAGGTCGTGTCGTTGACACGCGGAGCCGTGCAAGCATATGGATTGACACAACTCATTAAATGAAGACAAAGAAGAAAGAAGGCACGGGGCCGTTCCCACCGGGCATAGGGCCGTGTACAGTGGCGGATCTTGCCCGTTGAACATGCCAGGGCCGAAAGACATGAGCACTAAAAAAAGCCCCGGCAAGCCCGGGCCAAACATAGTATATATAAAAAATTTCGATCGAAATGCGGAAAATTAGCACTACGGCCGAAAAACTTGCACGGGCCGTGGCCCTGCCATAGCCCTTCTAAGATCCGCCTATGGTCGTGTAAACTGTTTGTTTCCAACTATAAATAGGGGTTCTTGGTTCAATTGCAATCCATCCCTTGGCAAACCACTTTTCTCACACCTACCACCTCTCCACTACCATAATACCACCATCATCCACCACATTCCTCATTATCCATCTTTACAGTGTGTGTAGTAGTCTTAGGATCCAAGATTGATCATGAGAGTTTTTGTCAACAAAGGTCATGCTTGGCTAATCTTTTACATCATTTGGTGAAGACAAGTCTTTTATGTATTACTTTAGATTTCTAAGCTTTAGTAAACTTTTTAATTATGTATGTATTAATGACTTTAATAACTAATTTTTTATATTGAAAGTGAACTTTATTCTATCATCTCTTCATGTTTTGATGATTCACTCATTTGTGTCTTTACGGTCTATATAAAGCATGTTAACTTCCTGGAAGGGGGTTAGCAGGGTGGTTTGGGTAAAGTTTTTGCCTCGTTCAGTGTATAGATCCTGCGAAGACTTGATTCAAGCTTATTAGGACTTTCTTTGAGGCAGATAACATCAAATCGGGGGAAGTAAGAATGACGTGAATCCCTTATAAATAAACTACTATTTAAACTTTAAACCGGCCTTGCGGGACTGTATCCCTGCTGACTCAGACCAATATGACCGAGGGTAGCGTTTCCTCCAAAAGAGGGACATGCCACATTTTGCATTAATAAATTACTTAATTATCTTTCAATAATCCGGCCTTGCGGGACTGTATCACTGCTGACTCAAACCAATATGGCTGAGGGTAGCGTTGCCTCCAAAAAAGTGACATGCCACTATAACTAAGATAATCTCTTAAAAACCAAAAGTGTGGAAATCATCAACGGACACGCAAAAGATAAGTCGGAACCAATTGATTATGTCTTGTCTATTTGTTTCTTTCATTATTCTAGTTTCTTTCTTTATTTTAACTATTATAAATCTTTTTTTTTTAAATTTGGTTAGATTTGATGTTGATGATATTCCGGTATTAAAAGCTCTTGTGCCCTTGAACGATCTCGGTATCTTACCATCACTATACTATGCCAACGATGGTTGCACTTGCCCTAGCATGTGTAGAGAATGATAACATTATATCGTGCTTTATAAATTTAAAACTTGATAAACGAGTAAAAAATATTTAAAATATATTAAAAATCATACACCCCCAACTCCACGTCAAGCATCTTATGAACTATGGCACTCTAGTCTTAGACTTGCTTTTTTTAACACTATCTTATGTTTGAATAAAAGTGGGTCATTGCAATTCACGTCCATTTTGCCTAAACCAATAATGTGTCCTTCTTGTGAAATGTCTAAAGGACACTGTTTACCATTTTTTGTTAATGAAAGTCGAGCATCTTTTCCTTTGGATTTGGTTCATTGTGACTTATGGGCCCTTCTCCAGTTTCAACCATGGAAGCATATAGATATTATGTTGTTTTTGTGGGTGACTTCTCGCGATTCATGTGGTTTTATCCACTAAAGACTAAATCCGTGTTCCATATTATTTTAGCAACATTTATGCGGTTCACTCAAACTCAATTTTCAACAAAAATTAAAGTTTTTCAAAGCGATGGAGGCACCGAGTTCCTCAATCATCGTGTGAAACAATTATTTGATGATAATGAGGGTACCTCCTACTACCTCAGCCCACACTTAAACGACCCAAACCTTACCCGCTACCGAACCCGTATCACCTCCAACCCATCCTCAGCCTCATTCTGTCTCCCCTACGACTCAATATGACCACCCTCAAACCCAACTTACATCAGATTCAGCCCATCATGAAGATCCTTCAACCCAACCCAAACAACACAACATCCCACAATCTCCACCACTAATACTCACCCCATGGTTACTCGTGCTAAAGTAGGCATCTTTAAACCAAAGTCTCATACCAATCTTGTACATCTTGATTCTCATAAGCTATACTTTGCTCTTTTTTCTCAAACCGAACCTAAGGGGTTTAAATCTGCAAGAAAACATCCACACTGGGTTGAAGCAATGCATAAGTCACTATGGGCTCTTCATAATAATAATACTTAGATTCTAGTTCCTCAACCTAACAATCTAAATGTTGTTGGTTCCAAGTGGTTGTTTCGTACAAAATATCGACCAGTTGGAACCATAGGCCTCTACTATCCGGGTTGTTCTCTCATTGGCAGTTATTAATGGCTGGAAGCTTCATCAACTAGATGCTAACGTCTTCCTTCATGGCCATCTCTTTGAGCATATCTATATGGAACAACCTCTAGGATTTGAAAACCCGCATTTTTTCTAATCACGTGTGCTTGTTGAACAAAGCTCTTTATGGCCTTAAGCAAGCCCCTCGTGCTTGGTTCCATCGGCTTAGTAAATTTTTACTCGACAATGGGTTTGTTTGCAATAGGGCTGACCTATCCTTACTCATATTCAAACAAGACTTGCATGTATTATATCTCCTTGTCTATGTAGATGACTTAACCTTAACAGGTAATGATGCAACCAACATGGTCGCCTTTGTCACACGTCTCAACCGTGAGTTTGCCATTAATGATCTAGGTGATCTTAGTTATTTTCTTGGAATTGAAGTCACTCGCACTACCGATGGTCTATTTCTGACTTAGTCGAAGTATGCTCATGACGAACTTACCCGTGTTGACCTTGTTGAGTGCAAGACCGTTCACACGCCTCTTGTAGCAAATGAGTCTCTTACTAGAATTGGAGATCCCTTCTTAATCCCACCACTTACAAATCTTTGGTTGGGGCTCTTGAGTATCTCACCATTACTCGCCCAGACATCTCATATGCAGTGAATCAGGTGAGTTAGTTTCTCCAGACTCCAACCACTACACACTTTCAGCATGTGAAACGCATACTTCACTATGTTAAAGGCATTGTGGCCTTTGGTCTGACTTTTTCTAAACCTGCGAAAACCGCCATACTTGGATACACTGATGCCGACTGGGCTCGCTGTATTGACACCCGTCGCTCCACCTATGGTTACTCGATTTTCTTAGGTGGCAATCTTGTGTCCTGGAGTGCTAAGAAACAACCTAATGTTGTTCATTCCAGTTGCGATTCTGAATATCGTGTTATGGCCAACACTGCAGCTGAAATTGAGTTGGATTATCACTTTGTTCGTGAACTTGTCTTCTCTAGGAAACTATATACCTACTTTGTTCCGACCAAGCTTTAGGAAGCTGAAATTTTCACCAAGAGCCTTCCTCGTACTCAATTTGAATTCTTTTGTCATTGTCTTGGAATTCGCCCGCCACCGTTTGAAGGGGCGTGTTAAACAACATTAACTTATGTACACAATTTGTATTTTATTCATTCTTATTGTAACAAAGTGTATTATTTTTGTGTATATATTTCCTGCTCCAAACCCGAGTGACTTTACATTACTCTCATAACTTTAGAGGAAACACGTGTGAGTTTTAACTAGTTAATTTTTAATATTTGTTAGTTTAGGAATACGTGCAGAATCACTCTCCTCGGTCTTATGACTCCTAAAATATAATACTCTTTTAGAACTTTAGCTATTGAGCAATGAACTAAAATTAAACATGTTTGGTTAAGGTAGAGATGTCAAAAAAAGAACATACGAGTTGGTGAAAAAATATAAGAAGATAAACATATGATTAATATTTTACAGACACATGTTGTTAACCATGACACTATTACACGCAACATACAAACGTTAGTTAAAAAAACTTACATAAAATCAAAACATTTTTTCATCTACAAATCTTACCAAGGAACTTTTACTTAAAAGAGTCCAGGAAGAAGAGGGGTATGTAATACTTGTATGTTCAGAATATAAGTTACTTAGCTATTTTATGTTGTGTTGTTGATGAAATTCCATTGAGGATATTAATTAAGATCATACAGATATATGACAAATTATTTTAAATAATTACATCTATTATTTAGATCTCATTTGCATTTTGCATGACATTCTTCGTAGGTATTGACACAGTTGGGGCAATAGATGTCACTATTACTGCAACACCACACAAATATGCGTCCTGCACACTCAGGGGTTCGAATACACCATGGTGAGTCGGGTTGACTTCCGGCACCTACAAAATAAAAAAAAAATCATTTTACATGTTTTTCTGTAGTTTTTGGTTCACTAAGGGCATGTTTGGCTAAGCTTTTCAAAACAACTTATTGGCTTATTAACTTATCAAAAAGCCAATAAGTTGTTTTTGTGTTTGGCTAAGCCAAAAGTCATTTTAGAAATGGCTTTTTGCAAAGAAGAAAAATGAGGTTTTAAGAAGTCACAATATTGTGACTTCTTGGCCAGCTTTTAACTTTTCAAACTACAAATTACCAATATACCCCTTCTTTACCCACTTATATCTAAAAGAATGCCCATTTTAGTCATTTTACATCAATAAGCTAATCCAAACACTTTTTTTAAAAACTCTTTTTCAAAAAGTCCTTTTCCCAAAAGTACTTTTCCAAAAGTTCTTTTTAACTATAATAAGCTTAGCCAAACATGCCCTAAGTAAACAATAAGCACGTCGCTTCTTATTGACAAAAAATTGTTGCATTAAACGTACTATCCTACGCTAAAAATGTTTGCCAAATATGAGATTTGCGTATAAAATTTAGCTGAGTACGTAGTCACGATGTTGTATAAAATGGGGGAGACTATTTGCACACTTGGTGTGTAGATAGTCGGCCTAAAAAGGTTTTTTTTGTCCTATATGCACACCCTGCAGTGTCAAGCTGTGGCCAAAGCGTGGCGTTTTGGTCCGGTTAACCAGACAAAGACTGACGGGTGTTTGACGGGTCTTTTGACCGGTGAGCTTTGGCCGCATTTTGGTCCTCTTAACCAGACACCCGGTCAGTCTTTTGTCTGGTTGACAGGACCAAAACGCGGCCAAAGCTCGGCGTATTGGTCCGGTCAACAGACCCGTCAGACACCCGTCAGTCTTTTGTCTTGTTGACCGGACCAAAAGCCGCGCTTTGGCCACAGCTCGACACTGCAGGGTGTGCATATAAGACAAAAAACCCCTTTTTGATGTGCATATAGGCATTTGGGTGTGCTAATAGTTACACCCTACCCTGTAAAATACATGAAAAATATTTGTTGCATAACCTTAAACCATCATTTGTTATGAATGTTGATTTTACACTGTGTGCAGGTACCGTACTCACAAGTATGTCCCGTCGCTCAATACTTGTGTGCGCACGCAAGCATATATGTGTAAACACATACATATATTAAATAGGTTAACAATCCATAAATTTATTTATAGAGCAACTATGAAGATAACAATAGAAATAAATATACCAAAAACGCAGTAAGAATTACATGTTCTTCATGATATATTCTTTCAACTATAAAGTATGTGAATTTAAATGAAAGAACTGCAATCCACCTGAAATAGCCTAATGGTGTTGATGAATTAGAGATTAGGATACTAGGAGTAGGGGCACATCTTACAAGAGGCCTGGGGGTGCCCTAGCCGACGCCGATATTTTGGTTAGTAGTGTTAATTTTCCAATTTTTAGTCTGAAATTTTTACAAGTGTAGAGGTTGGCCCCAACCAATTATTTTGCCTAAAAATTTATGTTCCCTACCAAATTCCTTACAAAAAATGTTATATGTATTCTCATATTGAGATTTAAAAAAATGTGAAGAACGAGGCTACTAGTAAATTTTTATACTTAGAGTTATAAATGAAGAACGTGAATGAAGATTGATTAGATATTTAGAGTTATTATTGTTTGACCTGACATAAATTAAATCGTCAATCTGAACATATAATCCAAAACATAACGATAGAAGAAAAAAAATTTAAGTCTCATAACTTTCTGCCCCACGAAACTTTTGGAGAAGCTCTGTGTTACTGAGTAGATTGAATCCCCATGATACCCTTAAATTAAATATGACACACATATTCCACCAATTATCACTGGTGTTCGAATATATTTGGATGTAAGCTGACTCAAATAGCAAATATTGTTGGTGAGAAAGTAAGGGGTTGTTTGGTAGCCTCTTAATGACCATTCAGATGCTACCTCTTAATGGTTTAAAACCTCTGAATGAATAAGAGGTAACCTCAAGTCTGAATGGTTCTGAATGGTAAATCATCACATGTCACATTCTTTCTACCTTCTTATTGGTAAAATTCTTAATGGTTCCATTAAGAGGTAGCATCTTAATGACCATTCAGAGGCTATCAAACAACCCATAAGTTGGTGAAAAACCTAATTTCACATACTCATATTGTTCACCATAACACTATTACATCTGTCACGTAAACATAACTTAAAAAGCCTTTATATAAAAATTTAAACACTTTTCATCTATAACTATATATAGGTAAAGTTATTCTATAAAGGCTCCTTAAAATAAGTGTAAATAACACAATCGATCGTAAAAACTTACACAATGCTGAAAAATAGAACACAATGTGGAGGAAAAAATACACAATGATAAATAAAAAAAACATAGTGATATAAACAAAAATTCTAAATATACAAGCTAAACAATTAAAAGCAGAAACCTAAAATCTCATATCATAGAGTTCGATAAGACGGTTTTAATATCGTTTGAATGAGGTCAATCGGAGTCCGTTTGATACCTTTCTTACGATTTTTTTATTTTTAAGAGACTTTGTATTCGGTCCTAACACTAACACTGTAACTATATATAATAAGGACCTATTACTTAATATTCAAGAAAAAAAAGAAAAGAATGGACGGGTATCCTTTTATAACCCCTACATATGTACACATTAGTTTAGAATATAAGTTATTTTGCTAGTTATGCTGTGTTTTTAATGAAATTCCATTGAAGGTAACAAATTAGTTTACTTATTTACATTTCTTGATGGATTTTCATTTGCATTATTCAAAGCATTCTTCGTAGGTATTAAAACTCAGAGGGCAAAAGTTCCGATCATTGGTACAACACCACACATATGTATTCTGCATATTCGGGGGTTCTAAAACAATTTGGTCGATAACCTACAAATACATAAAAAAAAAAAAAAAAAAAAAAAAAGGATACTTGATCATTTCGTATATTTTTCTATAGTGTTTGGTTCAAAACGTAAATAGCAATCACGTTGCTTCTTACTGAATAAAAACTAGTGTTGCACTAAAAGTAATATCTCCAACTATAAAATGTTGCAAATTACGAGATTCATATATAAAATTTAACTAAGTAATCACCGTGTTATATAACACATGGTAAAAGTTTGTTGCATAACCTTAAACCAACATTTCTTATGTATGGTGATTCAGTCTGCAATGTGAGCGGCTACACATACTTAAAAGTTTGTCCACATCGCTGCTCAATACGTATGCACAGATGCATGTATGTGTTAAACACACACACATATGGCAAGGAAGAAGACTAAAAAACTATATATCGGACATGTGTAGTATATACTACATATGTATGGTACTAACTACGTATGCTCATGTATACAATATACGATATACTGCATATATTGCATATATGTACCAAGTATATATTGTGTATATGCAACATATGCTTTACTACATATGTGTAGTATGATATAATTATGAATCATTTAGTTTTCTCTTGAAAAATAATTTTCTCGTGATTCAGCCCTTATATATATTATAAAACAAATCATAACATAAACTTGTTGATAGCGTACCTATGATGATAACCATAGAAGTAAATATAAGAAAAAGAGTAAGCATTGAAAGGACCTTCATGACGAATTCTTTCAACTACAAATATTTGACTCTAAATGAAAGAAGTTACAATTTATAACAAACTATAAGAACAAAGAACGAAACTTAATCCTCAACGAGCTAAGTGTGTATATATTTTCAGTAATACATGCAATGTGCGTGAACTAGGTTGTTATAAATTTACAATACATATAGGGATTTTTCCAATTAAAACTAAGAAATATGTTGAACACTACACTATTTATTTTGGTGAAAAGTGATGTGAAAATAAGATTTAGAGGTGTGAAAATAGTGGAAGCCTTATTTTAATATGGTACACTTGAGAGTTAAGCAGCTTTTCGTATTTATCTCTTCCGCCACTTCTTGTATACTTTATTCACAATTTACAAGTGAATTATGCGTTCTTATGATTTTTAACATTATACTGGTTAACGTGTCTATCATTGTGTTAGTTATTTGTCGTGTAGTGCTAACAATAACAAAGTACGTTTAGTGCTTTTGAGAGTCAAAATCGCAGAAAAAATTGTTCCAAAAGTGTTTTGGTTTTTGTTTATTTCTTGACATATTGACTATCTCGGATCGGTTTATAACAAATGGTGCTTTTATTGGGCCATTCTACTTCCTGCCTTGTATCCCTAGAATGTGAGGCATGGCTCGCTGAAGGGTCACACACTTTGGTTGGCATGTAGATTCTTACATCTCCAATGTGAATGGTACCGCACCACCCTGACCGAACCACCACCACCTCCTTGAACACCATCCAAGCATTTGCTCCAAAACACTTCCTACTTTAGATGCACCCATCCGTAACCAAAAACCGCACCCTCCATATACACTTGTTGAAAAACAACCACGTCATACCACTTTTAAAACCAGATTTTCTGCCTTTTTTTCATCTCCATCTCCATCTCTAAAACACTAAACATATATACTTTGTTATTTATAGCATTACAAAGAAAAATAACTAACCTACTTATAGACCCACAACTCTACTAACAATTGACCAACTATTTCTAGACTATAGTAAACAAAGAAATAAGAACAATGCTCTAAAGTGGAACATGGACTAGGGCCGCTGAATACTATTAGCGGAACATATATATCAAGAATATATTTGTATATATCTCTCCATTAGTTTAGGAGATCTATGTTTATCATCTTGTAACTTATATTTATAGAGCTTTACTTTATCAATAATATTATCGAATTCTTCAAGATTACATGGCATCAGAAAGCATCCGCTCTATACCCTAGCTAGTCGATAACTCTCCTTCGGGTTTCGATCTGACTTCTTTGTTTCGACCAATACTGTTTTGCCGGCCACCTTGATTTCGATCTTGCCCTGTTGAAACTTCTGAAACATCCACAAAGGAACCCGCTCCTCTTCACCCCGTCTACACTGTCACATATGATCAGAAGAAGGTCTGTGTGATGGATCTAAAGTCACGTATTCTGCGTGGGTGAAGCTTTTTCAAACTTCATGCATGTGGTTGTGAGGTTTTGGATCACATCCGTGAGAAACCTCCGCCTAAAGATGACCCTACGTATGAGCAATGGATGAAGACTGATGCTCTCGTTCTTCAATGGATTTATGGTACCTTGTCTGAAGACTATCTCCTTGGTGTTCTTGAAGCTGAGTCAACCGCCCTAGAAGCCTGGGATCATGTCAAAACCATATTTCTCAACAACTAAGGCCCAAGATGTGTTGCTCTTCAACAAAATTTTATTAATCTCAAGCTAAGTGCCATGCCCTCTGTGGAAGGTTATTGTCCGACACCCCGAGATCTTGCAGCGTAGTTGAATGATGTAGGTAATTCCATCAATGAATAGAGTCTCGTTTTGCAACTTGTGCATGGGTTGCCAATGGAATTCGATAATATCGGTTTCATTATTAACCAATCTTTACCCACGTGGGTTGCCAATGGAATTTGAAAGACACACTGCTCGGGAAGGTACCCACTCTGCACCATCCAAGGCGTTGGCTGCTGTGATCTCTTCTGGTTGTGGTGGCCCAAATCACAACCCTCAGCTGAGGTGATGATGGTTGCGCCTTAAGGCGCCTCAACGTGCCTCAGGCACGCTTTTTTATGCCCAGGTCACCCTTCATCTTCTACAACGATTAGTGGCTTTGGCCATCAAAAGTCGGCTAGGTTGCCGCTGGTTGAATTTCAATCTCAAAGATATGGATAGCTGCTGTCAAACAGAAAGAAAATCAAAGGTGCCGATCACTTTTTTTTTGGATCGATTTTGGTTTGAGGAGAATGACAGTGTCAAAAAGAACAATCGATAACAACATAGCGGGATCCCAACTAAATGTTGACATATATGCTTTACGCTCCAGGAAACAAGAGTTAATGATGATCCACCACCCACATAATCCACCCAAGTATGTCTTTTGTTTAAATATTTGGATCCTGTATGTCCGATTGGGAGTTAGATCATGTATTTCGTGTACTGGATCTAGCGACCAAGTTGTTGGCTTGCTGTGTTCAAATTTTGGTTCAGTTTCTCCTATCCAAAAATTTATTCGTTCGCTAATCTCCCTATGGTTGTGTTTTGTATTATTGTATTCGCATCAGGACTTCTAGTATGCATTCTGATTGGATCGGAAATGGTTCGTACAAATGTCTTCATATGTATTAAAGGTTTTTAAAAAACCATGTACGAAACCCAACAGTTTATCCATTTCCCTATGTTCTATAAACTTTATCTTCATCAGAATAATCGCCGAATATATACAGATTAGGGAATACCTGCTTATCATGCTAATAAGTAAAGCGTTTTATAACTTTGTGTTATAGATTTACCTTACAAGAATGGCACAGACAGAAAACCAAAGATGTTGAACACATTACAAAATCTTTGACAGCCATATGTTTTGCAAGAACACCCACAACAATAGCAGACCGTCAGTTCTAGACGTTCAAACACTGAACTAAAGTTCATCTCTGAACCCATAACCACTTGGATATCCAGCTTCCTTACCTTGACCATGACCGTGGCTATGGTCATGACCCCCGAAACCATGGTGGTGAACATTGGCTGTTGCTTCATCAAGCAATTCACGAATATGGTCCGGTACAGGCTCTTTTTTCTTGGAGTCTTTGATGGGTTTTGGTAAGCTGGACACAAACTCGCGTATACGTTCTGTCAGCTCATCAGCTGTATCATCCTGCACAAACCAAAGATGTAATAGTTAAGTGATATCCTAGAACAGATTATATCAAATTTGCTTATAAAGACTGTTGGTTCAGGCCCCTTTGATTACACACAACACACACGTATGTATATTGAGTTGCAAAAGAAAAGCTTATGTATTCAATAATAAAAAAAGAGTACATCACAAATAAAACAATGCTACTATTTATAATAAACTAATAACCATCACATGCAAAAAAAAAAAACTCAATCCATGTCTCCATGAAATCACCAATAACTTGCAACATTCACATCCACTCATCTGACCCGTTTAAGCTATTTTAGCTCCATAACCAGGCCCGTACATGTTAACCCATCATACGTGACCCGCATGTTGGACCTGTGACCCAATAACGTGCCGACCCCTGACCCATACTCGACCCGAGTCATGAAGATTAACCCAACAAAGACTATGGCATTTCAGCAGATTTGCCCAAACTAAATTACATTATTATCATAACATTGATCACTATACAAACAAAAAGATGATGTTGACAAAAATAAGTCAAAGATAACTGTTTTGCAGAATGGTGATCAGCCTTGAAAATATCATTCAAGGGCGTATAAGATAGTACTTCTTTTGGTACTAGTAGTGATCGAAAGTGCAAACAGACAATAATGGCCACAAAGGTTCAATAAGAAGACTATAGAAGGCTTATAAATTTAATTGATACAAAGAATTCACCCATTCCATTGCCCTGCAAATTTATAACATTCATCGAATCAACTTTCAACCATACATGACACACTTTTGACCCATTCACTTCTGAGTGAAACCATTCGGGTTATTGTTAACCAAAGAGGTTGAAAGAAATTAGTAAAAATCAAATAGGTCGAATAGGTGTCAAACTGATTTAAAGGCACTCAAAATTTATTTTCATTGACGGAAATAGACTGTTATTCAAAAAATACGAATTCTTGTTCCATACAGCAACTTTTTTTAAAAGATTTGGATACAAAGTGTTTAAGGTCAACCCAACATGAACACACCAAAAAGGTAAAAACATACCCGTCGTAACCCATTACCCAGTCCGCCTGTTTTCCCACCCATATGTGATACATTCGAAGATAAACTATAGTCATCAAAAGCAACAATATATTCAAATTTAACAATCACCATGATCACAAAACTATACCGCAGCACAATTCAAACTGTGTAATTCTCACCTGTGGCCAGCAGCCACCGGAATGTGTGACAAATGCCGCATGAGGAAGCACCTCCGCCAGTTGCCGCCCCTTTTCAATCCACTCGTTAGACAAACCGCTGGACCACATCACTTGCATTGGCAAATTCTTCACACCATCTAGTTTACCCCATTCTCCAGCATCAAAACTAGAATTCATCTTTTTCCCCATTTCAAGAACCGATTTAACTCCATCTGCACTCTTCAAAAGAAGCCTATGACTCTCCGAATCCAACACGCCCCCTGTTTTCGAACAACAACTTCGAACAACCTTATCAAAAACAAACCCTAAACCGGAGACAACCCCTCTAACCACCGGCACTTTCAAAACCCACAAAGGAAAAGCCGACTGATCCGATGCACTATCAACAAGAGTAACACTTCTTACAACCCCTAGATTTTTCGCCACCCAATTCGCCCCCAAATTGAATGCTGAATCATGAAGAACCAAATCAACCGGACCCAAACCCATCGCATCAATCACTTGCCCCAAAACCCTGCCCATTTCATCAGGACCGAGTTCAATCGCCTTCAAACTCGTCACTTTCGACATCCTAACCTCATTTTCCGGATAATCATAATTCACATACCCTTGCTCAACCAACTGATCAAACCCCCAAAAAATACCCTTTTCTTTAATTTCATTATACATCTCCAAAACCTTCCCAAAACCCGAAACTTCTTTCTCCTCCGTCACCGATACGAATTTATCCGAAAACCCGGAACCCGGCAGGTCAATAGCAACAGCATGAACCCCATTTTTCCCCAAACTTTTGACAATTTTACTGAAAACATAAGAGCTGCAGCCTAACCCATGTACAAAAAGCACTTTACTTGAAGAATCTAATGGACCATCTTGAATAGAAAATACCTCAATTGAGCCGCTGTGAACAGTTGGTTGGACCTTTATGGTTCTGCCACTAGAATAGTGTTGTCTGAGATTTGTGGGTAGTGTAAGAAACCATGTTTTGGGGTCTTGTTGGGTGTAAAAATTTGAAATTGGGACGAATATTAGGGTTATGATTGAGACTGAGATGGTGAAGTAGAACCAGAAAGTGAAAGGGTTTGGAGTTGATTTTGGGGATGGTGAGGATGGTTTGTGTTTGGGAGAGTTTGGTGTGTCTGGTTCTTCTGTTATGATCGCCATTGAAGGTGCAATGGGGATGAAGATGATGGAAGTGAGTTGAAGATGTAAAAGAATTGGGAAAGGTAACAAGAAGAGATTGGATCTTTGTTTTCAACATTTACATGTTTCATGAAAACTTGCACCCACAAAAAGAAAGTGAAATAGATTCAAGTTTCAATTTGATTTCAGATTTTCAATATATTTGAAGTGGGGTCGTGGTAATCACGCGCTTTGTGAAAGACATCATTTGTTTACTAAAATGTGTGATAGTATCATTGCTTAAACACAATAATGAAAAAGCACGTCTTAATTTAAAGATTAGTTAGAGCATTGACATTCAATCCATCAAATAATGAGAGGAGAGGTTTTTATATTATAAAGGGTATAAAAAGTGGTTGTGAGTGGAGGAGAGAGAAAATGTTACTGTTCATCTGTATATTTGGGGAAACACTGTTCATCCAGTATAATTTTTTTAATATATATTGAAAGTGGTTGTGAGTGAAGGAGAGAGAAAAATGTAATGATAATATTATTTAATTGAAAGGAGAGAGAAAAATTATTTGTTTTTAGTGAAAATATATTGATATAGGAGTTGTTTTTTAGTGGAATGTATGTATAATTTGATGGATTGAATGTGAATGCTCTTAGACCATGTGCAGTGGTTTACACCCTATCTTTAGGCGTTTTGTGTCATGTAGCAGCCCAGTCAACAATGAGGTATTATGGGGCGTTTTTTAAAATGAGTGTAGTGGAGATGTGGGGCATTATGTTAAAAGGGGTATAAATAGAATTTAAATAAAAAAAACCATGAAAAATTGTTATTCGCCAAACAAAGAACAGGAGCACACTCATTGGCCACCACCCTTCTTCTTCGGCATGATTAAAAACACGCTGCCCAACTTTTTTTGCAAGAAAACGCCATAACACGCCCAGGGGGCGGCCTTGCCAGCGTGATTGGGTGGGATTGAGGGCAAAAAACGCCCATTACGCTTGGTCTTATGCTAAAATGTGTGATAGTATCATTGCTTAAACACAATAATGAAAAGCACGTCTTAATTTAGCGAAACTAAACCTGTGTTGTTGTGGCGACGCGACAAAAAGTTAATCAGGATCGGTTTGTTACAGGATCAATATTGTAGCATATGTAAGACAAAACTCAAAAATAAATGGTATCAATTTAATTTGTTAAAAAGTGAACCTACAAAAATCGAAACATATAAAAATTATTTGATTATTAAAAGAAAGAGTAAAGTGTCATTTTAGTCCTTAAGGTTTGTCTTAAATTGTCATTTTATTTAAAAATAATTTTTTTCTCCTCTGAATTCCCGACTTTTCTCATTTGTTGTCATTTTGATTATCTTGCATAACTCCATCCAAAATACCCAGTTAAGTCAAGGGGTATTTTGGTCACTTTACAATTATATTTTGATTTTGCAATTTTCATCCGATCTTTTTTCAAATATTTATTTTCTTTTAATTATGTATAAATTTATATTATATATATTAATATACATATATACACTTATATAACACATACATATACACTTACACTCTCCCTCTAGAAAACCTCACACCATCACATCACCTCCACCTCCACCACCTACCTACACCACCGTCACTTGCATTATCGCTGCAACCACTACCACCGTCTTAAAAAGAACAACCACCACCCACTACTACCATTAACCTAACACCACCCCCACCCTTGTCAGCCTCTCCATAATCTCAATTGTATACACACAACAACCAATCAACCATTACCATCTCCCGCCACCGTAACAATCACAATCTCCGGCCACCGTAACAATCCCCATCCCTGGCCACTGTCACCAAAGCCATCCCCTACCAAAACAAACCAAAATCCCCTCACTTCATAGCATCAGATCTCTTCTCTCTCATCAAATCTGTTTTCGATCAACAGGGGCGGTTGCCATAGATGGTGCCGGTGAAGGTGAGAAATTCGAGAGCATCGGTCGGTGGTGGCTGGAAATAGATAGCTCAGACATGGAGGGCTAACCGGCGGCACTGGTGGTGGCGATCCATGGTGTGGTGATGGCACTTGTAAGGGATGGTGGTGGTGGGTGGTGATTGTGACTATGGTGCTTGCAGGTGGTGAAGGTGGCGGTGGAGGTTATGGTGGAGTTGTGGTGGTTTTCTGAAAAAACAGAGGGATAGAGAGAAGATAGATGTGAGAGATGATAGAGAGAAACATAGTATAAGTTGTTTGTATATATTTTGTATATAGATTGTGTATAAATTATTTATAGATAAGTAAATATGTGTATGTTTTTTATAACATTAATTTTTTTCTTTTATTTTTTAATGTAAAATAAGTTTTGGGCTAAAATGGCTAGTTGAAAAATTTATAACGAAAATGCCAAAAATACCCCTGGTTAAAACTGAGTTTTTTTACTGAGTTAGGTTGTTGGATCAAAATGGCAAAAAATGGAAAACTTGGGGACCCAGAAAAGAAAAGAAAAATTATTTGGACTAAATTTACAATTTGGGACAAACCTCAAAGACTAAAATGGCAATTTACTCTAAAAGAAAGGATATGTTGTGACATTTGAGAAAAATAATAATTTGTATGTAGTCACATTATAATTTAGATTTATCTTAGTTATTTGTATCAGTCAATCGCGTTTGGTTTATTTTCACGTGAAAATGAATGAAAAATATGTTTAAAGGCTCGATTTAGATTTATATATTTTTAGTCATGGTTTTACGTAAAAATTGAATAAATATCCAACAAATAGAACTTTGAAGAGAAATATATTTTTAGTCATGGTTTTACGTAAAAATTGAATAAATATCCAACAAATAGAACTTTGAAGAGAAATAAGTGAAATAGAAGAAGTGTCAATTATTTATTCAACTCTATCTCTTATATACATGTACATGTAGTCAAAGATGTAAAATGAAAATACACATAATAGGAAAAAAACCTGGGTGAAATATTTGCATTCTTGACACTCCACCTCAGATATATATATTACTACTTATTATACTTTGTTAACAACATACTAATTGATACTACTGGATCGGTTATGATGCCTCATTAAAAACTTTACTAAGAAAATTTAGTGGGGCAAAACTTAGTTAAGAGAAAAAGAGTACAACGTCTATAATTCCCCCCTGAGTTCAACAAAAATCTTTTCAATTTGTGAAGACTCATCTTGTATGATAGGTGCTCGAAACTGCTTCTAGGTAAAGATTTGGTGAATAGGTCAGTTAAATTTTCACTTGACTTGATCTGACAAACATCTATTTCCGCTTCTTTCTGCAAGTCATATGTTGAGAAGAACTTTGGTGAGATGAGCTTTGTTCGATCACCCTTGATGTAACCTTCTCTGATTTGAGATATGCAAGCAGCATTGTCTTCGTAAATAATCTTCGGCTCCTTCTTGATATGTTCTCATTCTCATTCTTCTTGTATGTGAGTAATCATTGATCTCAACCACACGTATCCTCAACTGACATCATATAGTGCTATTAGTTCGGCATGATTTGATGACGTTGCAATAAGTGTTTGCTTAGTTGACTTCCAATAAATTGTTGTCTCACCATATGTGAAGACATAACCTGTTTGAGATTTTGCTTTATGTGGATCTGATAGATATCCAACATTGGCATAACCAACAAGTTGAGACTTTTTATCTTTCTGGTAGAAAAGACCCAAGTCTTGTGTCCCACAAAGATATCAGAATATATGTTCTATTCCATTCCAATGCCTGTGTGTTGGGTTTGAATTGTATCTTGCTAGTACATATACTGAGAAAGAAATATCGGTCTTGTGTTATTTGCAAGATACATAAGGCACCGATCGCACTTAAGTACAGTACTTTTGGACCAAGTACTTCTGGAGCAAGTACTTCTTCGCTTTCTGATGTAGCTGTCGTGGGCTAATAAAAAATAAGTATTTTTAAGACTTAAATACCTATACTAGTATGGGTAAGTAAGGTCGTCTCCACAGGGAATATGTGGTTAGTGTTTAGCTAGATTATCTAATTAATTAACTAATTAGTTACATATATCAATAAGGTATATTCACCTGTAAGATGAAATCTAAGGAATCTTGATACGGGAGTATATTATGAGATGGGGCACATATCTAAGTCAAGTTCTAAAACACCTAATAACCGTATCTTGAAACAATTGAAATGTGTGTAGAGGTTTAAGTGGGCAAACAATATTGACAATCTATGTGAACTTGTTTAAAGCTTAAAGTTTATTAGATCAATGGTGTAAGTGACATGTCTCATTAAACTGATATGATCCTCTTACATAAACTAAGAAAAATATGTCTGTAAATATGTTTGTGAACAGTTGTGTTTTTATTTCAAAAACAAAAAGATTTTCAGTGTGTTTTAGCATAAAGTTTGAAAAATACGAAAAGATTTTATTTTATCTTATTTTCGACTACCGACGATGAAATGCTAATCTTTCAAAATCCAAAGATGTTCGACAGAATCTAAAGCACAACGGGCTGGGAGTCAATCTGAAATGGAAAATGATTTGAAACGTATACAAGTTCATTAATTTGAACTTTACAGTGTTTGAAAATATCAGTTTGTTCATAAAGTGTTTAATCAAGATCATTAACTTGGACTTGGTTAGAAAATCAGATAACCAGGGTCATTGACTTGGACTTGGTTAACTGAGTGGGTTGTTAAAACTGGAAAAAGGTTAAAAAATTAAAAAGTTGGAGTTTTTAAACCAATGAATGTTTCATACGGACTAAGCTGATCCGTACAAATGAGACTTCTTCGCATGGATTACAACTTAATCCGCATGAGAAAGCTTTGTTCGTACGAAGAAGAGTCCTTCGCACGGATCAGTTCATTCGTCCATATATAAGGTCTTCTTCGCATGAAGAACCTTATTCGTTCCAAAAGGTTCCTCCACACAAAATATCTTCAAAAACTGAAAGTTGTGATTTACATCGTTATTCTACCAAATTTGAACCTTGGATTGTTGATTGGCACAACAATCACAATGGGAAAGGTAGAAATCCTATCTAAATCGAACTGATTCGTGGCTTGTTTGATGTGTTTTTGCAGATCTGGAAATATGAAGATGATATTGAGATATTTTGAACTTGGATAGATGATTAAACACAAAATGAACATTATAATGTCATAGAAGAACAGTTAACAGTAACTTTTGATCTGAATCGAACATAACTGATGAATCAAAACCTAAAACTCTAGATCTATTATGTTTAAACGGATAAAAATCTAAATTGATAAAGGGTTTTATTTGACCGAAGTTGTCTGTTAGTAACAGAACCAAAAATTGTTTAGAAAATATGATGTTTTAATGTTTTTTTTTTGGAAAATTGGATTGGATACAATGTTTTTGGAATGGAAGACTTTTCACTCGCATGAATGAGTCATTCGTACGAATGACTCATTCGTTGCAAAATATGTTCATTCGTGCAAATCTGATCCGTTCCAAACTAATTCATTCAAAAATTTGTCATTCGTGTTAAACTCATCTGTACCAAGGTTGATTCGTTCTAAAATGTCTTATTCGTGTCAAACTTTGTCATTCGTTCTAAGGTCATTCACATCAAAAGTTAATTTGCATGAAATGTTGGTCATTTGCATGAATATATTGTCATCCATACTAAAAACTTAAAGTGTCAAATTTGTTTTAATTCTGCTTGTGATGTGTTTGCAGGCTAAAGAAAGTGATTTCGATGCGAAGCATAACATATGTGCTATTCTTGACAAAAACGCGAAGAAAATGAAGCCATTCGTGGAGATTTTACCGTTTCTAGAGAGATCAAGGGTAAAGAAGGCGATTACTGAAGAGTGTCTTACTTATAGAGATCTTGTTCAAGCTTCCTAGAACAATGCACGTTATATTGACCACCGGCAATTCACTCTATTATAAAAGATAAAGAAGAAGAGAAGGAGGTGGTTATCATAGCTAATCTTATTCGACAAGTGCTATAGTTTGGAGACAAGAAGGATGATCCTACTGGATATTCTGAACCTATGGTGAAAGGGTGCTTTATGAGAATGGGATACAAGGGATATGTTAATAATGCTAATTATTACAAGAGCAATGTGTCAAGACCCTACAAATTTCTGATGCTCGTAGTCATTCACGGATTAGGGCACATAAAAGGAGGCTATGATGTGGCAGTTGATTATATTATGTGTATGATAGCAACATTGTGTCTGAATCTGTCGTATAACTTTTCGAAAGTAATTTTTACACAGATGAAGAACAATATTAATGATGATCGTTGGTTGATGTACCCAAGGTTTGTCCAGATGTTCCTGGATCACTTACTGCCAGATCTACCAAAGAATGAATCAGAGTTGTTAAAGTTAGAGCATATGAATAATATTTATCTCGATCGAATAAACAATTACAAAGGTCAGAAAGAGGCAGGCATTCCAAAATTTAAGAGATTGTTTGGAGCGTTAAAGTCAGCTGAATTTATTGCTCCATCTGAGGATGTAAGATTAAATATATATTATTTTATATTTAATCTAGTAGCCATTATAATCATTTACATTATATAGATCAAAATATATAACAACCTATTAAATAATTAGTTGGTAATTGTTGATGGGCCTTATTACCCTTATTAACTAATTAAGGTTTCCTCTTGGGTGCATATATAAGGAGACTTATGCAGAGGTTCTAGGGTTAGACACATAACCTAATTACTCATAACATAAAATCGCCTCCTCTCCTATACCGATTACCCTTTATCGGTTCTTATCACCATCATTAGATTGCACCCTAAGGAGGAACCAGACCAAGCTGACAATCATGTCAAACACTATTGCTGCGTCTCCATCTGGATTCTCTGCTGGCCTGTACTGTTGCAATCAGGTATGTTATTCATGTTTTCCATTATGCCTAAAACAGAACTGGTCAACATGTGGTATTAGAGCATATGTTGATTAATTGGTTCTGTTTTCCTATCCATTATTCTGGGATTGAAATCTGGAAAATAGAGTTTTGAAAACTTAATAAAATTTAAAAGCCTGTTCGAGACCAAGTATCTCGAAATCACTGTTTTCGGGAAAAAGAATGTTTTATAATTGTCTCGAACTCAAATAGTAACCTTAATGTTCCGAAATCTATTTTAAAACCTTAATATTCAGGTTTCGGGTTCCAAAATTTTGATTTTATTAATATTAGGCTTCTTCATGTTCTTAGTGAAATTCGAATAAATTCCCTTATTTTGGAATGAATTAAGGATTAGAAGGTGTTTTTCCTGTATTTGATTAATTTTTATCCCTTAAGATTTCGAAAAATCTGTTAATGTTATTAGATATAATTTTCGAAATCACTGGATAAATATAAAATATCTTTTAAAAAAGGAAACAAGATATACCAAATCCCTTAAAATTCGAATTTCAAACTTATCACACTAACAGCTGTTTACAGAAGGTTCGAGATCATCCTTAACGAGTCGAGCCCAAGATTTCGACTCGAGACCATAAGATTTCGACTCGAAACCATAAGGGTTTTCAATCTTCACAACTCGAGACCATGGTTTCGACTCGAGACCACAAGGTTGTGACTCAAGACCTCATTGTGGAGTCGAGATCTCATAAAACTTAGTACTTGAGATTTCGACTGAGGTTGCGACTCGAGACCTCATAATGTTACAAGATGAGTCGAGACTTGACTCGAGATCTCACTCGATACCTCTTAACTGAGTCGAGATCTCATAACTGAGTCGAGATCTCACACGAAACCTCATTTTTTTAGGTTGTTTAGTGTGAACTAAAATTTAGCGCTAACAGGTGGTTTGCTATTAAACAATTGGTTTTTGTAAATACTTAGTTAACTAATCAGAATCAGATAATGTTTTACAAAACCAAAATGGCTTAACTTGAATGAGCTTCTGATGTATCATTTCTGGCCAAAGCTGATTTAATACATCTATTTATCATTCAAGTATTACGAAAGCTATGTTGAGTGTTCATTACAAACGTGAATGTCTTAATATCTGGCCAAAACTGATTTAATGCATTCATGTATAGCATACTCAACAGGTGCATAACTAAAGTGGTTGTCTCATTTCTGGCTAAAGCTGATTTGTCACAATCACTTTGCACACATGCTTAAATGATTACACTTCTGACCAAAGCTGATTTGTCTTCGTTTAAGTAGAATTTAACTAAGTCTATTATTTTGATGTTAGTAATAGACATATCACAACTTCTTCATATAATGATCCTCGCATTAATGATCCTTCATTAATCTTATGATCATTTTGTCTGCCTTAATTTTTAAGTACCCATAACTTTACTCACTGTAATTTTCTTCTATATATATATATATCTCATCCACTCTAATTTTTAAATCTAGAATGTTTTGCTTTATTTAAAGTTTCTATAAGAATTAGCTCTTAAATTAAATATTTGATTATCTCTTAAGACATGATAATCCTACTGCTTTCTTCTGATAAAGATACTACAGAAGAAAATTAGACCATGATGAATAGGATAAATCGAACATCATGTCTCTTATGATAATCAAGATCTCTCTAACATAAATGCTATCACTAAAAGGTTATTCCAGATTAAGTTTTTCCTAAGACTAATCTATTATCTGTGGAATAATTACAAGAATTCCTAAGATGCATGCCTTCATTTAAAATTCTAAACTATAAAGTTAAGTGGTATATGTGAATACATTATAATGTACAATACAATGACCCATAAAGTTAAGGGTTTACGCATAGAAATAAGTACATTTTTCCAGTACATTACATACTAAGATTTTCACTTGTACAATTTGATGCCTTATAAATCAACTATAACACTCAAAAGTACCAAAGTATAATGAGTGTGTTGATAAGCAACATATGTACAAAGAAATAAATGTTTGAAGCTGGTAAATAAGTTGTTACTCACCTTACAACCACTTAAAACTTTAAAAGAGGATTGTTCTAAGGTCCATAGACAAATTACAAGTAAAAATTTCAACTTTAAGGTTCTTCAAGGGAAAATCTCACTACATAATTATGCCATTAGACTAGCCATAAGCAACGAGACTATCCATTATTCAAAAGAACAGTTGGATAAGTTAATTAGGTAGTCACTTACTAATGATATTTAAGTCTGATAATTTTAATATTCCTATTAACACATGATTAGTTGACTCTAGTTTTAAACGTTTCCTTACCAGAAGTCGACAAATAACCAACATGAGAGTTAGTGACAAAATTAAACGTTAAGGCTATAAGAACCATAATAAGCAGTCTTCTAACAAAGCTTTTCGATACCTTACATATTCTGAAGATTAGTCAGAATATAGTATCATAATTAAGCTATGTCATGAAGGTTGTGAGGTTTGCATAACCAACATAAAGTCACACTTATCTTAAACTCTCATTTTATTTGTTCTAAATATCTAGATATAAACATTAATAAGATGAAACTAGATGCTACTTTACATTTTCACAACTTTTGTTATCATGCAAATGAGAATTTGACAAAAGGAAAATGAGACTTATAAATTTCATCCATTATAATCGAAATTCATGAGAAATCATGGCATAGTTAATGAGGATGATTTTCTTTCATCTAATCTCGTTCTAAGTGATTTTAAATCATGATGTTAAAGCCCTAAAATATGACTTGGCTTAAGGAATAAGTATGGGTCCATCATAAGTCATTCATTGACATTCGTGGAACTTATTCCAAATGGAATATTCAGACATAATTCATTTATCATTTAAAAGACTATCAACTTGTATCTAAATTTTGTCGCATATGGCCCACGGTCTTAGAAGAAATCTATTCATATATGTACTTAATAAGATTTCTATTAAATATGTCCCTAAGTTTCTTATGACATCTGGACATTACGGAAATCTAATAAAGTCTAACATATATATGATAGGTTACCACGTCACGTACCTCATTGAAACTTCTCTTGTAGCATTTCTAGAGATATTAAAGATCAGTGGGAGCATTAAGTGTCTTAATAATAACTTGCAATGGTTGCAAGAGGTGGGGGAGTGAAAACTTTATATTACTTCAATTTACACCTCTTGTACAAGACACTGCTCCATTATGAAACTGTTCTATCAAAACTTATCTCCTTAAATCTAAAGCTTCTCTTACAAAAGTTTCATTGTTGCTTAATTGTGGGCATACTTAGATTTCTTACCTAGACTAACATAATCCTCAACAAGAGAAACTACAACGACTAACGTCATTAACTTGTTTCTCTATTAGAATTTGTTGGTCGTTTCATATTGACCCTAAGCATGTTGAGTTCCTAAAGATTTCTAAGGTCAGTGGGAGCAGTCAAAGTCCTTATCATGATTTGCAAGGAACACAAGAGGCGGGGGGAAGAGTGTCATTAAATTTCACTCTGATTACACCTCTTGTACACCATATTGCACCAACTCTTACAAACTTAGAATCCTGAAAATGATAACAACCTAACCAAGAGCTAATCCATAAAACTGAAACTTTTAAAACCCAATAATCAACTCAGGAGGTCATCTAGGTTTAAAAACCTACTAAATTTGATAATTACATAACCTCCCTAACTGAAGTTGAAATGGATTTTGGAAATGTTTACTGATCCTATCTCTTCAAATTAAGCCATTAGCGTCAATCAATCCTCTGAATGGAATAAAACTGTTTTCTAGTAAAACTGATTTTATGTGTTCGTATAACGTTTGGGATTTGATTGAATTACCTAAGAGTGTTCATAACTAAACCAGATCCTGATATAAGCGTTAAGACACGAAGAAGCATGATTGATTGTCAAAGGTTATACTCAGGAAGAGATGAATTATCAAAGAGTCTTTCTTACCTATCTTACAAAAGATTTCTTTAAAGATCATCACTGTTCTAGTAGCTTATAATAGTTTTGGGCTACATTAGATGAACATTAAAAACAATTTTCCCTAACAAATGGCTGGCATATTTACATGTTCATAAAACAACCTGAAAGTTCCAAACTGAAGGTTAAACAACAGTTTATCTATAAGCCAATAAAATCCATGAGTGGGTTAATGCAAACATCATAATGCGATGAAATCTTAAGGTAATTATTTTCATCAACAACCAAGTGGATTAATGTACCTACCTTAAAATGAGTGGGGGCAACTAAAATAAACTTGTCTATCTAGATGACATTCTTTTGACAAGTATATGTTACATAAGTCAAAGCATTGTTAACACAAACTTTGATATAATAGATCTCAGAGATATCTCTTACGTAATAGATATCATAACATGCCGAGATAGACCCAATGGGACATTAGTTCCGTTCCATAAGTTTAACATTAAATGGGTCATTACATATGTAACAACCAATACTGCTCTTCCTTTAGAGGATAATAGGATAAATGAGATTATTTATTTACGCTTCATTAATTAGAAGCCTTATGTAAGTTCAAGTCTATACTCATTTAGATATTACTCACATTGCAACACACTAGATATGTCTAGACTAATGTGAAGCATCTAATGGAGTATTACAATATCTTTAAAAGAAACGAGAGACTATAACTTAAAGAAGAAGTGAGAACTAAAACCGGTTGATTACTTTAACTTTGTAATATTCAAAGATGATAAAATGTAATTTCGGGTATATCCTTTTGTCAGCAGACAAAACCTATCTCATGGGGGAGTCATAGTGGACTGATATCAACAACCTAAGTTATAACGACATAATATAGTCACTAAATGTTGTTGGAAATTTATCAGTGAACTCATAAGTTTATTAACTCCATATAATTAATGTATTGAAGACTTATTGTGATAAAGTCAGCTACCATGTCTCCTTGAACAGTAACAGTTCGGGAAGTGCTGCATTAAATTTCGATACACAATTAATTATTCGTTTATGAACGAATTGGGGAAACTAAGTCTTTGTATCGAATACATTCATGATATACTTAAGGATCTTATAACTGAAGGGCTATTACCCATAAGTATTATTAAGAGAGCTCATAGACGGGTATTAATTGATGGCCGTGCGCAACTGCATATTGTACTATGAATGACTAAGTATTAGTTAATTTTCCTCATTAGTTTGATTTTGTATGTATCTAAGAATATGTCAAGCCGACATAATGGCATATAGACAAATAAAATTACAAATCAAACAAAGGGCTTATGTGTATTTTGATCATAACGATTAGGTTTTAAATTAAGGCTATAGTATGACTAATGGGGGTCCTGAGTTGCATAATGATTCAACGGCTGTATTTCTCTGCTATAGTTCTTGTTTAAGGCTAAAATGAATGTTAACTCCTGATCAGGCTTATCTAATACTCATAGTAAATGATTACTCGGCTAAGTGGGAGAATGTAAGATTAAATATATATTATTTTATATTTAATCTAGTAGCCATTATAATCATTTACATTATATAGATCAAAATATATAACAACCTATTAAATAATTAGTTGGTAATTGTTGATGGGCCTTATTACCCTTATTAACTAATTAGGGTTTCCTCTTGGGTGCATATATAAGGAGACTTATGCAGAGGTTCTAGGGTTAGACACATAACCTAATTACTCATAACATCAAATCGCCTCCTCTCCTATACCGATTACCCTTTATCGGTTCTTATCACCATCATTAGATTGCACCCTAAGGAGGAACCAGACCAAGCTGACAATCATGTCAAACACTATTGCTGCGTCTCCATCTGGATTCTCTGCTGGCCTGTACTATTGCAATCAGGTATGTTATTCATGTTTTCCATTATGTCTAAAACAGAACTGATCAACAAGGGAAAATGGAGTAAAGATGATAGTAATCTGATAATGAAGATAAACAGATGAAAGATTGCGAAACAACGCGCAATGTTGGGATTGAACCCTACTAGAGGAACATATAATGTAAAGCCAAAACCAGGTCACAACAGAGGATTCACAATAAGCAGCAGTTTACACTTTACTCTCCCCTTGAAAGTGATTTATAACAACTGATGGTCTCTATCTGCTGTTCATATTCAACTGCTGATGAAAACCCTGAAGTATCCAACACTGCTGGTCCTATCTACTGATGATAAAGCACTGCCCAGTCAAGGACTGATCAACTTTGAGGAAAGCACTGACATAAAGAGAAAGCAGCTGTTTAGTGAATTATCTGTTTTATGTATAGTCAGTGGTTAGGTTAGCAGTGTTTATGTAAGGACAGTAGATACAGGTTGTTAGGCTGTTAGACGTCGCTTTCATGGTGACATCAGCTGAGATACCTCAGTGGTTTGGATTGCCTATAAATGTAACAGTGCCCTGTACTGTTACATTTGATTGACTGAGCGAGTTCTTCTCCTCATGTCTAATCCTTTTATCTTGTGTGCAACCAACCTTGGGGCATCAGGCTGAGGGGGAGTTTAGTTTGTAAGCATATCTGTAATCTTTTGCTTTGATTTGTAAATCTTTTGACTCTATGAGAAGCAATTGTTTATCAAACTATTTTCTCCATTTGATTGTGTTTACAAAGTTTGTTTTCATTTCCGCTGCACTTTACATGTTTTCATATTTACAAATCGTTCCAAACATACAAAAAAACACAATCATGAGAGCCTCCGATCCTAACAATTGGTATCAGATCCTGGACAGTCAAATTCGATCTAACAATCAATTTGACATAACAGTTCGGCTCAAAATTCATTGATACTAAGGTTGGTTGTATTTAGTTGAAAAACAGAGTACTGTGTAAATCATGTTCAAAATGGTTTTTCAAAAACTCTGAAAATCAATCAAGATGTCATATGACACACAAATTTCACACAACAAGTGATATCATGCAAAAGTCACCCATAGTTTTCAGATCTGTAAACTTATCTGTTAAATTATGGGATTGTTTCATATTTTTCAATATTGATTTCAACTGTTGTTTTGATATTTGTGATGTTTTCATTAAATACTAAAGTATGAACCTCAGATTAACAAAACCTATGATTCATAAGACATTGATGTCTTGTTAACTCAAAAAGAGGGAATTAAAACTTTAGTCATTCAGATCTTATGTGTTAAAAACAGGTTGAGTCCCTCAAAAGGACAAAATCAACTTTGTTAAAATACATTGAGGAAATTCACAAAAACTCAGAAGTGTGTTTATCTCAAAACTTTTGAAGTCAAAAGAAAAGAGTTTAAACATAAAACACTTATGACTCAAAGTTTAGGGTAATAATGGTCATTAAGCAACTATGTGCATTTATCTGTTCAGAAAAAGGTTTTGATTCCAGTAAATGAACTCCAAAGAGGACTAGACAAATGTTCAAAAAATTTTCTCCATGTGTCCTTAGGTTTGCAATCAACTGACAAAGAAAATGGTTCCAAACAGTGGTCAAAATGTATCCAAAAGTTTCCTACCACTGTTGTCAAACCACTGACCATTTTCAAAAAAACTTGTGAATGATATGATTATATACTCTATTGAAATTATACCAGATCCTTTTTGATACTATTCTCAGAAAATCCTTTAACTATTTTTTGTTGTTAAAAGGATTTTCTCAAATAACCAGGATATGTTATTCATTTTTTTTTGGAATAAAATATTTGGAACTTATGCTTGTTTTTGTTGGCAATAGTTTCAGCTCCTGTCAGGATGTAATACCTTATTTTTTTTGATGGTATTAGTGTCCTCATAAATGGGTCAAAAGGAAATGGTACATATGTCATGATCATGTCATACTCAGGTTTGCTCCTAAATTTTTATCAAAGGTTGATTGTAAACTGTGCTTAAATTACTAGGGTACTCATGTGTTAATTGAATATTAAACAAAAATGAGTTGCCTTAGCAAAAAGTTTTCATCATCTGGGGTACTAAACCACTGTCTTTCAAAATTGACATGTGGCAAAACCTTGAATGAAAATCTTCAAAACTGTTGCTGAAACACCTGTCCTTCAGAATTGTACCATTTACCCTAACCACTGTTTTGTTCCAACGTCTGATCTCTAAACACTGTCCACTGCTGAAAGTTAACCACTGATCCCTCATTTTCTTGAAAAGCACTGATGCTCAAAATCAGTGTCTTATCCACTGATATGCTATCCACTGATAGTAAAAATCATCCACTGCCCATAATTTTTACCGTTGTAACCACTGATGCTTGATACGTCAGTGGCCCTTAAAACAACTGTTCTCCATACTTCATCCACTTCATCAGTGTTTGACACGTGGTCAGTTTTTAGCCCTCAGATCTTAATAACCGCTGCCACATCAGCGATCATTTTTTAAATAAAACCCTGCCCTAAACCCCAAACAGGGTTTTACACTGTCGAATTGAATTCCAAAATTCTCTTCTCATAGCAGTTTCCAACCCTTCTTCTCAAAATCTCCAAAATCCTCCTTCGTTCTTCTCCGCAAAAATGACAAAATCAAAGTCAAAATCAAAATCAAAACCTAAATCACCATCACCTTCCAAAGAGGTCGCTCAAACGGCCGAAGAACCCATCGAAATACCATTCAAACAATCTCACAACTATTTGGGTTTACTCACAAAACCTACTGATAATCACACCTTTGACACCATCATTGATACATTATCTGCATCAAAGTACAAAACTTTGTTAACAGCAAATGCTCCCATCTATCTGCAAACCCAGAGAGAGTTTTGGAAAAAGGCGTCGCTTGAAAAACAAGACGGAAAAGTCATTGCCATTAACTCCTCAATACAGGGTAAAGCAGTTCAAATAACCCCACAGTCGATCTCCGAAGTCTTTAATCTCAACGATCAGGAAGGTAAACTCTCTTTTGAGAAAGCCGAGATGAAAACTGATTTCGTAAAAAGGGGGTATGCAGAACAATCAAAGGTTGATACCTTACAAAAAGGTTATTTTCCTTCTGCTCCAAGATTTTTATTTCACACACTTTTAATGTGTGTTTCAAATAAAACAACATCATTTAATGAAATACCATTGAAGATTCAATGCCTGGGGTATGCCATGTTGAATAACAAAGATTACAACTATTCCCAGGAAATCTTCAATGACTTAGTGAAAAATGTTGACAACAAAGCATTTTTACTTTTTCCAAGATTTTTGAGTTATTACTTTAAACAAAAATTTGTAAAGGAAAATGAAAATTTGCCAAAACAAGGTGTTCATTGTCAAATAAAAATCTTAACAAAAGAAACATTTTCAAGGATGATGGCACCAATAAAAACAAAAGCAGGGGTACCTGAGCAGATTTTAGCGGTTACAACTGCTCCTCAGGTATCAGCTGCTGATCCCACTGCTCCAGGTGATCATAGCAGCACAACCACTGCTTTGAAACCCACACCTGACATAACCAAAAAGACCAAAAGAAAAACATACAGAAAACCCACCAAACCCAAAACAAAGGCAACTCTGGAAGATGAGATCCCAGAGGAAATGCCTGTGACAACACAAAAGTCACCACAAACCACTGCTGCTACTTCCTCACAGCAGTTGGAAGAAAGATCTCAACCCATGCCTAAAACTCCTCCTGCATCCTCACAAAAGGATCAGGTTGTAAGCACAGGGACACCACAATATGAAGCTCTGAATCCACTTGGATCCATCTTCCCCAGTCCTGATCCCAAGGACATGTCTCTTTCAACTCCCATCCCCTCACCAATAATAATGCCACAATCCATGCTACCTTTGTTGCATGCAGCTGCTATAGCTCAGACACATACCAGTTCCTCTCTATTACCTGTCACTGAGAGTATACCCCCACAGGTGACTGGGTCTGATGCTACTACTCCTGCTATCCCAGCAACAATTGAGGAGGTTACACCCCCTGAGTTACAAGTAACTCTCGGTGGTAGTTCAAGTGGAGCAGCAACTACAACTGGTGGATCAACAGGTCTCCAGTTGGCCAGTTGTTTCATAAATCAGACTCCCTTGAAGGCAATTTCTTCAATAGCACCAATGTTAACCACTAGTGAGCCTATTTTGACCACTAGTAACATCAAAGGTTTATCAAGTGCTGAAGAAAGAAGTCCCCAGTACCAAGAACAAGGGGCATCAATGGGTGATTTTTGGGACTCTGTTCCTAAGACACACATTGATATAACCACTGCTGGTGGGGATTCAGATGATCCTACTAAAGTAGGTGATGATTCAAGATATCAGGAATTGACGGGCAGAGTTGACAAACTTGAAGAATCAGTTGCTGAAATAAAGGAGATGGTGCAAGAGATTTTAAAAGCTCAGAAAGCACAAGCCACTGCTGTTCCTGCTCAAGCACCTGCACAACATGCATTTGCTGAAAATGAGCTTTGGAATACTTTTCAACCCATGCTTGAAGCACAGCAACTTATGGCTGACAAAAAGCATGCTATTCAAGTACAAATGCTGACCAACATGGTTGAATCAAGATTTAAAGACACTCAAGCAGATATCAAGGCTATAAAGGCTAGCATTCAAAGTGCCTCTGGCAAAGTTCCTTCTTCCATACCATTTCTTGTAAACCCCCCTTCAGATAATGCCAAAAAGGGGGAGAATAACAAGCTGTTGGGAAAAATGAATAGGATGGGAATAGAACATGGCCTTCATGTTGAGTCTGAAAAAGAAAAAGAAAAAGAAAAGCAGGTCTCAAAACCTGTTAGCCAAACAACTGATACAACAGTAGTTACAAAAACTGCTGTCAGTAGCTAAACAGCTGCCATATCATCAACACACACCACTCTACCACACACCACTACAACTACTGCTCCACCATCATCATCTACAATCATACCATCACCACTGCCTCCTGTCATAAAACAGAAGACAACAGATGTTACAACATCTGTTGTAATGACAACAGTGATTGAAACACCAGTTGTTTCAACCACTGTCAGTCAATCACTGTCACAAACCACTGCTATCCAATCTACCACCACTGATCCACCCAAAACATCATCTGCTCCTTCTTCATTAAAAAGAAGAAGGAATCTCATATCAGATGATGATTCACCACCACCATCACCACCATCAAAAACTACATCACCACTTCCATCCCCTGCTCAGAAGCAGAAGACAACTGCTGACATAACAGCAGTTGTAATGCCAGCAGATGTTGAGACACCTGTTGTCTTAACAGCTGTTAGTCAGTCATCCACCACTGCTCTCACCTCTCCTACTTCACAGCCAAAGCTCTTCAACAGAAAAAGAAAGCCAATACCTGCCGATGAGAGTACACATGATCCTAATGCTGCACAACATCCACTGGAACTTGAAGCTATAAAAAATGAGATGAGGCAATTCTATATAGAAGAAGATCCTTCAAAAAGGAGATTCTCCTCACTCATAGGCTACATGCCACCAGAGGATATGGATGATTACCTCAAACTCAAGGCAAGGCAGGCTAAAGCAAGAGCTAAATTTGAAAGTGAACGTAAACGTCTAAGCGAAGAAGGCATTGCTAAAAGACTGGATTTCTTCCTTGAAAAGGTAAAGCAGATGGAAGAATTCGCACAAGAACTAATCAAAGAAAAGGCTGAACAACGCAAAGAGCTAAGAAAACAATATCTTGCCTACATTATGAAAGAAAAATTCTATCCTGCTGAAGAAAAACAGTTTGAAGAATGGCCAATAATCGCTCTAAAGCATGAGGCTGAGAGGATTGACAGAATTAAGAATGATCCTACAAAGAAGAAAAATGCTCCAAATTGGAACAAATTCAAAAAGCTCATTGCTGACTTCACTGCTGAGTATAAAAGAAAGAAAAAGGAGCTGGTGGATGCAAAAATGGATACTGCTGAAGCCATATCAAAATGGTCAAGACAGCAGACTGATGAAGCCTACGAAAGGCTGAAGAAAAGAAAGATAACTGTTTCAGGCACTTCTAAGAAGCAAGAACAAATGATGAAGCTTGAACAGAAGATAGGAAACCTTGACACACTGTTCCGGTCTACTTTTGTAACAAATCAAGAAGAGGGAGAACAGCTGACTGAAGAAGAGGTAATAGAAAAGGAAGCAGAGTACTTCAAAGATACCATCACGAAAATGGGTCTAAAAGAAGAAACTTCAACAAAGCTTCAAAGCCTTTTTAAGGCATTAAACAAACCTGCGTCTCCAAACACTGCTAAAGACAAGACAGAAGCTGAAAGACAAGAACTTATTGAACAAGAAACTGCAGAAGATATAGCTGTAGCAGACAAAGTCACTGAAGAAGCGTTCAAAAGAATGTCTGAAAGTCTGCAGGTGTTTTCAAGGCCATCATCCCTCAACTCATCATCAAATAAGTCTCTCCCAAGAAACCCACTTGGCTTAAAAATACTAAAGTGGATGTCTGATCAAAAGACTCACGTATTGACCCTGGTCAGAGCCAATGGCGAAGTGAAGTACATATCAAGGAAAGAAGCACTAGGCCTTAGTGTTCAAGATTTGCAGGATCTCCTTGAACTTACACTGTGTAGGGATGAGGATGACCAGAGTGCACAGGAATTTGAAGCTGAATTCAAAGATCAAGCTAAGGCACTCTTGATGAGAAATAAAGGTCCTAAATAATGAAGGGTTTTGGCATTATCTGTTCCAGGGGGAGATTGTTGGGATTGAACCCTACCAGAGGAACAGATAATGTAAAGCCAAAACCAGGTCACAACAGAGGATTCACAATAAGCAGCAGTTTACACTTTACTCTCCCCTTGAAAGTGATTTATAACAACTGATGGTCTCTATCTGCTGTTCATATTCAACTGCTGCTGTCCTTTCAACTGCTGATGAAAACCCTGAAGTATCCAACACTGCTGGTCCTATCTACTGATGATAAAGCACTGCCTAGTCAAGGACTGATCAACCTTGAGGAAAACACTGACATAAAGAGAAAGCAGCTGTTTCGTGAATTATCTGTTTTATGTATAGTCAGTGGTTAGGTTAGCAGTGTTTATGTAAGGACAGTAGATACAGGTTGTTAGGCTGTTAGACGTCGCTTTCATGGTGACGTCAGCTGAGATACCTCAGTGGTTTGGATTGCCTATAAATGTAACAGTGCCCTGTACTGTTACATTTGATTGACTGAGCGAGTTCTTCTCCTCATGTCTAATCCTTTCATCTTGTGTGCAACCAACCTTGGGGCATCAGGCTGAGGGGGAGTTTAGTTTGTAAGCATATCTGTAATCTTTTGCTTTGATTTGTAAATCTTTTGACTCTATGAGAAGCAATTGTTTATCAAACTATTTTCTCCATTTGATTGTGTTTACAAAGTTTGTTTTCATTTCCGCTGCACTTTACATTTTTTCATATTTACAAATCGTTCCAAACATACAAACAAACACAATCTTGAGAGCCTCCGATCCTAACACGCAGTAAGTGATTTGTAAAAGAAGAGAAAAAGAAAGTCAAGAAGCAAACACAAAAGAGGAAGAGAGCACCTTAGACTCAGTTGAAAGACGAAAGTGAAGATGAGGTTATTTCTGCAACCTCTGAGAATACATGGCTGAGATCGCAAAAGAGATTGAGCAAGAGGTCAAGAAAGATATTGGTTCAGATGCTGATGATGAATCAACAAAGAGTGAACAAGATGTTGTAATACTTAAAAAGCCATATCCAAGAAGTGGAAAGATTAAGAATGATAAGCCAAAGCGTACATAAGAAGAAAAAGATGAAACTTATGTACAAAAGGTTGAACCAAAACCGGTAAAGAAGGTTGCAGGGAGAAAGAAGAGTACAATTGTTTCAAATGTTAAGAAGACTAGTTCTCCTACTGCGAAGAAATCGAGAAAGTCATATGGTCCAAGATTGATTGACGAAGATGAACCTTTGATAGATCAAACTACTGGAGCTGAACCAGTACGTACAACAGCAGAAGGTGATAGAATGGAGGTTGATCCCAATGTGAAGGTTAAAGATGGTACACCGGTGGTAGAAGAGGAGGTTGTTGATCTTGAAAGACAACCAGAGCAAGCTGGTCCTTCAACAAGAAAAAATTTTATTCATGAGGAAGGTCCATATATTCCTCATGTTAAGTCAATGTATTATGATATCTTTGTAGATCCAAATGATAACAAGATTAGAGAGCTTAAAGACAAAGTGGCGAATATGATAGTGATTATTGAAAGTCTTGTGACAGAGAATGATAGATTGTTGAGAGGTACAAAAGATCTTGAAGCTAGCAAGAAAGTACAAGCCAACATGTTGATTAAGTATAGAAACTGGTTTAAAGTGCTTGAAAGGCATATGGGTATTAACTTTGAAGAAGAATTTAAGAAGATGGAAGTTGAGGAAGCTGAAACTCATGCTGCAGAGAATGTGCAATCCGAACCAGTGGTTGAGATAGTGGTGACTGATAAAGGTAAGGAAGTTGTTGATGCTATGCCCGAAATAATTACTGAGACTGAGCTGGTGAAGTCTCTAGAGAAAGTGATTGAAACAGAAGTTGAAAATATTGATATTCCACCACTATTTGTTATTCATGAAGCTATGTTTGTGTCACACCCTGACTTTTTCGGAAGCGTGATTATTGGTGTGACTTCTTAATACCATTGCATACGATCACAACAATACTATATGATAAAACCAGTAGATGCACATCCATTAATAGAAGTTTAAAAGTAGTACAACATAATTGTTTGAAATGTCGTTACCAAATTCAAGTTACAAATCCTAACATATTTTAAGGAGTTCAAAAGGACACAATCAAGAGATTTTAAAACAAACCCGAGTTTAGGACCACGTATCACGTCCAGGATTAAGATACGTCTCCTAAGCCCTAATGACTTGGATGACATCTTTATTCACAGCGCAGCTTAAAAACTCCAACGCCCGCCAGATCCATTTACTAATTTCCTGAAATACATGTAGTTTGAAAAATCAACATAAAGTTGAGCGAGTTCATGTGTAAGTGAGTATGTAAAAACCTTTGTAATATGTCTGTATGTATGAAAATCCCTGGTATGTAACAATTAAGGAAAAAGAGATCACCATTGGGTTGCAAAGCCAATGATATGTGTGAAGTGATGCAGGAAGACTCAAACCTAGCGGATTTATGAGTCGGGCACTCAGTCACCACCTGGCCCATTCAGCGGACTCAGGAGTGAGGGCTCGCTACACCCCAATAGATCTATCACCAATGTTCCCTCGGTCCTACCTTGAGGATTAATGGCCTCTAGTTCCAGCCTACCCACTCACATGATCTAAGTAGTAAACCCTCCTTAAGCTAACCATACCATGTATAAAAGTATCCGTAATTACCGTAACATGTATTCCACCCCCGAAGTATAAAAACTGAAAACAGTTAAGAGAAAAGGGGGATATGAACTCACTGAAGTGTGTCTCGAAATAGTCAATCCCAAATCAACCTGCTGCGTGACGACCTACACGTACTAATTCCTATTAGACGGATGGCCGTGCCTTGGCTTAAGGTTTAACGTTTTGTTGGAGAAATAGTTAGGTAACTATTCCGTAATCACACTTCTTATTTATTTTATAAGTGTATTCCTTCCCAAGGATGGGGGTTTTAATACATGTATACGTTATATTTCCGAAAATATATTTTTAAGTCTCACTTGAAAAATATATTTTAATCACTTGTCTAAAATATTCTAACTCCAAAATATACATATTTTTCCCAAAAATATTATATTTTACTTCATACCATTTCCAAAATAATACTTTATCAAAATACACATTTAAGAGTATTTTCCGAAAATACATAAGTTACATTTTAAAGTTCGCGTTGTAATAATAATACCGGTGTTACTTATTAATTTGTGATAGCGTTGGTATTATTTTGGAGTCGTGATTTCGTAATATTCCCAGGTTATATTATTTTTATCCTAAAAATAATATATGTAGTTCACAAAATAATCACACAAGCGTTTTATTATGAAATATATATTCTAAATATATACTTAACAAAGTTAAAAATATTTTTTGTAAACATTTGTTTAGAAAAATATTTCCAAGTGTTATATTTCTGGAAAAATTTCGCCAGAGTTTCCTCTGTAACTGGAGGTGTCCACGCTTACAAGCGTATCATTTTCTTTTCAAAATTTCAATCAACGATCATCAATCAACAATATAAAATATTTATTCATCAAACTAGACAAAATATGAATAATCATAAACTCATGAACTTGAATGTTTTGTAAAAATATGTAGTAACTTTCTAACTTATTTAATAGATCTTGTTATCTTTAAAAATAAAATTAGTTTTTTTTAGACTTTATTTTTAGAGATCTTGAAGTTTCACAACTTCTAGTCATGATTTACCAAAAATATTTCTTGTTAAATTTTCTTGTGACGCAAGTGTTTACACACTTGTTTATTCACTAAAATGTTTTTAGTTTATGTAAGGTCCGGGTTTTAACAAATCTTGCATCTTTCACTTGGTTCTTCCAAAAAACCACTTGTAGATCTTTAGATCTACATGTTTAGAGTCTTATTTTACAAGAAAAATTTTATTTACTCAAGTTCATGTCTCATGGATGGAAAGTTTCATCATCTTTCATAACTAACACTAACATACTACTAGTTCATGTTCTTGAACATGATCTAGTATGGTTAGATGATGATCCATCCCACTCTTAGTAACAAACAACATCAAATAATCACAATCATACAAGATTCATAAGATTTACACATGTATCTTCTCTTTATCCACCATTAATCACTTATGTTCAAGACTTTATGTTATGTTCTTTAGTGTTCTTAACTTTCAACCATTAAATCACCTATTAACCACCATAAACAAGAACAAGATGATGATTAGAAACACTTACTACTAGCACAAGGCTAGGGAAGAAACAAGGCGTAAATGAGGTAGATAAAAGAAATCTAGAGAGGTTCTTGAACTTTCGAGATCACCGGGCTTGTTTATGAAGCTCCTTGCACCTTTGAGTATGTAAGAAATGGTTGAACTAGATTTGGAAGTGGTGGTGTGTGGTGTAGAGGGGGCGGCTGTGAGGTGGTGGTTATGGAGAGGAGATGAGTTGTTGGTTGAATGTTGAATGAGAGAGAATGGATGACTAGCATACTTATTTATAATCCAACTTCACTAATGTCCATTGTGTAGTATGTTGTTTAGATATCCAACATGTTAAATAAAATAATCAAGAAAAGGAAGTGGGTCACCCCCCTTGGGTGACCGTCAACTAGAGAGGGGGGGGTATGGTTGGGTTGGTGATGATATGGTTAAGACTTAGTTGAAATCAAATGGTATTTAGTTGGGGTATCATCTTCGCCTCCATTTCTACTTTCAGTACCCTGCCTACAAGTTTCTTTAGGATGCCCCCTCTTACCACAGTTATCACATTTTCCATACTTACATCGCCCGACATGATAACGTAAACAATTGTCGCACTTAGGTAGGATACCCTTGTAATCCTTTCCCTTCTTGGCCTTCTTTTTGTTATTCGCCCGAGTAACCTTCTTGAAATTTAAAAGCTTTCTCTTGTTATCTCCAGATGACTCTACATGTGTCTCCTTCTTCTCCTCAGAGGTTGAAAATTTGTTCGTCCTGATTGCTTCTTCAGTTAAGGCCACACTTAGGTTGATGCCCTCAGCGATTGTTGCAGGCTTTGATGTCGTCACCACGCTCATGATTTGGGGTGCCAATCCCCAAATGAAACGCTCAATCTTCTTAAACTCTGGATTTACCATGTAGGGAACAATATGTGACAGGATTTGGAACTTCTCCACGTACTCAGCTATTTTTGAACCTTCCATCTTCAAGTTCCAGAACTCAGTTTCCACCTTCTGGCTTCCTGTTCTCGAACAGTACTTTTTATGCATTAGCTCTTTCAGCTCATCCCATGATAAAGCATATGCAGCAGCCTCGCCCATCATCTAAACCTGGAGTTTCCACCATGACAGTGCCTCATCTCGGAACAGTCCGGACGTGTACGTGACCTGATGCTCTAGGGCGCATTTGGTCGCGCGCAAAACAGAATCCGTCTTCTCAACCCAGCGCACGAAGGCTACGGCACCCCCTGTGCCGTCGAAGTGTAGAGGCTGGCAGCCCAGGAACTGCTCGTGGGTGCAGCCTGTGATACAAGCAACATTATTCGCGTAAGGTATTAGCAAGGCACCCGTGGAAATGTCCAAACGTTTTGCAATGTGTCTTAAAGGACTAAACATTACCGTTGAAGGGGTTATTTCCTGAGGTACCTCCACTGCAATTGGAGAGAAGGGCCTCGTAACGTGCGATGGCCTGTAAGAGGCGCTCTTGCATTTCTGCCTCTGTTGTCGGTAGAGGGTTGTTGATATCGGTGTTCCCTTGTGTCGACATCTTCTGAGAAGAAGATTGGTTAAGTCAGGTCTCATTTTCTCAGTGAGTACATTTAGTTGTTTAGTGGTCATAAGTGCATACACATATTAGGTTATCATACCAACCAATCAAGCAATAGTATAATCGTAGTATAACCAAGTAATTTGGTAATTATGTTTACTAAGAGTATAGAAAGTAAGCACGTAGTATTATAATTATAGCACACACAAATAGATTAATATTGTTCTTGACGAAGACATAGCGACTGAGTTTTCATTGGTTATTGGCCACAAAGTGTTGTCGCATGTTTGATGATTGGCTCTTATTATCCTCCGACCGCAATTGCATTGTCTTACGAAGTGTATTATATTAAAAGGGACACAGGGTCACCCTACCCTTGCCTAACAAACATATCAAAATTACGTAGTCAGATGTGGCCTTCAAAAGTCTCCACAATCTCGGCTTATCATAGATGTCCTTACCCAACGTAATCCGCATAATTTAGAAATCAACTATACCGGTGACTGAGGTGGAGGGGGAAAGAAAAGTAAACTATTAACATGCGTGAGTCCCTCCTCGAGCTTGTATATACGTCGAAGTAATTATCTGCTCTGCCGCTCGATAGTAAAGAAACGAGCATCAAATCCCGGGAATGGTGTAATAGCAATGGTCAAGAGCGCAAAAGGAACCTTGATGTACGTGGCGGATCAAAGTATGCTGGTAATAGACAGGGTGGAGGACGTGGTGTCTTACATAAACTTTTCAGACAATATGCTGTCTTGTGATGTAGACACTCAAATCATGTTTTCGGTTATGTAGTGTTTTGTATTTGAAGTTGCCAATTGTGGTGTCAGCTCAAGCTCCAACATTCTGCGACTCATATCCTCAAACTGTAGTTGATGTTACAGGAGCAACTCATCTCGTGTGTGGCCTCCATAATGTAAAGGATGGTAAGGGTCTAAAGTTAGCATAGTGTATTATAGGAACCATCAAATCGGCTCGTCCAGCGATGTAGAGGTGAAAGTGGTAAACGGTGCGGCCTGTAAGGCCGTAGATAATGCTGTTGTAGCAAAAGGATCGTTATGCGGGTACTGACCTGGAGTACCTTCTCGGGGAGCAGGTATGTCTTGAAAGAAAGCGATAGGCATGTTGACGCAATGGACGTTGGTCTTTATAGGGAAAAGAGCAACATCAGCGGTTATGGGTGCAAAAACAAACGTTTCGACCAATAAGGAAGTTGTTAGGTGCTGGCACTGGGTTAGATAGTAGGGGTGCAAGGTCTAGTAAACCAAAAGAAACAGGGTCTCGGTCAAGTAAAGGTATAGGTTCAGCCGGTGCAACATCAAGCGGACCCAAAAGGTGCAGAAGCTAGCTCTGGAGCAGTCTCTGAGTCGTTTAACGGTGTGGTGCCTTGAGCAGATGATAGCGCAGCGGTCATGTCGTCGTTGTCTGCGTCAGTAGTAGAAAGCTATAATCCGGCTGTCTGTAAGGCTGCAGATGTCACAGACTCAAAGGATTCTGGAATCGAATGCGGGCTAGAATCGGAAGATAGCTTGTTAACAGGGGTCTCAAAAAGTGAAATTAGCAATAACGTTCTTGTCTAACTTTCCATCATCGTGGGCGTTATCGGAAGGACCATCAATATCACGTCGATATCGTTACCAATTGCTTGTCGAGTATCCAACCTTCGGCAGGAATGTCCACAAGAGGCGTATTGTCGAGGATTGGAGCCATGGTGTGCTTCCCAACGGGATGACCAGAAATGAAGTGGTCATGGGCCGAAACATGAATGACAGAGGGATCTTCGTCAAGGAAGCCATCAACAAGGGTAATTCATCGCCAAAGTCTGGCAGCGCGGACGCTTGGATGTCGCCCTCGTCCTTAGTCAGCATGTCAGGGTCACTCTCAGTGTCTGACGTAAACGTCTCTGGCGCAGATGCAGTCTCATCATTTGTGACAGCGGCCATAGGGTTATCAATGTCTGATGACTCGCCTTCTAAATAGAGTGACATGTGTGCCAGTACATAATAATCATAGCATGCATATCCATAGTAAGTACTAACAATTAGTGTATGCGTACAAGATAATTTGTCATGTAGTCATGTATTCACATTATTCTTCATGAAACCTACTGTCCTCCCTAGTCTCTCAGACTAAGCCTCCTAGTCTCTCAGACTCAATTTCCCTAGTCTCTCAGACTCAATTTTTCCTAGTCTCTAAGTCTAATTCCCTGGTCTCTAAGACCATCCTCCCAGTCTCTAAGACTAAATCCCTGGTCTCTAAGACCATCCTCTAAGACTAAATCCCTGGTCTCTAAGACCATCCTCCCAGTCTCTAAGACTAAATCCCTGGTCTCTAAGACCATCCTCCCTCAGCCTCTAAGACTGATCCTCCCTCAGCCTCTAAGACTGGTCCTCCCTCAGCCTCTAAGACTGAATTATAAATAGGAATTTTGAAATGTGTATTTGTGCCTTTTGTTTGTAAAAATGTTTGTTCCCTGGGTCTGGACGTTTTGTGTATGCAATGAAAACATGTTGCGAAAACATTTTCGTAAGAGCCCTAATGATCGTAGTCTAGACTCAAGAAAGAATCCTAGTTCGCTACGACCGAAGCTCTGATACCAAGCTGTCACACCCTGACTTTTGCGGAAGCGTGATTATTGGTGTGACTTCTTAATACCATTGCATATGATCATAAAAATACTATATGATAAAACCAGTAGATGCACATCCATTAATTGATGTTTAAAAGTAGTACAACATAATTGTTTGAAATGTCGTTACCAAATTCAAGTTACAAATCCTAACATATTTTAAGGAGTTCAAAAAGACTCAATCAAGAGATTTTAAAACAAACCCGAGTTTAGGACCACGTATCTCATCCAGGATTAAGATACGTCTCCTAAGCCCTAATGACTTGGATGACATCTTTATTCACAGCGCAGCTTAAAAACACCAACGCCCGCCAGATCCATTTACTAATTTCCTGAAATACATGTAGTTTGAAAAATCAACATAAAGTTGAGCGAGTTCATGTGTAAGTGAGTGTGTATAAACCTTTGTAATATGTCTGTATGTATGAAAATCCCTGGTATGTAGCAATTAAAGAAAAAGAGATCACCATTGGGTTGCAAAGCCAATGATATGTGTGAAGTGATGCAGGAAGACTCAAACCTAGCGGATTTATGCGTCGGGCACTCAGTCACCACCTGGCCCATTCAGCGGACTCAGGAGTGAGGGCTCGCTACACCCCAATAGATCTATCACCAATGTTCCCTCGGTCCTACAATGAGGATTAATGGCCTCTAGTTCCCGCCTACCCACTCACATGATCTAAGTAGTAAACCCTCCTTAAGCTAACCATACCATGTATAAAAGTATCCGTAATTACTGTAACATGTATTCCACCCCCGAAGTATAAAAACTGAAAACAGTTAAGAGAAAAGGGGGACATGAACACACTGAAGTGCGTCTCGAAATAGTCAATCCCAAATCAACCTGCTGCGTGACGACCTACACGTACTAATTCCTATTAGACGGATGGCCGTGCCTTGGCTTAAGGTTTAACGTTTTGTTGGAGAAATAGTTAGGTAACTATTCCGTAATCACACTTCTTATTTATTTTATAAGTGTATTCCTTCCCAAGGATGGGGGTTTTAATACATGTATACGTTATATTTCCGAAAATATATTTTTAAGTCTCACTTGAAAAATATATTTTAATCACTTGTCTAAAATATTCTAACTCCAAAATATACATATTTTTCCCAAAAATATTATATTTTACTTCATACCATTTCCAAAATAACACTTTATCAAAATACACATTTAAGAGTATTTTCCGAAAATACATAAGTTACATTTTAAAGTTCGCGTTGTAATAATAATACCGGTGTTACTTAAATATTAATTTGTGATAGCATTGGTATTATTTTGGATTCGTGATTTCGTAATATTCCCAGGTTATATTATTTTTATCCTAAAAATAATATATGTAGTTCACAAAATAATCACATAATCACACAAGCGTTTTATTATGAAATATATATTCTAAATATATATTTAACAAGTTTTATTTACGAAAATCCACCTCCGATACTTTGTAATTTTTAAAATAAAAATCATGGCGAAGTTTATTTTGAAAACAAAGTTAAAAATATTTTTTGTAAACATTTGTTTAGAAAAATATTTCCAAGTGTTATATTTCTGGAAAAATTTCGCCAGAGTTTCCTCTGTAACTGGAGGTGTCAACGCTTACAAGCGTATCATTTTCTTTTCAAAATTTCAATCAACGATCATCAATCAACAATATAAAATATTTATTCATCAAACTAGACAAAATATGAATAATCATAAACTCATGAATTTGAATGTTTTGTAAAAATATGTAGTAACTTTCTAACATATTTAATAGATCTTGTTATCTTTAAAAATAAAATTAGTTTTTTTTAGACTTTATTTTTAAAGATCTTGAAGTTTTACAACTTCTAGTCATGATTTACCAAAAATATTTCTTGTTAAATTTTCTTGTGACACAAGTGTTTACACACTTGTTTATTCACTAAAATGCATGTAAGGTCCGAGTTTTAACAAATCTTGCATCTTTCACTTGGTTCTTCCGAAAAACCACTGGTAGATCTTTAGATCTACATGTTTAGAGTCTTATTTTACAAGAAAAATTTATTTACTCAAGTTCATGTCTCATGGATGGAAAGTTTCATCATCTTTCATAACTAACACTAACATACTACTAGTTCATGTTCTTGAACATGATCTAGTATGGTTAGATGATGATCCATCCCACTCTTAGTAACAAACAACATCAAATAATCACAATCATACAAGATTCATAAGATTTACACATGTATCTTCTCTTTATCCACCATTAATCACTTATGTTCAAGACTTTATGTTATGTTCTTTAGTGTTCTTAACTTTCAACCATTAAATCACCTATTAACCACCATAAACAAGAACAAGATGATGATTAGAAACACTTACTACTAGCACAAGGCTAGGGAAGAAACAATGCATAAATGAGGTGGATAAAAGAAATCTAGAGATGTTCTTGAACTTTCGAGATCACCGGGCTTGTTTATGAAGCTCCTTGCACCTTTGAGTATGTAAGAAATGGTTGAACAAGATTTGGAAGTGGTGGTGGTGTGGTGTAGAGGGGGCGGCCGTGAGGTGGTGGTTATGGAGAGGAGATGAGTTGTTAGTTGAATGTTGAATGAGAGAGAATGGATGTCTAGCATACTTATTTATAATCCAACTTCACTAATGTCCATTGTGTAGTATGTTGTTTAGATATCCAACATGTTAAATAAAATAATCAAGAAACGGAAGTGGGTCACCCCCCTTGGGTGACCGCCAACTAGAGAGGGGGGGGGGGGTATGGTTGGGTTGGTGATGATATGGTTAAGACTTAGTTGAAATCAAATGGTATTTAGTTGGGGTATTTGTGTGTTTATTACTATAAAGGGTGTTAGGGGACCCTAACTAGCTCAGAAAAGTGAAAACTATGTCTTTGGCAATATTTTTATGTTCTGGGTATAGTCCGGTTGTTCGGTTGGATACTGATCCGTTAAAGTGATAAATAAGTATTTAAAGTACCCTTTTATGTTGTTTTTAGTAACACAATAAATTACCAACACTTGGAATGTGTCTAAGATTATTTTACCAAGTTTTTGCACTATACTAGCTTTGTTAAAAGCTGAATTTTGGTATACTAGTGCAGAATTTTGGTTACTAGTGCAGAATTCTGCAATTAAGGTATGTTTTAGGCATTTCCGGGCACTATAACTATCACCTAGTGACGCAGTTTAATGATTCTCACCTCCCTACACTCCCTACTAGTGTAGAAATCTACTCCCGGCTCATACTGGCCTTAGAACAATGTCTGTTTTGGTGCTGGTAATGTCAGCATGTTTACTGGGTTATCCGTTTAGTGTGCTAACTGTGCTTTTGTGCATCAAAGTTGTCACTAATGTTTGTGTGTAATTAATAGAGTGACAGTATAAAATGTGATGCATGAGTATGTATGTATCAGAAATCAAGAAGCAGTTTAACCACAATTGTAAGCAAGCACAGTAATTAAGCATTAATTAAATATTAATTAATTGTACGGATACCTAGTTTTGTGAGGGTTGTCACAGTTTGTTCAAGAACAGGATGATATTATTTCTAGAGTTGAACCAGAAAACAACCTGAAAGCGAACTATTCTTCGGTCTGGAAAACAAACCTGAAGAAGAGGAAGATAAAGAGGATGAATAATGATTACAGGGTTCTGATCATGACGGTAATGATAATGATGATGGAAATGATGATAATGATCAAGGAGGTGCAGGGATTACGGTTACTGAAAAGAATGTTACTGATATTGAAGCACCTGAAACTATTAGAATATAAACTTAATTATATATGTATTATGTATATTTGGGATAATTAAACTTATGTTTATATGTATGTATATCGATAATTAGCGGATGGTTATGTTGGTTTTAGTGACACCGTTTCAAATGGCGATTGTTCCCTCCAAAAGATGTTATTATTGTAATGAGCCCGGTCATCAAATCATTTCATGTAAGACAAAGGAGAATCATGAAGCAACCCAATTGATCTGTGAAGCCATCAATACCGGTATTCAACAACAAGAAGCCGACGAAGATCATGGCATGGAATTCATAGTCACCGGAACAGAAGGGGGTTTGTGGTCCGAAATCTGGTATGTTAGTACCAATTTTAAACACCATTACGCGGGTAATTTAGATGTTTTTAAGAGAATTAAAAACATGTTCGGTGTGGAAACTAAAACCGGTGAAAACAATTTTTTCTTTATAAGAGGGATTGGGGTCGTAGATGTAATGTCATGAAACGATAAGTTTCGAATTCAGAGTGTGTTCTACACTCCTGAATTAGATCGGAATATTCTAAGTCTAGATCAATTAGTAATTCAAGGTTATACGGTTAAGATCATTGGAGAAAAATGCAGAATTTTTCCCACCTTTAGTGTTCCTATCATGAACAAAAGGAATGAAATTTTCGGTTTAACGAAAGAAGATGAGATCGGTATGAAAGAAAAACAGTCAATAATCAACAGTGAATCAGAACATGATGAGTACAAAACATATTATTTGAACAACTATTTCGAAAATCTGAATTTGTCTTCTAATGAACCCGATTGGAACATCATGATCCTTCAAGCAATGAAGTTTAATGAATTTCAAGATTGTAAAGCATTTCTTGAAATGTTAGAAGATGTTGATTATGTTCGAAAATACAAATTCAGTCTGGAAACTAAATTCGATGAAATGATAGACTGGTTCTTAACAAAGAAGTTGGAAATATCAACTAGGCCAATTCCGGCATATGCATCCGACAATCGAAAAGTCAATCTACTTGAATTATATATGTTGGTGTAAAGAGAAGGAGGACACATATATGTTACTACAAACAACTTATGGGATGTGGTTGCAAAAGACATGGGGTTCGATTATCAAGATGGTGAATTCATGAGGCTAATGTATGCAATGTATCTTGATGTTCTTGTTTATTACTACAAGTTTAAATCAACGCAGCAGAAAGTAACTGAGAAAGAGATAGTAAAAAACGTGGTAGATGTGAGACGAAGCCGGAGTCAAGAAGATCAACAAGGAACAAGTGGACACAACATTACTGAACAAGACGGAGAGCACTATGCATTCTTTGCAGGTAATGACTGGCATGGGCTGAAAAAGCTACAAAAGAGGACAAGGTTTGACTTCAAGCAAGTGGAAAAGGCGGTAGATGAAGCAAACCGAAGTGTCCTGATGCACTCTCACAAATATAATCAAGTTTAGGGGAGTGTATTAGAATATAAACTTAATTATATATGTATTATGTATATTTGGGATAATTAAACTTATGTTTATATGTATGTATATCGATAATTAGCGGATGGTTATGTTAGTTTTAGTGACACCGTTTCAAATGGTGGTTGTTCCCTCCAAATCTAACCACCGTGTAACCGCCGTAACTCATGTATATTTAGACACTTGCCGCAAACTTTTTCCGGCACCAAGACATTCTGAATATCATTCAATTTGTCCATTATTACTCTCTTGTTTCCTGCACATACTTGTTATTCTGAATCATGAACATTAAACCGAATATCCCACATAATTCCGCTGCAAACTCAAATGATTCCCCACAGAAACTCATGCTGAAACCGAACACCTTCAAGACGATGTAAATCAAGAAGTATTTGGTGGTGAGGGGGAGCAGGATGATGAGAGCTTTGATGTTGATACTTCAGGAATCTTCTTGGATGTTGTGCCTATCACATCTGTTCCTGCAAGTTAAATGATTATTTACTTATGTCATGATGTTGAAGAAGGAGAATTTGTCCACAATTACACAAAAGAAGAAATTACAAAGATGTGTGGAATTGATGAAGACAAATTTGAGTTTGATTTTGAGGAAGAATTGATGAATATCGAGATTGCTAAACCTAAGGAATATAACTACACTTCGATACCTGAAGCTAATGATTATGATGAAGTGATAGTAGTTGATGATTTAGATGAAGAGCCAGCTCGTCATGCTAATCAAGATACCGATGTTTTTCCTACATCCACGGAAATGTTTGCAAATGAAGCTGGCGATATTGTGATAAGAAAGATTGAAGAGAGAATTAAAGATGGCGAATCTCCAAGGCTAGATCAAGATGAAATCCAAGATGCTAGAAAGAAGTGGTTTACATCAATGTCTGATGAACGTAAAATTTCAAAGACCATTGGCATTCTTTACCAGAAATCAAGACATTTCACTGCAAGACATAATCAGTTGGGGCTTGATTCCAGAGTTAAACATATTTGCAATAAATAGGGAATACGGAGTTCAGTACTTCAAGTACTTAAATGATATAAAGAGTCTGCCATGGTGGGATGTACAAGAGTTATGCAGAACGAAGCTGATCAATTACAAGATGAAACAATATTAGGGATGGCAATAGATATTTGTATAAGACACTATTAGTATTTATGGAATATATTGTATTGTTATATAGAATAGCATAATTATAGGAGATCATCACGTTTGTGATCATCTATATAATATTTTGATAGAGAAGAATGGTAACACATAATATTTGAGCAATCAATATTCAATATGGTATCAGACCTTTCTCTATCTCTCTAAACTTCCGATCCTGAAACCTTATTTTTCTTTTTTTCTTCTTTACCGCCGGCAAATCCCTCCTCTCTATCTCTTCTTCTTGCCATCATGCACCCTAAAATACATCCGGCCATAACCGTTTCAAACACCAAAAATTTTATACCTATCACTCTTGAAATGGAAACAAGCCAATATGCATCATGGGCCAAACTTTCCAAGATTCATTGCTGAGTGTTTCAGGTCATTAACCACCTCTCTCCACGCAAAATTTATACCTATCACTCTTAAAGAAGGTGACAAAGACAAGTCGCCTGCTCCAATGGACATTGTGTGGAATCGTCTTGATGCTATAGTCTTTCAATGGATCTATGGCACCATATCTAATGACCTTTTATGCACTATTATTCGACCCGATTCATCCGCATGCTATGCTTGGACAGCCTTAAAAAGCATTTTTCATGATAATCAGGCTACACGGGTGGTCCTGTTGCAACAGAAATTCGCCAACCTCAAGCTTGACTCTTTCCAATCCATGACGGCTTATTGCCAGGAGGTTAAGGTACTATCGGACCAATTGGCCAACGTTGGCTCACCCGTCAATGAACGTACACTGGTAATTCAACTACTCTCCGGTTTAAATGAATCATATGATAGTATAGCCTCTATTCTTCAAAACACAAAACCTTTCCCAACATTTTATGAAGCACGTTCCCAACTAATTCTTGAAGAAACCAACAAGGCTAATCGTGTCGCAAATGACACGGCCCTTCACACCTCTCATCAGCAAAACAATCCCCCTATAAACACCCCACCCCAACCCGCTACAAAATCCAATAACCGCAATAGTCGAGGCCGCAGCCGCGGACGTGGCAGAACCTCCACTCCACAATGGTCCGGACAATCTTGGAATGGTTACCCATGGAATGCCCAGCCTTCACCTCACGCCACCTGTCCTCCATATTGGGCCAACCCCAACTCTTATTATTGGGTCATACCACCATGCCCGTACCCCATAACCCCACCCACTACTCCACCTACACGGTCCACCAACCACAGCACACAATGCGTCAGAAGCAACTTTTAGGCCATCGACCTCAGTAAGCCTACAATGCGTCAGAAGCAAGTTACACCCCAACTAAACTTGTTCAAGCTTTCAATGCATTCTCGCTTCATCCTCCGGATCACTGTTGGTACATGGATACGGGCGCCACATGTATAATGACTAATAACTCTAGCAATCTCACTTCTTGTATTAATAAGGTTTATACTTGAAACATTACCGTCGGTGATGGCACTAATATTCCAGTCTATGCCATTGGAAATCATACACTTCCACACCCTTTTCCAAATTTCAAATTAAAAAATATTCTTTTTGCACCCAAACTTGTTAAAAACTTAATTTCGGTACGTCGTTTCACCACTGCCAACAATGTTTCCATTGAGTTAGATCCCTTTGGTTTTGATGTGAAGGATCTCCACACATGTAAGCACCTCCTTTGATGTGAAAGTTCCGGTGACCTCTACCCACTCACTCTTCCTACACAACCTCAAGTTCAAGCTTCTCATGCCCCCGTTTCATCGTATCTCAAGATATTTGGCACCGCCATCTTGGACACCCTGGAATAAATATTTGACGTTGTTTAAAACCTTGTTTGAATTTTTCTAATAATGTTAAAACTTCTAGCATTTGTGAGTCTTGCGTGTTTGGAAAACAAGTTAAATTTCCTTTTTATGATTCTACTACTTGCACATACTTACCATTTGACATAGTGCATAGCCATTTGTGGACATCACCGGTTCTTTCTTAAACCGGGTGTCGTTATTATATTCTATTCTTAGATGACAAAACAATCTTTCTATGGAGTTATGCTTTAGCTTCTAAATCTCAAGTCTACTCTAAGTTTCTTGAATTTTATAAATTAATCACAACGCAATTTCACACATCTATTAAAAGCTTCCAATGCGATAATGGTCGTGAATATAACAACACATCTTTTCATAATTTTTGCACATCAAATGGAATGATATTCCGGTTTTCTTGCCCTTACACATCCTCACAAAATGGTAAGGCGGAACGCAAGATACAGTCCATTAACATCATCACATGAGTCACGGCGCGCGACTCGCTATGTTCCAGAAATTCATTAAAAACTCTCTCGCCCGGTGCGAGAGAGTTAACTTCTATATACGCGGCCCACGAGCAACCTTCAGATGCATATTTTCGCTTCCGTTTTCGACCTTTGACTTTTCAACTTGTCCCGGAACTTAGTATCTTCACATTTTAGCACGTTTTCTGCACTTTTCAGCTACTTTATCAACCAAGACCTGCGAAATGTGAATCTAATCAAAGTATGCACATTCTACGGAAAACCGACATTACAACTAACGAAAACTGTACAAACTCTACACGATAATTATATGTATTTTGCAATACATCAATGGTCGTGAATATAACAACACATCTTTTCATAATTTTTGCACACCAAATGGAATGACATTTCGGTTTTCTTGCCCTTACATATCCTCACAAAATGGTAAAGTAGAACGAAAGATACGGTCCATTAACAACATCATGCGTACCATTTTATCGCATTCTTTCGTCCCTCAAAATTTTTGGCATCATGCCTTAGAACATGCCACCAACCTACTGGTGTGCGTTAGGTGTGATATGTTTTTATTAATATTTTGAGCCCATTTTATGCATTAGTCAAGTTTTAAATTTATAAAACACGATATTCTAGTAACACTAAACACACACTTGGGCAAGTGCACCCATCGTGAGCGTAGTATAGCGTTGGTAAGATACCGAGGTCGTCCAAAGACACAAGAGCTTTTAGTACTGGTTTATTCTCAACGTCTAATAAAAAAAATTTGATAAAAGTTTTGAAACATAAAAACTAAAAATGAAAAGACAAATAAAGTAAAAAAAGATAGACAAGATAGAATCACTTGGATCCGACTCGTCTTTAATGTATCATTTGATGATTTTCGCGCTTTCGGACTTTTTAAGAGATTATTATAGTTATAGTAGTAGGCCCCTCTTTTGAAGGTGACGTTACCCTCAACCCAGAGGTTTGAGTCAGCAGGGATACAATCCCAAAGGGTCGGAATATTGAAAGATAATTAAATTAGTTATTAATGCGAAAAGTGGTAGGCCCCTCTTTTGAAGGTGACGTTACCCTCGACTAAGTGGTTTGAGTCAGCAAGGATACAATCCCAAGAAGCCGGTTTAAAGTATTAATAGTAGTTTACATATGAGGGGTTCAAGCTATTTGCACCCCCGCCATCCAATACCAGTGGGTATTGAAGGAGGTCCTAGTAAGCTTGAACCAGTTCCTCGCAGGATCTATACACTGAACAAGGCAAAAACCTTACCAAACCATTCCCCTAACCCCCGACCAGGTAGTCAACATGCCTTTTATAGACCGTATAGACATCAATGATGCAATCTTTTACTTTATATAGACAGTAAAGTAACCTCAAGACACCACGGAAAAATGATAAAGAAAATTCACCTTCAACATAAGAAACTAGTTATTAAAGTCATTAATACAAACCCAAATAAAAAGTGCCTAAAGATTAAAAATAAAAAGTAATACAATAAAGACTTGTCTTCACCAAGTGGTGTAAGAGGCTTAACCAAACATGGCCTTTGATTGGCAAGAACCCTTACAATCAATCTTGGATCCCGAGACTACTACACACTCTAAAGATGGATGATGGTGGTGGGTGTTGGTGTTGTAGTGGTGGTGGCAAAGTAGGAGAGTAGTGGTTTGCCAAGGATGCCTTTGAAGTAAACCAAGCACCACTATTTATAGCTTGCACAAAACACTGGCCACGGCCCCGTGCCCACTGCGCACGCCCCCGTGGTGATGTATCCGTACAATAATTAAACAGTAATTTGTATCTTAATGACTGTGCCTGATTTGGATTAATGACATGAATGTTGTTCTGATTACTGTCATATACATACAAGTGCATTACATGTTGCATGATTATTTATCATTATTGCAATGCAACACAAGATGATTCAATTAGTGCACGAAAACGAAGTTAGCACAGTTATCAGACAAACTAGAAGTACTGACAGGAGTTCAGTACTCAAATAGACATGATGTTAAGACGCATAATGAGCTCGAAACCAAGAGTTGCACTAGTATAGTGTGTAGGAAATTAAGGATCATAAAACTGCCTTTCTAGTGATAGTTTAAGTGCCAGAAAGTGCCTAAAACTCACAAAACTGCAGAATTCTGCATATTTCAGCAAAAATCAGCATTTTAATAACAAAGTATAATGCAAAATTATGTTTTAATGGTCCAGAATACCTTCCTATGTGTCGGGAATTAAAACTGTCATAAAAGCCTACATAAAGCACTCTAAACTGCGCAATTTAGCACCTTAACGAATCGGTAACCAACCGGACACTACCCGAAACACCAAATTTTCACTAGAAGCACTGTTTTAGTGTTACGAAGCTAGTTATGGTCACCGAACATCATAACATATCCTATAAATACTAAACACATATAACACTAACCGATATACTTAGAATCTAACTAATTTGCTTAACTTATCATCACATCCCATCTAAGACCCCCCCCCCCCCCCCAATTCGACAGTCATCAAGGTGGTCCCACCACCTTGATTTTCTTGCATTTGTTTATTGGATATGTTAATCCCTTTAGAAACATATGAACCACTAGACAAATTGATGTTGGGAACACTTTGTTTAAAACCACAAGTCTACATATATTACTCATTTCACAACTTCAAACAACTACATCCTTCCCTTCTCCTTCTCCTTCTTCTTGCTCACGGCCACCATACACCACCACACTACCTCCATTTTCAATCAATTATCAAGCAATCTAAGGTGATCTAGAGGTGCAAGGAGCTTAGTTAAGGAGCTTGGAAGCATTGGAACTTGAAGGACCTTCACCAAGAGCTCTTATCCACCTTGTTCATCATCTTCTTCATCTTAGTTTCTTCCCTAGCCATTGTGCTACTAGTAAGCCTCTCACAACTTGATTTTACTTCTAATTTTAGTGGTTAAAAGATTATGTAACTTGTTAATCATAAGAATTTCAAAGAAACATGAAGATGATCATTCACATAAACCTTAATAACATGAAAATCTAAGATGATTTAGTGTATGTGCGAAACTTGATTGTTGATTTCTTGTGATTATGATGTTGATCATCATAAGAAGCTTGCTAGATTGTGATTAAACACTTGATCTAGCAAGTATGAGGACGAATCTTGTGAAATTAGTAAAGATCATCCTTTATGTGAATCATGAACTTGAAAATGAAGTTGTTTTAGTGTATGATGATTATTGATACATGTTATAAGTCTTGAAAATGGATGATTTCAAAAGTAATCTTCTCCAAAAACAAAAGTTATTTACAAGATTTACATGATCATGGTTTTTAAAGAAGTTAAACATGTTTTTAGTGTTAAAACAAGACTATAAAAATGTTGGTAACAAGAAGAATACAAGAAGAATTGTTTTTAGAAAATCACCATATAAGTTGTAAAGAACTAAAAATTACAAGAAGGAGTTTTATAAATTATAAACCATGTTTTTAAGGGTAACTAAACCTACAAAATAACATATGAAGTTACTACAAATTTTTACAAATTTTCAAGTTCATGACATAGTGTAAATTTCATATTTTTGGCTCATGGTAAGTCTTGATTGAATTGTTAATGATTGGTGATGAATTTTAAAAGAAAATGATATGCTTTTAAAGCATGGAAACCTCCATTTTTAAGGGGAAACTATGACAAAAAGTTTTTTAGAAATTAAACACTTAGAAAAATATTTTTAAACAAGTGTTTACAAGTAAGTTTTGATCAAGGTTTTCATATAAAAATTTGCCATAATTTTGGTTACAAAAATTACAAATATTGGAGGTTGATTTTGATAAATAAAAGTGACTAAGTATATATTTGGGAAAATATATATTTAGATGTCACAATTTGTGTGCTACTTGTATATTATGTGTATTAGTTATATTATTTTAAGAATTTGAAAATAATATAACACACCAAAATACCAAAATTGTAATACAAAATATTTCCAAAATTCCAAGAAAATAAATATATAATTTATACCCGAATATTGGACAAACCGGACAAGGACTACGGACTATAAATATATATTCTGAAAATAAATTCATATTTCGACAAAGGAGGTAAATGGTATTTTGGAAACCAAAGAAACGGAAATTATGATTTTTACAAGTATTACAAAAATATATCATTTTTGTCAAATAGAAAATATATTATTTTTGGGAGAAGAAAAATATATTTTCTTAAACAAATTAAGAATATATTATTTTGGGTGAAAATTGAAAATATAAGTATTTTATAAGTTAATCTTGAAAATATATTATTTTTGAGGTCTATATGAAAATATATTATTTTTGCCAAGAAAAGTTATAGATATTTTTCTAAAAAAATTCTCTTAAAATATATATTTTAAGAATATAAGTTTGGTGAATTTTAGTTGTTTAAAAATAATATTCCGGAAAATTAAATACAAGATTAAGTATAAAATACTTAATAAATACAATGAAACACGTATTCTTGTACGTACAAATACACACCGGAATACGCCACCAATACTTGGCAAAATACACAAGTATAAAAATACAGAAGTATAATTATACCCATACTTGGGAAATATTCATGAGAGGATTACAAAATGAACTAAGTCAAAAACATATTATCTTAACAAATATTCCAAATGATTGATAAATATAATTTAAGTTAAAATATTATTATTTTAACTAATAATTATATACCTTGGAATTATATAAAGTACATCAAAGACGTAACTCAAAGTATGATAAGTCATAATGACTAAGACTAAGAGTCGTTACACGACCTAGCCGTCTAATAAAACATAGCACGTGTGTAGGTAGTTGAACGACCCATGGAAAAGAGCTTGAGTTACTAGATCGAAGAACACAAAACAGTGAGTTCATGTCTCCCTTTTCTTTTAACTGTTTTCAGTTTTATAACTGCGGAGTTGAAATACATGTTACAAATATTTCAATGATTGCAAATGGTATGGTTAGCTAAGGAATGAACTGTTAGATCATGTGAATGGGTAGGCGTTAACTTAAGACCATTAATCCTTGTATATGGACCGAGGGGCATAAGTGATAGATCTATTTTGGTGTTGCGAGCCCCACCCATGGGTCCGCGAGTTGGCCGCATGTGGTGACTATGTCATTCCAGCCGGGTGGCCAGATACGAAATACGCAAAGGTTTGAGCATTCCTGCACCATTGCACACATATTAATGACCTTGCAAATTATTAATTGATCTGTTCGTAGACGCTTTCATACCAGCTTACAAAGACATACTTACAATGATTACAAGTTTATACGAGCACGCATATAAAACACATGAACTCGCTCAACTTTTTTTGATGTTTTCAAACTACATGTATTTCAGGAAACTGATATGGATCTGGCGGGCGTTTCAAAGTTTCAGGAAGTATTTACAAGAAATGATGTCATCCTTTTTGTAAGGGTTTGAATTGTGTATCTTATCCTTGATAAGATACATGAATCAAAGCCTTGAATTTATCTATATCTTTTGTTTGAAGTCCTTTATGGAACTTGTTTCAGTTAAATGGTTTGTAAGTTAAACTCAAAGTCGATGGTTGGTACTAAACAATTTGGTTTGTATTATTTTGGATTGTATTAATGGATGAACATCATGGTTTTTAATCATATAGTTGTTTGTTATAATTGAATGCAATGATATTAAGCAAGTCACACATCATACGCTTCCGCAAAAGTTAGGGTGTGACAGTTTGGTATCAGAGCTTCGATTGTAGTGAACTAGGATTCCTTCTCGAGTCTAGACTACAATCATTAGGAGTCTCTTACGAAAATATTTTTACAAAATATTTTTTCATTGTATTTCCTAAATGCCAAGATCCATGGAACAAACATTTTACAAACGAAAGACGAGAAACACGAACAAAGACACAGTCGTTGGTTTAGTTTGCATGGGGTAGACTTGCTAAGTTAGAAAAGGTCACACGTAGGGATAACGTGAATACATGATTAAGTGATGCCCATCTTTTCTTGCATATACCGAGTGATAGTAATTAACATATGTGCATATGCCATGATTATTATGTTACAGGTACTTATCTTCGTCTGAGAGTGGCTTGTCGGAGGAGCTGGACCCCATGGCGATTGTGCCAGACGACGAGGTAGCCCCGGCTCCAGAGATCTTCACGTCTGATACAGAGAGCGACCTAGAGATGTTGTCCGAGGACGAGGATGACTTCCAGCCGTTTGCTCAACCGGATTTTGGGGATGACATCCCGTATGCTTACATTCTTATTGATGACGTTTTCCCTCCCTGCTCCTGTTCATGAGCAGCTCATCATCGGTCACCCCGATGGTGAGCACATTGTTGCCCCTATTCTCGACATTGTTCCTCTCGTTGTCATTCCGCCAGAGGACTGGCCTTTTGACGACGATGTTGATCTTTTTGTAGGCGATCACCCAGCAGGGGAGCAGGGTGACGGGGAGGTGGATAACATTGTTGCATTGGACATGCCTTCTCCTGCTGTGCCTGTCATTGATATCTCTTTAGACTCCAGCTTACACTCCATTGCAGACTCCTTTGAGTCTGTGACCTCTTCAGCACTGCGGGCCGCGGGACTCCGCCTTTACGCTACCGATGAAGATGATGCGATGTCTGCTGCTCCATCATCTCCTGTTCGAGCCCCCACACCCCCACATGTTCCTGATCCAAATCCTGTTCCATTTGGTTTGCCTTTTGTTGCACCACTTATCCCTGAGCCTGTTTCAGCACCACTTGATCTTCCACCTGTTGATCCACTTGTTCCACAGCCTCCACCTTTTGATGCTGTTCCCCCACATTTCATTTCCGACGAGCACCACACTGATCTCCCTATAGTATTCCGACAGGAGATCCCAGCTCCCCGTCCTGGGGAAGGCACATCTGGTCAGCAGCCGAGCTATGACCCTTTTACAGCAGCTGACTTCCCACCTATCCTGCAGTCCACACCTGTTGCACTATCACCACTTGATGAGCCATTCAGATGGTTCCCACCTTACACCATGCCTATTTCTGATCCATATCACCCCTCACACTATGGTGGTTACACACGTGATGAGTTACTTCTATCCTTGCAGCTCCAGTTTGAGATACTGAGCCGCAGAGTCCTCGAGTTAGAGTTGATGAGGGTGCCAGACGATCACCATTTCCCTTTCATCCTACTTCTGTTCCTCCACCCTCATCATCAGCTTCTTTTGTTCCTCCACCTACTGGTCCCACACCTATTCCAGGCTTTGATTCCCGCTTCCTCATAGTTGAGCAACATATCAGTTATTTGGTTTGCCGAGTTCATGAGCTCGAGGAGGAGTTCGCTCACGTCCGTAGTTTGCTCTTTTTCCCTCCTCCTCCTCCACCGTTAGCATCTTAGGATTTTTGGTTTTACACAGGTACCTTACTTTTGGTGAGAACGCCACAATTGAGCCGAGATTATTAAGACATGAAGACCACTTTTTAATTTGTTACTTTTGTATATGACAAACTTGTATGACCAGGGTAGTGTGACCCCGTGTCTCTTTTGGTATGTTGCAATTTAAAAACAATGTATCTCGTGGTGAAATATCAATGAAAAGCTCAATAGTCGTGTTCTCATTAAATACATTATTGGTTTACAAGTACGTCTCCTAGACAATTATTTAATGAATAAGGCCTAACCTACCCGATCTTCTTATTCGAAGAAAGATGCCACCCCAACGAAATGTCAATACCGACAAAACGCTGCCAAGGACTGAAGCAGAACTGCAAGAACGCATCCCCCAAGCTATTGCTCAGCACGAGGCCAACCGCTCGGAACATAGCGGTGGTACCTCTGGAAATAACCCCCCAATAGATAATGTTAAGTCACCTAAGACACATTACAACTCGTTTGCTAATGCTTACTGTGAATGATGTTGCTTCTGTTACAGGCTGTACTTACAAGCAATTATTGGATTGTAAGCCCCTTAACTTCGATGGCACTGGGGTGCTGTCGCATTTGTTCGTTGGGTGGAGAAAACTGACTCTGGGTGAGGATGAGCAAGTGTGCTCCTGAACAAAGCGTTACCTATATTTCTGGATTATTCCTGGATGGAGCGCTTTCATGGTGGAACCTCCAAGTTCAGACACGGGGAGAAATTGCTGCATACGCATTAACATGGGATGAGCTTAAGGAGTTAATGCGCAAAAAGTACTGCTCACGAGCCGAGATTCAGAAATTGGAGAAAGAATTATGGAACCTAAAGATGGATGGTCCGAAAATAGCAGAGTATATCCAGCGCTTCCATGATTTGTCAAGGGTTGTTCCTTACCTTGTGGAGCCAGAATTCAAAAGGATTGAGCGTTTTATCTGGGGATTGACACCTCAGATTTTGAGTATGGTTATAGCTTCCAAGCCTCCGACTATTTCTGAGGCTATTGATCTAAGTGTGGTGCTTACTGAGGAAGCAGTTCGTTTGGGAAAGTGTTCCATCTCTGAGAAGAAAAAGAAGGAGACTCATGTGGAGTCATCGGGTGATAACAAAAGGAAGTTCATGAATTTCAAGAAGAGCACCCGAGCTAACAACACTCCCAACAAGCGTAGGGACCCCAACCCGCCAGCCGAGGTCAGGACTGGCGCAACAAACACCGAACCCAAAGGAAAAGGGTATATGGGCACCCTATCCAAGTGTGACATCTGTCAGCATCATCATACTGGACAGTGCAGATATGGGAAATGTGAAAACTGTGGCAAGGTGGGGCATGCAAGGGAAGCAAGCTGGTATGGTGCGGGGCGTGGAAATGGGAATCGTGGCGGAAATGGGAATCAGACTGGTAATCGAAATCAAGGTGGAAACGGTAACTACGGGGGAAATGGAAACCAGGGTGGATATGGGAACCAAGCTGGCAATGGAAATCGCGGAGGAAACAACAACAACAACAATGGGCAAGGCGGAAATGACAATGGATGTGGCCAAGGCTGTTTTGGCTGCGGTGACATGGGGCACTTTAAGCGGGATTGCCCTAAAAACAATCAAGCTCGAGGAAGGGTGTTTACAATTGGAGCCAGGGAAGCACGCTGGGATCCAAATGTGGTTACTGGTACGTTCCATATTAACCAACACTATGCATCTGTGATGTTTGATACTGGTGCCGATTTTAGCTTCGTATCCCTAGACTTTAAGAATATACTTGGTTTAGTTACAAGTAAGCTAGACGTCCCATATTCGATAGAACTGGCTAATAGAAAGTTAGTTGAAGCGGATGAGGTGATTAAGGGTTGTACTTTGGAACTGGGAGAGCGTGAATTTACTATCGATCTTCCGCCAGTTGATTTGGGAAACTTTGATGTCATGGTCGGGATGGATTGGTTGTCTAACAATCATGGAGAGAAGCGGGATACACCCTTGTGGATCATCAATTGTATGAAAGTGTAGAAATGCCTGCGAAAAGGATGCGTTGCCTTCCTAGCTCATGTAGTGGATAAGAAAGCCGAAGCTTGAAGATATCCCAATGGTGAGGGATTATCCTGAGGTCTTCCCCGAAGACTTGCCAGGATTACCTCTGCAAAGACAAGTCGAATTCCACATTGAATTGGTTCCAGGCGCCGCACCTGTAGCTGTCGCAACCCCCGATCCCTTATCTGTCCCGGGAACGGGCGGACGCGAACTCAGAGTTTTGGTGGTATCAGCTATTTGGCAGCGGAATTTACATCAGGACCGTAGTTAGAAAATGTTTATCAGAGTAAAACCACCATATTTAATATTAATAATCACATGGGCAAAACCCAAGTTTCTTATTACAATACATTTATAGGGATAAACCCTATTTTATTGAATTTAAAACATCGTCTTTTAGGTAACTTTTATAGCCACATTTTTCCCAAGCCTTCAGTGTTCTCCAGCTGGCTTTTTACTAATTGGCTGTCACACTGTATTACCTGAAACACGTTTTAAAAACATTTTTCAGTGGGAAATACTGGTGAGTGAATCCCAGTTTAATCAAGAAACATTTTATCAATTAAAACAGTATTGAGAGCGATCACATTGTTTATTTCTACACAATTACTCATTCAGTACTGTCAATCCTGACTTGCGGGTCATATTAGACATTGGCTAACTCGTTGTCCAATGGTAACGTACTGTCATCCCGACTTACTACTTGCAGTAGTAAATTTTGTATACAAAACCCCAACATACCGGTAATAATTGAAGAACTACAAAGACTCAACCACCGCTTAATCGCATTGTAAAACATTTAAGGTTTTGTAAAATATTACAAAAAGGTTAACAAAAAGAGGATATACTCACATTGCTATCTTAGACTTCGCTTAAGGGTTTCCTGGATATCATCTATAATTTTCACAAATGTACATAGGTTAGTATCATAACCCTTTGAAAATATTAATGATACCCTCCCCGAGACGGTATTCCAACAACTACGTCGGGCAAAACCACGACAGTTGTTACGGAACCCTAAATCAATCGGGCAGCGTATCTACTATGAAACTGGGGTTATAATACTTACAACGGAGTTGAACCTCGCTAATTAGGGGTATAATACTTGAATATTATGCTTATATCTTCAGAAATTCTTTAGAAAGAAAGAAGTGAACGATCTGAATTGAAGCCCGATGCGTTCTATTTATAGGTGCTGATCTTGACTCTCACGCGGCCCGCGTAGAAGATAAGCGGGGCTTACGCGGCCCGCGTTGACTACGGGTCAACGTGTAACTCGTCCGGATCAGCGTATAGACTTGACACGATGATGACACGTGTCGGCCTGGGGTGTTGCCGTGTTGTTGATCTCAGGCGGCCCGCGTAAGATTGAGATGGGGTTCACGCGGCCCGCCTGAACTTAAGAAATCAAACGGAATCAGGTTCTAACCTTTATACCACCCGCGTGAGTGTTGGGGTGGGTCTACGTGGCCCGCCTCAGCTTAAAAATCAGATTTTATATTTTATTTTTAATGCTATACTGTATTTCGGGCTCGGTTTTCACATACGGGGTGTATTTAAAGTCATATTGGAAGAATTTAAAATATAATAGAGTGTCGGAAATATTTGAGAGTGTTGATTTTACTGAGAGTTGTTACATCCTCCCCACCTTGTTTTAGAGCTCGTCCTCGAGATCTACTGGAACAAGTGCGGATATTTCCTTTGCATTTCTGATTCAAGCTCCCATGTGTACTCAGGTCCTCTTTTGGAGTCCCACTTTACTTTGACCAGAACTAGTCTCTTATGCTTGAGGTTCTTGACTTTCCTGTCTTCAATTTGTAGAGGTCTTTCTACAAACTTGAGTTGTTCATTTATCTCTATATCCTTAAGAGGTACTATCAGTGATTCATCAGCTTAACACTTTTTGAGATTTGATACATGAAATACATCATGTATTCCTGCCATTTCCTCTGGCAGTTGTAGCTGATAGGCTACAGGTCCTATTTTTCTAATAATCTTAAAAGGTCCAACATACCTGGGACTTAGCTTTCCCCTTTTTACGAATCTTACTACTCCTTTCCAAGGAGAGACCTTTAATAATACTTTATCTCCTACTTGAAGTTCTAATAGTTTGCGTCGGTTATCAGCATAGCTCTTCTGTCGATCACGTGCTGCTTTCAGTCGTTCCTTGACTTGAATAATCTTATCAGTTGTTTCTTGTACTATCTCAGGTCCAGATAGTTGCTTTTCCCCAATTTCTGCCCAACAGACTGGGGTTCGGCACTTTCGTCCATAAAGTGCTTCGAATGGTGCAGCATTGATACTTGTCTGATAACTATTGTTATAAGAAAATTCTATTAAAGGTAAGTGATCATCCCAATTACCACCGAAATCAATTACACAAACTCTAAGCATATCTTCCATTGTCTGGATCGTCCTTTCACTTTGTCCGTCCGTTTGAGGATGATAAGTTGTGCTTAGATTTAACTTGGTTCCCGTTGCCTTTTGGAAACTTGACCAAAAATGATAGGTAAATCGACTATCCCTATCAGAAAAAATTGATAAAGGAATTCCATGTAAAGAAACAATTTCATTTACATATAATTTGGCTAACTGTATACTGAAAGTTTCCTTCATTGGTAAGAAATGAGCTGACTTGGTTAGTCTATCTACAATCACCCAGATTGTATCCTTACCTTTCTTTGTTTTGGTTAATTTAGTAACAAAATCCATTGTTATTAATTCCCATTTCCATACTGGCATTTCTAACTGTTGTAGAAATCCTGAGGGTTTCTGGTGTTCAGCTTTAACTTGTGAACAAGTTAAACATTTAGAAACATAGGCTGCTATGTCCTTTTTCATTCCTATCCACCAGAAAATTTTCCTTAAATCCTGGTACATTTTATCATTTCCTAGATGCATCGTATATTTAGATTTATGGGCTTCTTCTAAAATACGATAACGTATGTCTCCTAATTTAGGTATCCACATTCTCTTCTCATGGAATCTCCAAATTCCATCTGTTCCTTGTTCTAATTCTTTTAGCATACCTTTTAATTTTTCAGTATCGTCCTTGATTACTGATTCTTGTGCTTCTCTTATCTGGTCATTTAAATCTACTTGTAGATTTAATTTAAGAAAACGTACCCTTTTTGGCATTTCATGAAACTTTCTGCTTAAAGCATCTGCTACTACATTTAATTTTCCTTCATGATACTGGATATCACAATCATAATCACTGAGCATCTCCATCCAGCGTCTTTGTCTCATATTCAACTCCTTTTGCTTGAAAATATACCTTAAACTCTTATGATCAGTGAATATGGTAAACTTACTACCATAAAGGTAATGTCTCCAAATCTTAAGAGCGAAAATTATAGCTCCTAGTTCTAGATCATGGGTTGAATAATTCTCTTCATGATTCTTAAGTTGTCTAGATGAGTAAGCTATAACCTTTTGTCGTTGCATCAATACACATCCATAACCTAATTTGGAAGCGTCACAATAGACTACAAAGTCTTCAGTTCCTTCTGGTAACGCTAATATGGGTGTATGGGTTAATCTTTTCTTAAGAATTCTAAATGCTTCTTCTTGTTTTAATCCCCATTCAAACTTAACAGATTTACAGGTTAGCTTAGTTAAGGGAATGGTTATTCTAGAAAAATCTCGAATAAATCTTCTATAATAACCGGCCAATCCTAAGAAACTTCTAACCTCGGTTGGTGACTCAGGGGTTTTCCATTTAGTAATTGCCTCGATCTTTGTGGGATCCACATGAATTCCTTCATGATTGACTAGGTGTCCAAGAAACTGTACCTATTCTAACCAAAATTCGCACTTAGAAAATTTAGCATAAAGCTTTTCCTTTCTTAATAAACTTAAAAGTGCGTGCAAATGCTTTGCATGATCCTCTTTATTCTTAGAGTAAATAAGAATATCATCTATGAAAATAATTATGAATTTATCTAAATATGGCTTACATATTCGGTTCATCATGTCCATAAATGCAGCTGGGGCATTGGTTAAACCAAATGGCATGACAGTAAATTCATAATGTCCATACCTCGTTCTGAATGCGGTCTTAGGAATGTCCTCTTCCTGTACCTTTAATTGATGATATCCTGACCTTAAATCGATTTTAGAGAAAAATCGAGCTCCTTACAGTTGATCAAACAGATCATCGATTCTTGGTAATGGGTACCGGTTCTTAATCGTGACCTTGTTTAATTCACGGTAGTCAATGCACATACGCATTGATCCGTCCTTCTTTTTAACAAACAGTATCGTCGCTCCCCATGGTGACGAACTTGGCTGTATGAATCCTTCTTCTAGCAATTCGTCTAATTGTTTCTTCAGTTCTTGCATTTCTGCGGGTGCCAAACGATAAGGTGCTTTGGCAATCAGTGTTGTTCCTGGTATTAAATGGATCCAGAATTCAACTTCTCTATCTGGAGGTTGCCCTGACAATTCTTCTGGAAATACATCTGAAAACTGAGATACTACTTGAATATCTTTTAAATCCTTTCCTTCAGTGTTAGTGATTATAGAAATCAAATACACTATAGAACCTTTTCTTATATAACTTGCAGTTTTCATCACAGAGATAAATTTTGTGGATCTAGATGGTTTATCTCCTTTAATTGTGATCGTTTTACCTTTTGGTGAATTTACTTGAATTAACTTTTGATCACATAAAATACTGGCTTTATTGGCTACTAACCAATCCATTCCTAAAACAACATCAAATCCTGCCAGATTCATGGGATAAAGGTTTGCAATAAATTTCTGATTTAAAATTTCTATTCTTGCTCCTTGCAAGATTTCAGAAATCCTAACAGTTTCTCCATTAGCTGTCTCTACTAGACATTCTTGTGGTAGTTTAGTTAATGACTGATTTAGAAATTTGCAAAATGATGTATTAATAAAACTTTGGTTTGCACCAGAGTCAAATAATACTTTAGCAAAAACATCATTAACTAAAAACGTATCAGCTATGACATCTGGAATCATCTTAGCTTCATCTTCATTCAGAACAAATGCTCTAGAATTTTGAGTATTCTTGTTGTTTGTAACTGGAGCTAATTTCGGGCAATTAAGCTTGATATGACCTTGTTCTCCGCAGTTGTAACATATCCTGTTATTAGCTTTCTTCCTGCAGTTTTCCTCCTTGTGTCCCGATATTTTGCAAAAGTTACAGTATATGGAGCATTTTCCTGAATGCTTTCTTTTGCAATTCTTACAGTAAGGTGCAGAGGTAGAACCTATATTTCTCCCACGGTTAGAATTTCCAGAACGAAATTCTTGTGTGAGCTTCTGGTTTAGGTTTCTCCTTTGATCCTCTTCTCGGGTACGAACTAACTCATCTGTCAAGGTATTTGCTAGTTCTACAGCTTCTTCTATGGTTTGAGGTCTAGCTTCCTTGACTACGTGTCTAATCTCTCCAATTAATCCCCAAATATAACGGGAGATTAACACTGGTTCTGGTGAAGCAAGAGTTGGCACTATTCTAGCATATTCGAAGAATAATTTAGTGTATCCCTTACTATCTACACCAGTCATCCTAAGATTTAGGAATTTGTTTGCTATCTATTCCTTTTGATTGGGTGGGCAGAATTTCCTTTCTACCTTGTTCTTAAATTCTTCCCATTCCATATTGTAGGTTCTATCACTTCCTCTTGATTGGAGGATAGTGTTCCACCATTCTAGTGCTGAATTCTTAAACAGATTAGAAGCAAACAATATCTTATCTTCTTCAACACACATACTTATTCTTAAGATTGCCTCAGTTTTCTCTATCTAGCGTAGGGTTGCAATGGCTCCTTCGTTGCCTGAGAATTCCATTGGTTTACAAGACCAGAATTCTTTATAAGAACAACCGTAAGACACGGTTCTTCTCCTTTTGGGAATAGGCAATTGAAGTAAAGGTCCATTGTTTACATTGTTTTCGGGTTCGATGGGTCGCTTACTGCTATGCTTACTTTTATTATTCGCTTCTTGAATAGTTTGAATAATAAATGGCATGGCATCTATGATTCCTTGTGCCACTATATGTTGAACATCACTATTATCCATTTGGTTTCCATTGTTATTGATGCTTGGATTCTCATTAACCACGTTAATGTTACTCTGATTATCATTATTTAGATTTCCTTGATTTCCTTCGTCGGCCATCTGAATTTTAAACATTTACCAATCATTAATATCACAAGATAATATTTAATATAGTTAATCACATGACACGAAATCTAGCCAAAAATGTCGATCATTGCGACTTTTACTCTATTTCCATATACTATTATGCATCTATTACATACTAGTACTGAAATGAAAATTACAATACCAAAAGAAATAGAATCACACTAATAGTAATAGGCATCCGTACACACATATTTTATTTCATTTTTATTTTATTATATTATTACCATATCCTCTATCACATCACGGATATGGATTTATCCAAAAATCCAAATTGCGCTCATCGTACTTCCATACGAGACGCTCTCCCACCTGTCTCATTCTCTCACTGCTTTCTAAAATTTCCTCCCTAAAAGTCCTAAGTTCTTGCACGTTTTCTGCACTCATTGGGGGTGCAGGTTCTAGGACTGGGTTTGGGATCTAGGGTGCGGGTTCCTGATATGGAGGTAAAAGTGCCTGAAATCGGTAAGGATCTTCTAAGATCTCCCTGATGTAGTTATCATGGTAATAGGGATCTAAAGGGTCCATACCTGGATAGGCTCCTATATTCTGTATGGGTGTGTCTTCATGTATCAGGTAACGTTGCACAAAGTCCCTATTATCGTCCCACCAACGGTCGTAATTTGGGTCTAGAGGGTTTGGTACTTGTACCCTAGGGATTTCCTCTGGGTTGAAGTCATGCATCTCCACTTGGTTTTTAGGGTTTTCTATCTCCATGGATTGGTCTGGGATTAGTGGTTGTGGGGCTACTAGTTGTTCCAGGCTTGGGTCAGCAGCAGTTGTAGCTAGGATATGGAAATTGGCTAGGCTTCTATTAGGCATATCCTGTGTATGGGCATCTGTCTTTCGCTTAACGACTGCTAAGGCTCTTTGCTGTTGCAACTTTCGCATTCTTTTCCTACGTGCAAAGGCTTCCTTACTGAACCATCCTCATTTCTTATGAGCGAATGGCTCTTCTGACTGAGCTTTAAAAGCAAACATCCCTTTTTCCTGATCAATAAAGTACCCAGAAAGGGCAGGCTGTGATGAGGTACCTTCACTCCTAGGTGAATCAGACAACTGACGACACATGTCTGAGGGTCCTTGATCACTCATATTGTAAACTAACAAATAGTCAAATAATACAAAACACATAATCGCATAACAAATAAATACAGTTATGCACGTATTTCCGTAATTTATTTCCTAACACAAAATTTAGAATTTAAGTGTCAGCAGAACACTTCTTTGGCATAGACCAGTGGCTAGGCTCTGATACCACCTTCTGTTGCAACCCCCGATCCCTTATCTGTCCCGGGAACGGGCGGACGCGAACTCAGAGGTTTGGTGGTATCAGCTGGTTAATTTGGCAGCGGAATTTACATCAGGACCGTAGTGAGGAAATGTTTATCAGAGTAAAACCACCATATTTAATATTAATAATCACATGGGCAAAACCCAAGTTTCTTATTACAATACATTTATAGGGATAAACCCTATTTTATTGAATTTAAAACATCGTCTTTTAGGTAACTTTTATAGCCACATTTTTCCCAAGCCTTCAGTGCTCTCCAGCTGGCTTTTTACTAATTGGGAGTCACATTGTGTTACCTGAAACGCATTTTAAAATCATTTGTAAGTGGGAAATACTGGTGAGTGAATCCCAGTTTAATCAAGAAACATTTTGTCACACCCCGACCACGTAGAACATACAAAACGTGGTGGAAACGTCGGGGAGTGTTGTAACAGAATTAATGTTTCACAACCATGGAAATCGAAGTTTCGTTTTATTAATCAAACATGAAAGTTTACATTGTTTTAAACAAGAACCAAAGAGTACATAACATAAATTAACTAGTTCTTGTCTCGTTTTAAGTCACTAAGGCACAGGTCCGCCTAAGTATGTCTTGATAAGTCCTATGCATTATCTCCTGAAAACACATGTGAAAATAGGTACGTCAGCATAAAAATGCCTGTGAGATACATAGGTTTTGTGAAAACATAATTCATGACTTATATTTGAGAAAATGTTTAGTCATGAACCTTGTATTTGCTTTGTCTTGTAAATCATATGAAAAACGATAAGATTAGATGATATGTATAAATAAGAGAATAATGTATGGTTAAATGAATAACCATGTAAAATGAGTTTGTATAAAATAAGTTGTTTATAAATTAATGTCTTGTGAAAAGTATGTTATTTGTATAAAATGTTATATGTCCAAATTGAAATGATTCAAATAACGCTACGATATGTAATACCATACAATCACTTATATATAGGAAGTACCAGTGGCGTATCCACCATGCTTGTATCATATTACACACGCCTCGTTACTTAAATCACTTACTCAAACCAAACCACCAATGTAAATTGTTTATGTATAATCAAATGTAAAACTGTTATTGTGTAAACCATATCAAAAGTCTGTGTTTAATGTAAATCATGAATTGTGTATATCAATGTCAAAATGTTTATGTCTAATGTAAATCATGTAATGTGTATCCAAAAATGTCATGTATGGTACGTGAAATATATCAACTAAACCATATGTAAAATGCACAAAAACAAGGTATTGAAGTAAAACATGGTTTAATCAAAGTTATGTTTTATGGAACAAATGCATGCTTTACTGATACAAACATTTATGCGGTATTGTGAAAATGCGTACATCCAAGCCTTGAGACTGTGGCGATAAACCCTTAAACAAATTAAAGGTTTATCTAAGTTATGTATATCGAATTCGGTCATTCCTTCCAATCCAAACAAACCCAGGATTTCAGGAACGGGAGTTGTCAATTCCTATGGTACCACTACCTACTAACGAACGGCGTAGCTAATGTTAATGAATGTATTGTTCCATTGTAAACAACCCAAATGTCATACCAAAATGTAAACATGTGATGAAAGCAACTGTACTAAGTATGCACACAATGGGCATACATAGCATGAAATGTAATGTAAAACAATGTACTGAGTACGCACACAATGGGCATACATAGCATGAAATGTAATGTAAAACAGTGTACTAAGTACGCACACAATGGGCATACATAGCATGAAATGTAATGTAAAACAATGTACTAAGTACGCACACAATGGGCATACATAGGATGAAATGTAATGAAATCATGTACTATAATGTACTAACGAACATAGTAGGCATATGATATGAAAACATGGAAAGCATGAAAGTATCAAGTAGGCAAATGTGTTTCACCCCAAAACAGTTTGGAAAATAGTAAAAGAGGGGTCTATGTACTCACTTGAGATTGCTCAGAAGTCCTAAGATAACCACCAAGCAATGCTAGAGATCACGGAATCAAACGACACCTAATGTAGGTAACTATGTTAATAAACCGGACCTAATATCGGAGGATCGGATAGAATGAGGGTTCGTAAACCAAACGAGTATGGAGACTCGTTTAATATGGTTTAACAAAGCCCACATACTAAAACGAAACTTAACCTAAGTGTTTGTGACCCTTTACGACCCGTTTAGGTAGCTTATGCTACTTTAACGCGTCGTTCGCGTGAAACGCGTTCAGACCGCCTAACTAGTCCTATGACAAGTAATATATGCCTTAACATGTCTAATATTGTTGTCAAATCATTTTAGATGTCAAAAGTTATGTTACATATGTTTAAAATGAATTTTGGCATCAAAGGGGTATTTTGGTAATTTACCTAAGGCATATAAACTACCTATCATACAACTAACTAAACGTCGTGACCATAAGGTATAACCTTGGAAGGTTATTCCCTATATACTATGGTCACCTAATGTGTTTGGTCGGATCCTAATGATCGACCAAATGGGTCAGGTTCGAAGGTATAAGCGATTTATTAGATCGCTTACCCTTACGACCCTAGACAACGTGGTAATCATTAGGCATAGTCACAAGGGACTATAACCATCGTGACTACAATCATGTTGCGAAGTTCAAACGAACTTCGCATTGACCATAAACTGGTCAACGCAGAAAGTCAAACAAAGTTTGACTTTCGGACTCGAAAAGCAATAAAAGAACGAAGGAACACTTATAAAGGGTCCCCGAATGCTAATCTAGATCAAAATAGCTCAGGTATGAAACAAAGGTTTCAACTTAGAGCACATAAGATCAGATTCTTGTGAGGAAAAGTGAAGGGTGGAGGTGGGTATTTATCGTTTTCGGTTCACCGTTAGGATCATTTCTTGGAAAAGGGGGCACGATCTAAGCCGTACACTTGTTGGAAAGTTGTGGTAACTCATTTGCCATCCACCATAAGAGTTTGACACTTGGCACTTGGCCTTTGGAGAGTGTTAAGGGCTGTTAAAAGCTGAAAAGAAAAACGTTTTGCTGCATCTGGCCCCTACTTAAGGACCTAGTTTGGCAGATTTACAGTTTCAGTCCCTGCAACCTTAAAACTTGGTTTTCGATGCGTTTTTTTGACACGTTTAAGCCCCGTTAACCCCATTTCAAAGCTCTAAAATGAAGTTAAAGTATAGGGAACTTAAAATGTGTTCAAAAATATCTCGGGTGTCGGTTCGTTTAGCCGTACGGTTACGTTGTTCGGTTAATTACGACGGAATGCGCATAAGCGCGAAAAATGATCCAAATGGCGTGACGAATGGATTTTTCTTATGCCAAACACTAAAATAAAATATTTTAGTGCTTACATAAATTTTTGGATGTCCGGATGTATTCAGAACGTAAGTTATGCGCGAAAATGCAAACTTGTGCACTTTTTGACGCTTTTAGTCCCTGAATGACCCCAAAAGTTTATTTTAGCATACCGAACCCCTCAAAGCCTATTTCTAAGCTATGTAAAGGATATTTATGGTATGTTTAACTTATGGTCATGTTCCGGAATTTTTGTTACAGTTCAAATTGGCATACTTTCGCAGTTTGTCAAGTTTAGTCCCTGTAAGCGAATTAACTTGTTTTTGCCATACCAAAGCCTTCAAAACTTATTTCTAAGTTATGTAAAGGTTATCTAAGGTATGTTAAGTATATTTGACTATTCCGGAGTGTTCGTTGCATTAAACTGGTTATATTTACGCATCAGTGCGCGTATAACCTTCCAGAAAGCGATTTAGAGCTTGAAATCGAACAAGGGTCGATATGTGCAAAAGATACACATATTTATACAGATCCCAAGTATAAAATACAATATTTCATTGGCTTGGTATTTGTTTGATGGTTGAAGTGACACAGGTGTCACACATTTTATCAATTAAAACAGTATTGAGAGCAATCACATTGTTTATTTCTACACAATTACTCATTCAGTACTGTCAATCCTGACTTGCCGGGTCATATTACACATTGGCTAACTCGTTGTCCAATGGTAACGTACTGTCATCCCGACTTACTACTTGCAGTAGTAAATTTTGTATACAAAACCCCAACATACCGGCAGTAATTGAAGAACTACAAAGACTCAATCACCGCTTAATCGCATTGTAAAACATTTAAGGTTTTATAAAATATTACAAAAAGGTTAACAAAAAAATGGATAAACTCACATTGCTATCTTAGACTTCGCGTAAGGGTTTCCTGGATATAATCTATAATTTTCACAAATGTACATAGGTTAGTATCATAACCCTTTGAAAATATTAATGATACCCTCCCCGAGACGGTATTCCAACAACTACGTCGGGCAGAACCACGACAGTTGTTACGGAACCCTAAATCAATCGGGCAGCGTATCTACTATGAAACCGGGGTTATAATACTTACAACGGAGCTGAACCTCGCTAATTAGGGGGTATAATACTTCAATATTATGCTTATATCTTCAGAAATTCGTTTAGAAAGAAAGAAGTGAACGATCTGAATTGAAGGCCGATGCGTTCTATTTATAGGTGCTGATCTTGACTCTCACGCGGCCCGCGTAGAAGATAAGCGGGGCTTACGCGGCCCTCGTTGACTCCGGGTCAACGTGTAGCTCATCCGGATCAGCGTATAGACTTGACACGATGATGACACGTGTCGGCCTGGGGTGTTGCCGTGTTATTGATCTCACGCGGCCCGCGTAAGATTGAGATGGGGTTCACGCGGCCCGCCTGAACTTAAGAAATCAAACGGAATCAGGTTCTAACCTTTATACCGCCCGCATGAGTGTTGGGGTGGGTCTACGCGGCCCTCCTCAGCTTAAAAATCAGATTTTATATTTTATTTTTAATGCTATACTGTATTTCGGGCTCGGTTTTCACATACGGGGTGTATTTAAAGACGTATTGGAACAATTTAAAATATAATAGAGTGTCGGAAATATTTGAGAGTGTCGGTTTTACTAAGGGTTGTTACAGTAGCCAAAGCACCATATCGACTTACGCCATCCGAGATGCAAGAGTTATCTACACAGCTCCAGGAATTGTTGGATAAGGGATTTATAAGGCCGAGCTTCTCGCCTTGGGGAGCTCCAGTGTTGTTCGTTAAGAAGAAGGATGGTAGCTTTCGAATGTGTATCGACTATAAGGAATTGAACAAGTTAACTCTCAAGAATCGGTACCCATTACCGAGGATTGACGACTTGTTTGACCAATTGCAAGGATCGAGCTATTACTCCAAGATTGATCTTTGATCCAGTTATCATTAGTTGCGGACTCAAGAGGAGAGCATACCAAAGACTGCGTTCAGGATTCGTTACGGGCACTACGAGTTCCTTGTGATGTCGTTCGGAATGACTAACGCGCCAGCAGTATTTATGGACTTGATGAATCGTGTATGCAAGCCATATCTCGATAAATTTGTGATTGTATTTATCGATGATATTCTGATTTATTCACGAACGAAGGAGGAGCACGAGCAACATCTCAGAGCCATTCTGGAACTACTGAAGAAAGAGAAGCTCTACGCAAAGTTCTCGAAATGCGAATTTTGGATTCGCGAGGTACAGTTCCTTGGTCATGTGCTGAACGAGAATGGTATTCATGTGGACCCCACAAATATTGACGCAATAAAGAACTGGGAAACCCCCAAGACACCGACTGAGATTCGACAATTCTTGGGATTAGCGGGCTACTACCGCAGGTTTATCGAGAATTTCTCCAAGATAGCTCAACCGCTAACTTCCCTTACTCAGAAGGACAAGAAGTATGAATGGGGAGATAAGCAGGAAAAAGCCTTCCAGCTACTCAAGAATAAGCTATGCGATGCACCGATACTATCCCTACCCGAAGGCACGGAAGACTTCGTGGTATATTGCGATGCTTCGCGTCAAGGATTGGGTTGCGTGCTAATGCAACGCCACAAAGTCATCACTTATGCTTCACGACAATGGAAAGTACACGAGAAGAATTATACCACTCACAATCTGGAGCTAGGCGCGGTGGTATTTGCCTTGAAGATTTGGCGACACTAATTGTATGGTACTCGATGTACTATCTTCACAGATCACAAGAGTCTGCAACACATATTTGATCAAAAGGAACTTAATATGTGTCACACCCACAAAATCCACACGCGGAGTATCACCGCTTGGAGGCGTGACATGACCAGGATCAAGCCACCACTCATATTAAACCAGCATGTAAGTAAACATAATTCAACGAAACAATATGAAAGGTGGTTAAAACCAAAGCATAGTTAAGTGTTTAGCGGAAGCATAATTGTAAAACCAAAGTATTAAGTACGAAATAAAGTAATGTTTATAGCATGGCACACACAGCCATGTCCCACAAGGACTGTTCCTCCCTGTGCAAGCTCCATGAGTACCTAATGACCTGCAAGGCATGTAGCAACAAATCAACAACAAAGTTGAGCGAGTTCACAGTAGGTTGTTTGGTTATAGTATTCATTTCGTAAATCGTATGTTGGTTTTGCAAACCATGTATCGTATTAATTCGTATCGCGGTCATCCTGACATGTTTGCGAAGATTAGTGGGGGCTTCCCATGTGTAACTAGACCACGCGTATCGACTGCTACGAAAATGTAAGTGGTGCCCTAAGTTAATGTCTATCAGCATTAACCCTTTGCCCATAGTCCATTAGTACACGCCCGTCCAACTAGCACGGTGTGAGGTTTGTTAAACCTAATAGCGCTATTAACTAATGACCCACTCGCCATAGGCCTCGGCGATTAAGTCGATAAATGAGGGACTTAAAGTGATAGAGTTGATGGTCTTATGGTCGTGTACGTAGGTTTTACGTACATGCCCTTCAATCCGAGGACAGTAGTAAGTATGAGTGTACGTAGGTTTTACGTACGTGCCCTTCAATCCGAGGACAGTAGTAAGTAGTTCAATAATAATGGTTGTATGAGTAGTTATTCAATCCCATTCCCAACCCAGCGGGAATCCCATGCCTTAGGAGTGTGAACTCACCTTGGTTTGCTCGGCAGATACACAGAAAGGTCAAATCGAGCTGCTAGTGGTCAACCACGTCCTAACATGGTTACTATACAAGTCAGGTTTTGTTTTCGGGTAGTGCACATAAGTTTCACATAAGCTATCAGATAAAGAACACATACAGATCATGGCAAACACACATCATCACGTTTAACAGTTATAACGTATTCAACTTGTGCGATTAAAAGATTGGGCTCGCACAAGTCTAATGGCCTTTTGCGAGTCATCCGTTGGAGCCCAACAATGTACACGGCCCAATAATTACATACATTGGCCTTGTGCGGTCCGGATATCTTGGGCGATCTGGACGACTTGTGCGACTCGGGACTTGGGCTTTGAGGCCCAACAGTAATACGGTTCAAGTTAAGTGTGTGAGGCCCAAGACCTTGTGCGATCGGCACCTTCTTGTGCGATCCACAGGTCTTGTGCGATCATGCAGAGACTGATTGTACACGGTGCTTAAAGTGATTGTACTAAATCTTGCGCGATTGAACTTCTTGTGCAACTGAACAAGACTTGTGCGATCAGTCTTGTGCGTTCAGTCTTGTGCGACTGACTAACTTGTTCAATCAATTAAGTGGATTTCCTAAAATCATGCAATTCATTCAAACAGTTTCCTAATTCTCCTCTATTCAATCAAATCCTCACTAACAGTTTCCAACCATGCATTTAATCGATCAAATAAGTGTTTTAACATTAAATCTTTATGAACCCTAATCATATTTCAAGAACACAACTTATCATAACATTCAATCGGATCTACCACTAATATCATCACATATCATTCGAGTACAAACACAACACAACCGACTTACCTACCTTCGGTTCTAATCATCATTTATCATTGTTTGATTACTAATTCGTATCATGATCCAAACATACACATGTAAGCCGATTATATGAACATCAACCATTAATTGTTTCTATCACATTCAATCATAAGAAACCATTAAATCACCATGTAGATCATAACATCATGCAACCTAATATTAATGATTCTACAAACAGGAACCCTAGCAGGATTCGATCAACATATGGCAATACACAAACATCGATCAACATAGAGTCAAGTAACAACAAAACACTGAAACACTAACCGGATAAAGAATGGAACGAGAGTTGATCCGAAAGACAAAGCTTCGAGAGATGTGGAAGATTGTTGCCGTCGAGTTCTAGAGAGAAGGAAGAGAACTAGGGTTTGTGTGTTTAGAGTGTTTGACAAACAATGAAGAGTATACCCTATCTCCTAAGTGTTATGCGACACAAGGGTGTGGGCCGAACCCTCACTTGGGCTGCCCATTGGTCCGAATACAAGAGTGTAGCTCGAATGGGCTTGTGCGATCGGTTCGTGTTGTGCATTTGGGCTGTTTATATACATACATACATTACACAAAGCACATATCAACATAACATTCATTTAATCAACCAAGTTCATATAATCACATCACGTTCACAAACATTACATCAAGGTACAAAGATAGGTTCCGAAATACGAGTTGTCACATTATCCCCAATTTGAAAGAAATTTCGTCCCGAAATTTGGTACGTACTCACTGAGGAAGCTAGTTAAGTTGCGTGGTTTTCCTGGGGTGTCACATCCTCCCCCCATTGATCTGGAATTTCGTCCCGAAATTCCGTAGCTTCAGCCTCAGTAGTGGTTGTACTGTTTGCGAATATTTGGGGATACTTTTGTTTCATCTGGTCTTCGCGTTCCCAGGTGAACTCTGGGCCACGATGTGAGTTCCAACGAACTCGAACGAGAGGTATTCTAGTGCGCTTGAGGACCTTAACATCCCGGTCCGTGATTTCAACTGGTTCCTCGACGAATCGTAACTGCTCGTCGATAGTGAGCTCCTTCACAGGAACTATGAGGGTATCATCTGACAGACACTTCTTCAGATTCGATACGTGGAAGATGTTGTGAACTGCACTGAGTTCTGCTGGTAAGTTCAGTTTGTAGGCCACCTTGCCTATTTTCTCTATGACTTCGAAAGGTTCGACGTATCGTGGGTTAAGTTTGCCTCGTTTACCAAAATGAACCACACCCTTCCAGCGTGAAACTTTGAGTAGCACTCGCTCCCCAACCTGGAGCTCGAGTGGTTTCCTTCCCTTATCGGCGTAGCTTTTCTGACGGTCACGAGCTGCCGCCTTTGTTGTCGTATTTGAGTAATTCGTTCTGTTGTGTCTACCACAAGTTCTGGGCCAGTGATCTGACTATCCCCCACTTCTGCCCAACAAAGAGGTGACCGGAATTTACGTCCATACAATGCCTCAAACGGAGCAGCTTTAATGCTGGTGTGGTAGCTGTTATTGTACGAAAATTCCACAAGTGGCAGATGCTTTTCCCAGCCGTTGCCAAAGTCAATTACACATGCCCTAAGCATGTCTTCAAGGGTCTGGATGGTGCGTTCAGACTGCCCATCCGTTTGCGGGTGATAAGCTGTGTTCATATCTAAACGTGAGCCAAAGGACTTGTGCATTGCTTGCCACAGTTCTGAAGTAAAACGTGCATCACGATCAGAGATAATAGAGGAAGGCACCCCGTGCCTCGATACAACTTCCTTAAGGTATACGTCTGCTAGAGTGGAGAACTTATCCATTTCCTTGATAGCCAAGAAGTGAGCAGACTTTGTGAGTCGATCCACGATCACCCAAATAGTATCATTACCACGTTGAGATCTAGGCAGGCCAGTAACAAAATCCATGGAAATTTGCTCCCATTTCCATTGTGGTATCTCTGGTTGTTGGAGTAGGCCTGAAGGTTTCTGATATTCGACTTTGACTCTCGCACAAGTCAAAAACTTGCTGACATAGGTTGCTATGTGGGCCTTCATGCTAGGCCACCAGTATGTAGTTCGGAGGTCGGAGGTCGTGGTACATCTTATCCGAACCAGGATGTACTGAGTAGGGAGACTTGTGTGCCTCATCCATCACAAGCTCTCGTAGGTTGCCATAGAGTGGGACCCAAATGCGTCCTGTTACGTAGTAGGCACCGTCTTCTCTTTGTTTAAATCGTTGCCTTGAGCCGCGGAGGGCTTCAGCCCTGATGTTTTCTGGTTTCAATGCTTCTACCTGAGCATCTCGAATCTGAGAAGGAAGACTAGACTTTATAGTGAGTTGTAAAGCTCGTACGCGCTTAGGCTCAGTGTCTTTTCGACTAAGGGCGTCAGCCACAACATTGGCTTTGCCTAGGTGGTATCTGATCGAACATTCGTAGTCATTCAGTAGCTCGACCCATCGTCGTTGTCGCATGTTCAGTTCCTTCTGTTTGAAGATATGGTCGAGGCTCCTGTGATCGGTGTAGATGGCGCACTGGGTACCGTACAGGTAGTGTCTCCATATCTTAAGTGCAAAAACAACAGCTCCCAGCTCTAGATCGTGTGTAGTGTAGTTCCTTTCATGAACTTTAAGTTGGCGTGAGGCGTAGGCTATAACTTTATCCCGCTGCATCGATACACAACCAAGACCCTGAATGGATGCGTCGCAGTAAACCACAAAGTCGTCTGTGCCCTCTGGCAATGAAAGGATAGGTGCACTGCAAAGTCTATCCTTAAGCGCTGAAATGCTAATTCCTGTGCGTTTCCCCATCGATAAACAACGCCTTTCTGCGTTAGGGAGGTGAGAGGCTGTGCAATCTTGGAGAAGTCCTTGATGAACCTTCTGTAGTAACCTGCCAAGCCCAAGAATTGGCGAATTTCCGTTGGTGTGCGAGGTGCAGGCCAGTTCTTAATCGAGTCTACCTTAGATGGATCCAGATGAATCCCATCCTTGTTCACCACATGGCCTAAGAAATGGACTTCACGAAGCCAGAAGTCGCATTTTGAAAACTTGGCGTACAGCTGTTCTGTTCGAAGGAGTTCCAAAATGAGTCGTAGATGCTGCTCGTGTTCCTCCTGGCTCTTCGAATAGATCAGGATGTCGTCGATGAAAACTATAACGAACTTGTCCAGGTAAGGATTGCACACTCGATTCATCAAATCCATGAAGACCGTAGGTGCGTTTGTCAGCCCAAAAGGCATGACCAAAAACTCATAGTGCCCATATCGAGTTCTAAAGGCTGTTTTGGATACGTCCTCTTCTCGGACTCTCAACTGGTGATATCCTGATCTCAAATCAATCTTTGAATAGGTCGTCGATGCGTGGAAGAGGATAGCGATTCTTCACAGTCACCTTGTTGAGTTCACGGTAGTCGATGCACATTCTGAAAGTACCGTCTTTCTTCTTCATAAACAAGACTGGAGCTCCCCAGGGCGAAGAGCTAGGAAGAATAAAACCCTTATCCAAGAGTTCTTGTAGTTGCGTAGAAAGTTCTTCCAACTCTGATGGAGCTAAGCGATACGGTGCACGAGCTATGGGCGCTGCTCCAGGAGCTAGCTCGATTTGGAATTCGACTTGGCGATGAGACGGAAGACCAGGTAATTCCTCAGGGAATACCTCAGGATAGTAGCGTACAATCGGAAAATCTTCTATCTTCTTCTCTTTCTTCGAGGTGTCAGTAACGTGAGCCAGAATAGCAGTGTGGCCCTTACGCAAACACTTCTGGGCCTTAAGGTAAGAGATGATGCTCACAACAGCACCACTCTTGTCACCACGAATCAATAGAGGTTCATCACCTGGGCGAGGAATACGAACAATCTTCTCGTTGCAAAGAATCTCTGCTTGGTGTTGGGATAACCAGTCCATCCTTATGACAACGTCGAAACTACACAGAGTGATAGGAATGAGGTCGATTGAGAAAGTATGACCAGCAAGAACAAGGTTACAACCCTTGACTACGTGTGTGACCTCTAAATTTTTACCATTAGCTAACTCTACAGTGTGCTTGGTGTTCAAAAGTGTTGGGGTACGCTTAAGCATTTGGCTAACTTTTAAAGACACGTAGCTAGTATCGGCACCCGAATCAAATAAGACTGTAACATAAAAGTCGTCGAGAAAGAACTTACCCGTCACCACATTGGGATCATTCCTTGCTTCACCTTGACCAATAACGAATACACGACCCCTGGCACCATTGTCGTTGTTACCCCCGTTGTTTCCATTCCCCTGATTGTTATTATTGTTGTTGTTCTGGTTCTGAATCAGCTGGGGACAATCTCTCTTGATATGACCTTCAGCTCCACACTGATAGCATCCCCTGTTGCCTCGCTGTTGCTGCTGCTGGTCTTGTGGAGCTGGGGGTTGTTGTCGTTGGTTCTGATTCGCAGGTCGTGAGCTCCTACAATCCTTAGCTTCAGGACCCATCTTGAGACACCTCTGGCAACGACCCTTGTTGCACTGACCACTGTGGTGTCTGTTGCATCTGTTGCACTTTGGAAGGTTTCCTCGATATCCATCCTGCCCTTGACTACCAGAAGATTGCTGACCAGGGCTCTTGTAGTCATCAGTTCTTCTCTGCTGAGACTGGGACTGAACAGAAGTTGAACCTTTGCTTGAAGTTCCATCCCACTTACGTTTGTTGTCGCCGAGAGTTTCAGAAGTAGCTGTAGCACTAATACGCTTTGGTAACCTGTTCTGCTCCACCGCCTGATCAGTGAGGCGATGAGCCAATTGTACAACTTGCTGGATGGTGGCTAGGTTGGCTGAAGTCACATGACTTTGAATCTCGGGCACTAAACCCTTAAGATATAGTTCGATGCGTTTGATGGGAGGATCCACCATAGTAGGACACAGGATAGCAAGCTCATTAGATCTTTTCGTGAATGCTTCAATTTCTGACCCCGTCATCTTGAGGTTGAAGAACTCGACTTCCAGTTTGTGAATTTCATCACGATTGCAGTACTCTTCCTTGATCATTTCCTTAAAGTTGTTCCATGGGGTGGCGTTAGCAGCAACCAACCCCAGCATTTGAACCTGAGCGTTCCACCATGTGAACGCTATACCCTCGAGAGTACCGGTAGCATACTTCACCCTGCGAGCCTCAGGGCATTCACACATCTTGAAAACAGATTCGAGCTTTTCAAACCAGTGGAGGAGTCCAACTGCCCTTTCAGTGCCACTGAAAGTACCAGGACGACAGTCCATGAAAGTTTTGAAGGTGCACACAGGAGGCTGTGCAGGTTGACCTGTCGTGAGAGTAAGAAAGGACAAAGTTACACAAAGGTTGGATTCATGAGAGTAGGATCCAGAGATCCTAGAGTGAGTCGGGATGGCAGGGTATACCTCCTGCCTGAGCAGCTGCAAGTGCCGCAGCAACTTGTTGGTTAATCAGAGCCGTCAACTGGGCTTGTGTCATGTTAACGCGTCCAGACATGATCTTCATATCAAGAGAAACATGAGTGAGAAGGGTTCGCGAAAGTGCGATGACAGAAGAGAGTAAGCACACATGTGTTTTCAAGCTATAGTTGCTACGTTTATCTAAGCATACCATAAGCAAAGTTCTATGTAATCTAGCAAGTAAGCAATAAGACATAAACCACAGCACCTAGAACGTTGAGCCTTGCACGTGGAGTGAAGTGTCGTTGTGGATCGTAGAGCACTGTACAGGTTATAGTCTGGTTTTAACAAAAACGTTTTCCCCTTATTAAAACCAAGTTCGCTATAACCAATGGCTCTGATACCAATCTGTCACACCCCCAAAATCCACACGCGGAGTATCACCGCTTGGAGGCGTGACATGACCAGGATCAAGCCACCACTCATATTGAACCAGCATGTAAGTAAACATAATTCAACCAAACAATATGAAAGGTGTTCAAAACCAAAGCATAGTTAAGTGTTTAGCGGAAGCATAATTGTAAAACCCATTGTAAGTATTAAGTACGAAATAAAGTAATGTTTATAGCATGGCACACACTGCCATGTCCCACAACGACTGTTCCTCCCTGTGCAAGCTCCATGAGTACCTAATGACCTGCAAGGCATGTAGCAACAAATCAACAACAAAGTTGAGCGAGTTCACAGTTGGTTGTTTGGTTATAGTATTCATTTCGTAAATCGTATGTTCATTTTGCAAACCATGTAACGTATTAATTCGTATCGCGGTCATCCTGACATGTTTGCGAAGATTAGTGGGGGCTTCCCATGTGTAATTAGACCACGCGTATCGACTGCTATGAAAATGTAAGAGGTGCCCTAAGTTAATGTCTATCAGCATTAACCCTTTGCCCATAGTCCATTAGTACACGCCCGTCCGACTGGCACGGTGTGAGGTTTGTTAAACCTAACAGCGCTATTAACTAATGACCCACTCGCCATAGGCCTCGGAGATTAAGTCGATAAATGAGGGACTTAAAGTGATAGAGTTGATGGTCTTATGGTCGTGTACGCAGGTTTTACGTACGTGCCCTTCAATCCGAGGACAGTAGTAAGTATGAGTGTACGTAGGTTTTACGTACGTGCCCTTCAATCCGAGGACAGTAGTAAGTAGTTCAATAATAATGGTTGTATGAGTAGTTATTCAATCCCATTCCTAACCCACCAGGAATCCCATGCCTTAGGAGTGTAAACTCACCTTGGTTTGCTCGGCAGATACACATAAAGGTCAAATCGAGCTGCTAGTGGTCAACCACTTCCTAACATGGTTACTATACAAGTCAGGTTTTGTTTTCGAGTAGTGCACATAAGTTTCACATAAGCTATCAGATAAAGAACACATACAGATCATGGCAAACACACATCATCACGTTTAACAGTTATAACGTATTCAACTTGTGCGATTAAAAGATTGGGCTCGCACAAGTCTAATGGCCTTGTGCGAGTCATCCGTTGGAGCCCAACAATGTACACGGCCCAATAATTACATACATTGGCCTTGTGCGGTCCGGATATCTTGTGCGATCCGATCGACTTGTGCGACTCGGGACTTGGGCTTTGAGGCCCAACAGTAATACGGTTCAAGTTAATTGTGTGAGGCCCAAGACCTTATGCGATTGGCACCTTCTTGTGCGATCCACAGGTCTTGTGCGATCATGCAGAGACTGATTGTACACGGTGCTTAAAGTGATTGTACTAAATCTTGTGCGATTGAACTTCTTGTGCGACTGAACAAGACTTGTGCGATCTGTCTTGTGCGTTCAGTCTTGTGCGACTGACTAACTTGTTCGATCAGTTAAGTGGATTTCCTAAAATCATGCAATTCATTCAAACAGTTTTCTAATTCTCCTCTATTAAATCAAATCCTCACTAACAGTTTCCAACCATGCATTTAATCGATCAAATAAGTGTTTTAACATCAAATCTTTATGAACCCTAATCATATTTCAAGAACACAACTTATCATAACATTCAATCGGATCTAACACTAATATCATCACATATCATCCGAGTTCAAACACAACACAGCCGACTTACCTACCTTCGGTTCTAATCATCGTTTATCATTGTTTGATTACTAATTCGTATCATGATCCAAACATACACATGTAAGCCGATTATATGAACATCAACCATTAATAGTTTCTATCACATTCAATCATAAGATATCATTAAATCACCATGTAGATCATAACATCGTGCAACCTAATATTAATGATTCTACAAACAGGAACCCTAACCGGATTCGATCAACATATGGCAATACACAAACATCGATCAACATGGAGTCAAGTAACAACAAAACACTGAAACACTAACTGGATAAAGAATGGAACGAGAGTTGATCCGAAAGACAAAGCTTTGAGAGATGTGGAAGATTGTTGCTGTCGAGTTCTAGAGAGAAGGAAGAGAACTAGGGTTTATGTGTTTAGAGTGTTTGACAAACAATGAATAGTATACCCTATCTCCTAAGTGTTATGTGACACAAGGGTGTGGGCTGAACCCTCACTTGGGCTGCCCATTGGTCCGAATACAAGAGTGTAGCTCGAATGGGCTTGTGCGATCGGTTCGTGTTGTGCATTTGGGCTGTTTATATACATACATACATTACACAAAGCACATATCAAACATAACATTCATTTAATCAACCAAGTTCATATAATCACATCACGTTCACATACATTACATCAAGGTACAAAGATAGTTTCCAAAATACGAGTTGTCACATTATCCCCAAGTTGAAAGAAATTTCGTCCCGAAATTTGGTACGTACTCACTGAGGAAGCTAGTTAAGTTGGGTGGTTTTCCTGGTTTTACTGGGGTGTCACAATATGCGTCAGCGACGATGGGTTGAGTTGCTGAATGACTACGACTGTAAGATAAAGTATCATCTTGGAAAGGCAAATGTGGTAGCAGACGCATTTAGTTGAAAGGAAAGGGTTAAGCCCCTAAGGGTTTGAGCTTTAGAAATAACGATTCAGACGAATCTCACCTCACGCATACGTGACGCACAACAAGAAGCCCTTAAGAAGGAAAACCTTAAGGATGAATATCTCCGGGGAATGGAGAAGAAGTTGGTGCCAAATGAGGAAGGAACCTTATACTTCATGGGACGCATTTGGGTTCCGCTCTATGGCGGTATTCGAGAGGTTATTTTCGATGAAGCTCACAAGTCGAGATACTCGATCCACCTGGTATCGGACAAAATGATTCAAGATCTGAAGGATTATTATTGGTGGCGAAAGCTCAAGTGCGACGTTGCTATTTATGTTGGAAAGTGCCTATCCTGTGCTAAGGTGAAGGCCAAGTATAACCTTCCGGTCTATTGCAGCAACCTGAAATACCCATGTGGAAGTGGGAGCAAATTTCTATGGACTTCATAACAAAATTATCCAGGACTCCTAGAGGGCACGACATGATATGGGTAATAGTGGATCGATTAACAAAGTCTGCACACTTCCTACCAATTCGAGAGAAGGATAGCACTGGAAAGTTGGCCGAACTTTAACTCAAGGAGATAGTAGCACGTCATGGAGTGCCTATCTCAATAATTTCAGACAGAGACGGACGTCTTGTATCAAGGATTTGGCAATCCTTTCAAGAGGCCTTTGGATCTAAGTTAGATCTAAGCACTGCCTTCCACCCGCAAACAGACAGTCAGAGTGAACGAACCATACAAACACCGGAAGACATGCTTTGTGCATGTGTGATGGATTTAGGTGGCAATTGAGATACTCATCTACCTCTAGTTGAATTTTCCTATAATAACAGCTACCATACGAGAATTCAAGCCGGACCGTTTGAAGCTCTTTATGGCCAACAATGGCGCTCACCATTGTGTTGGGCAGATGCTAGAGATAGACAGTTGGTTGGCCCCGAACTGGTTCAAGAAACGACCGATAAAATCATGCACATCCGAGAACGCATAAAGGCGGCTCGTGATCAACAAAAGAGCTGCGCCGATCGAAGACGGAAACCTTTAGAATTCGAGGTAGGAGACAGGGTTTTGCTAAAAGTCTCACCTTAGAAAGGTGTAGCACGATTCGGAAAACGCGGTAAATAGAATCCACGATCATTGGGACATTCAAGATTTTGGAAAGGGTTGGTATCGTAGCGTACAAACTAGAATTACCAGAAGAACTGCACGGTGTACATGATACATTCCATGTGTCAAACCTTAAGAAAAGCCCAACCCAGGAAACAGTTATCATCCCTGCGGATAAGGTGCATATTGACAGTAATCTCCAATTTGCCGAAGAACCCGTTGAGGTTATGGACTGGTAAGTCCACAAGACTCGGAGAAGTCGCATTAAGCTTGTCAAGGTTTGCTGGAATTCGCGTCAGGGCCCAGAGTTTACTTGGGAGCATGAAGATCAAATGAAATCAAAATATACGCATCTGTTTCACAACTCCCCTGCAATTGATAACACAACTTAAAATTCGGGACGAAATTTTCTTAACGGGGGGAGAATGTGACACTGTCAATTTTCTGTGTATCCGTACAACAATTAAACAGTAATTTGTATCTTAATGACTGTGCCTGATTTGGATTAATGACATGAATGTTGTTCTGATTACTGTTATATACATACCAGTGCATTACATGTTGCATGATTATTTATCATTATTGCAATGCAACACAAGATGATTCAATTAGTGCATGAAAACGAAGTTAGCACGGTTATCAGACAAACTAGAAGTACTGACGGGAGTTCAGTACTCAGACAGACACGATGTTAAGACGCAGAATGAGCCCGAAACCAAGAGTTGCACTAGTATAGTGTGTAGGAAATTAAGGATCATAAAACTGCCTTCCTAGTGATAGTTTAAGTGCCGGAAAGTGCCTAAAACTCACAAAAACTGCAGAATTCTGCATATTTAAGCAAAAATCAGCATTTAAATAACAAAGTATAATGCAGAATTATGGTTTAATGGTCCAGAATACCTTCCTAGGTGTCGGGAATTAAAACTGTCATAAAAGCCTACATAAAGCACTCTAAACTGCGCAATTTAGCACCTTAACGAATCGGTAACCGACCGAACAACCGGACACTACCCGAAACACCAAATTTTCACTGGAAGCACTGTTTTAGTGTTATGAAGCTAGTTATGGTCACCGGATGTCATAACATATCCTATAAACACTAAACACATATAACACTAACCGAAATACTTAGAATCTAACTAAGACCCCCCCCCCCCCAATTCGACGGTCATCAAGGTGGTCCCACCACCTCGATTTTCTTGCATTTGTTTATTGGATATGTTAATCCCTTTAGAAACATATGAACCACTAGACAAATTAATGTTGGGAACACTTTGTTTAAAACCACAAGTCTACACATATTACTCATTTCACAACTTCAAACAACTACATCCTTCCCTTCTCCTTCTTCTTGCTCACGGCCACCATACACCACCACACTACCTCCATTTTCAATCAATTATCAAGCAATCTAAGGTGATCTAGAGGTGCAAGGAGCTTAGTTAAGGAGCTTGGAAGCATTGGAACTTGAAGGACCTTCACCAAGAGCTCTTATCCACTTTGTTCATCATCTTCTTCATCTTAGTTTCTTCCCTAGCCATTGTGCTACTAGTAAGCCTCTCACAACTTGATTTTACTTCTAATTTTAGTGGTTAAAAGATTATGTAACTTGTTAATCATAAGAATCTCAAAGAAACATGAAGATGATCATTCACATAAAGCTTAATAACATGAAAATCTAAGATGATTTAGTGTATCTGTGAAATTTGATTGTTGATTTCTTGTGATTATGATGTTGATCATCATAAGGAGCTTGCTAGATTGAGATTAAACACATGATCTAGCAAGTATGAGGATGAATCTTGTGAAATTAGTAAAGATCGTCCTTTATGTGAATCATGAACTTGAAAATGAAGTTGTTTTAGTGTATGATGATTATTGATACATGTTATAAACAAGACTAGAAAAATGTTGGTAACAAGAAGAATTGTTTTTAGAAAATCACCATATAAGTTGTAAAGAACTAAAAATTACAAGAATGAGTTTTATAAAATATAAATCATGTTTTTAAGGGTAACTAAACCTACTAAATAACGTATGAAGTTACTACAAATTTTTACAAACTTTCAAGATCATGACATAGTGTAAATTTCATATTTTTGGCTCATGGTAAGTCTTGATTGAATTGTTGATGATTGGTGATGAATTTTAAAAGAAAATGATATGCTTTTAAAGCATGGAAACCTCCATTTTTAGGGGGAAACTATGGCAAATTTTTGTAGAAATTAAACACTTAGAACAATATTTTTAAACAAGTGTTTACAAGTAAGTTTTGATAAAGGTTTTCATATAAAAGTTTGCCATAATTTTTGTTACAAAAATTACAAATATTGGAGGTTGATTTTTGATAAATAAAATTGACTAAGTATATATTTAGGAAAATATATATTTAGATGTCACAATTTGTATGTTACTTGTATATTATGTGTATTAGTTATATTATTTTAGGAACTTGAAAATAATATAACACACCAAAATACCAAAATTGTAATACAAAATATTACCAAAATTCCAAGAAAATAAATATATAATTTATACCCAAATATTGGACAAACCGGACAAGGACTACGAACTATAAATATATATTCCGGAAATAAATTCATATTTCGACAAAGGAGTTAAACGGTATTTTGGAAACCAAAGAAACGGAAATTATGATTTTTACAAGTATTACAAAAATATATCATTTTTGTCAAATAGAAAATATATTTTATTTTTGGGAAAAGAAAAATATATTTTCTTAAACAAATTAAGAATATATTATTTTGGGTGAAAATTGAAAATATAAGTATTTTCTAAGTTAATCTTGAAAATATATTATTTTTGAGGTTTATATAAAAAATATATTATTTTGCCAAGAAAAGTTATAGATATTTTTCAATAAAAATTCTCTTGAAATATATATTTTAAGAATATAAGTTTGGTGATTTTAGTTGTTTAAAAATAATTTTCCGGAAAATTAAATACAAGATTAAGTATAAAATACTTAATAAATACAATGAAATACGTATTCTTGTACGTACAAATACACACGGCCCCAATACTTGGCAAAATACACAAGTATAAAAATACACAAGTATAATTATACCCATACTTGGGAAATATTCATGAGAGGATTACAAAATGAACTAAGTCAAAAACATATTATCTTAACAAATATTCCAAATAATTGATAAATATAATTTAAGTTAAAATATTATTATTTTAACTAATAATTATATACCTTGAAATTACATAAAGTACATCAAAGACGTTACTCAAAGTATGACAAGTCATAATGACTAAGACTAAAAGTCGTTACACGACCTAGCCGTCTAATAAAATATAGCACGTGTGTAGGTAGTTGAACGACCCGTGGAAAAGAGCTTGAGTTACTAGATCGAAGAACGCAAAACAGTGAGTTCATGTCCCCCTTTTCTTTTAACTGTTTTCAGTTTTATAACTAAGGGGGTGAAATACATGTTACAAATATTTCAATGATTGCAAATTGTATGGTTAGCTAAGGAATGAACTGTTAGATCATGTGAATGGGTAGGCATTAACTTAAGACCATTAATCCTTGTATAAGGACCGAGGGCATGAGTGATAGATCTATTTGGGTGTTGCGAGCCCAACCCATGGGTCCGCGAGTTGGCCGCATGTGGTGACTATGTCATTCCAACCGGGTGGCCCGGTACGAAATACGCAAAGGTTTGAGCCTTCCTGCACCATTGCACACATATTAATGACCTTGCAAATCATTAATTGATCTGTTCATGGACGCTTTAATACCGGTTTACAAAGACATACTTACAATGATTACAAGTTTATACGAGGGCGCATACAAAACACATGAACTCGCTCAACTTTTGTTGATGTTTTCAAACTACATGTATTTCTGGAAACTGATATGGATCTGGCGGGCGTTTCAAAGTTTCAGGAAGTATTTACAAGAAATGATGTCATCCTTTTTGTAAGGTTTTGAATTGTGTATCTTATCCTTGATAAGACACATGAATCAAAGCCTTGAATTTATCTATGTCTTTTGTTTGAAGTCCGTTATGGAACTTGTTTCAGTTAAATGGTTTGTAAGTGAAACTCAAAGTCGATGGTTGGTACTAAACAATTTGGTTTGTATTATTTTGGATTGTATTAATGGATGAACATTTTGGTTTTTAACCATATAGTTGTTTGTTATAATTGAATGCAATGATATTAAGCAAGTCACACATCATACGCTTCCGCAAAAGTCAGGGTGTGACACGTGTCCAACCCTTTTCTCTTCCTTCATTAATTGCAAGTGTCAGCAGAGGGCCCCACACGGCCCCGTGTCTCTTGGGCACGGCCCCGTGGTCAACTTCATATCTGTACTATCAAGATTTAGCAAGATTCTATGTATCTTTGCGTTGAACACGCCCCATGCTGAGCTGGGCACGCCCCCGTGGTGGGCGTGGAAGCTTCTACTGGTTTGTCTTTTGTGCAGGGTCCTGACCACGCCCCGTGTTCAGCTGGGCACGGCCCCGTGGTCAGTCTTCTGATTCCTTGTTTTTGCTTTAGGGATGCTGCTGTGGGGTCGGGCATGTCACGTGTATTCCTTTTCTTTGTATTTATGTTGGTTTTGGCTGCTTATTTGCTCCTTTTGTTCGTTTAAGCTCATTTGGTCCTGTAAATTCAAAAGGAAGAAAAAAAACATGCTTTTTTCCAACATTAGTACTAAAAAAAGATTAATTTTATGCCTCCTTTGATGTAATTTATACGTTACATTTTGCACACATCACTACTCAACATCTTATCCACCAAAGTCTTAAATAACTCCACACCCACATATTCTCTTTACAATCACCACCCTACATATGAACATTTACGCATTTTTGTATGTCTTTGTTACCCACTCCTACCCTCTTCGTCAATTCAACAACTTGCAGACCGCTCCACTCCGTGCATTTTCCTCGGCTATCCCTCCAACCATCGAGGATATAATATCAAAACCAAACGTCTCATAATATCCCGGGATGTAGTTTTTGATGAATCAAAATTTCCTTTCAAAACACTTTCACCACCTCCTTCCTCCTATGAATTCTTAACCAATGAACCCCATCCCCTTCTTTGGTTCTCACCGGGTCCCACCTCCATACCTACCAAACCCACCACAACCGAAAGACATACACCAAACTCCACTTTCTCTTTACATACTACCATGCAAAAACCCACCCCACCAACCTCTCCTGTTCACGTTTCCATGCAAACTCCTACCCCACCAAGCATTTCTCCCACTCATGTGACTACCTCACAATTCCCCACACATTATGTTCCATCCACTTCTTCATCCATTACAAACCAAAATTCTCCCACCTAATCCCCTATCCATTTGCCTCCTATTATACCACCACCTACCATACAACCAAGAACCATAACCACAAGATCAATGTCGGGTATCCATAAACCCAAACCACAATTCAATCTTCACACATTTATATCTTCATCTATCTCCCCTCTACCTAAATCCGCCTCCGAAGCTCTCTCTAATCCAGACTGGAAAAGTGCCATGCTCGACGAATATCGAGCCCTTATTGATAATAGGACTTGGGAACTAGTACCAAGGTGACCTGATATGAACATAGTGCGAAGCATGTGGATTTTTAGGCATAAACAGAAAGCGAATGGGACACTCAAATGGTACAAGGCTCGTCTTGTTTGTGATGGCTGTTCACAACAAATTGGGGTTGATTACGGGGAGACGTTTAGCCCGGTAATTAAACCGGCAACAATTCGGACTGTTCTCTCCCTTGCACTATCAAACTCATGGTCGATACATCAACTGGACGTTAAAAATGCATTTCTTCATGGCCATCTTGATGAAACAGTTTTCATGCACCAACCCGTTGGTTTTAGAGATACAAACTATCCACATCATGTGTGCCTCCTCAAAAAGTCTCTATACGGGCTTAAGCAAGCACCAAGGGCGTGGTACTAACGCTTTGCCGAGTATTTATCTAAAATGGGGTTTTGACATAGTGAATGCAATCATTCATTATTCACTTTTAAAGAAGGCAATCACACATCATTTATCTTACTATATGTGGATGACATTCTGTTAATTACCCCATTCGACACATTACAAGAGCGATTTATGGCACTTCTTTCTAAGGAATTCGCCATGACGGATCTCGGTCCTCTTAGCTACTTTCTTGGCATATTCGTTACTCGTCACAACAACTCTCTTTTTTATCACAAAATAAATATGCTAGAAACATTCTTGAACTAGCCGGTCTCACGGATTGCAATCCGGTTACCACACCAGTTGATACCCAACAAAAGTTAAGTAGCCAATCCGGTACACCCTTAGACAACATAGCGGAGTAGCGTAGCCTTGCGGGTGCCTTACAATACCTCACCTTTACTTACCCCGACATCTCCTATGCTGTTTAACAAATATGTCTTCACATGCATGCCCCAACATCTACTCATATGCATGCTTTAAAACGAATTCTAAGATACATAAAGGGGGAAATCACATTTGGCTTGCACCTTCACTCATCTTTGATCATCTCGCTTCTCGCGTATACGGACGCAGATTGGGGAGGCTTCCATTTATCTCGTTGGTAATCATGTTCAACACCAACGCACAAAACACATCGAAATGGACATTCACTTTGTTCGCGAAAAGGTGGCCAAGGGATAAGTCCGGGTTCTACATGTCCCCTCCAAGTACCAAATAGCAGACATATTTACCAAAGGATTGCCGAAAGTTCTTTTCGACGATTTCCGATCCAGTCTCAACATCCGGTAACCTCCCGTTTTGACTGCGGGGGAGTATTAGTATTTATGGAATATATTGTATTGTTATATAGAATAGATATGGAGGTTCATTAGATATGAAGCTAGATATAATTTTCCTACGTGGAAACCACAAGAGCCAAAAAGAGTAATTTTAAAGATAGAGATTGATCCTGAAACAAAGAAACCTAAAGTGTCATTGATTTACAGAAGACCGAAAGCAATGAAAAATATGCCACTAATGAAGATGGAACAAGATTTTTATGGAAATTCCATGTGGTGGCATTACGACAAACAGACTGGTGAAGCAGTGATTGTGTTGTGTAGCAATGGCAATTGGAGGTCAATAAGAATTATCGATCCAATGTGGATTGTGAACATGTCATTGAAAGATATAAAGATGTTATTCTACAACAAGATCTATTATGCAGTTGAAGACATAGTGCAAGCAATGCAATATTAGAGGATGATCAAAGTTTGCTATGCCTATGATATTCATTCAAGCAGGATGTGAGAGTCGAAGTGGAGAGATTTGGAAAGAAAGGAGTTTTTGAAAGAAGAGAAACATGAAGAGAGGATTACTGAAAGAATGAAGAATACTTCTATTTCAAAGTACCAGTATATGAAATGGGCTCCGACAACTGACCAAACTCCAAAGTTATACATTGAGCTTAAATGTCAAAGAGTTAGAAAGTATTTCTTTGGAAGGTAAAGAACGAAGATTGTGTGAAAGTATTTTGAAGACCGAACAAGACTACGGCAACATCCAAGGGGGAGTCTATTGCTGCATAATGTCTATCGCCTACGTCTTCATGCCGTGCCATTTGGTTTAATGTAATAGGTTTAAATGTTATATTTTAGTTTGTATGTTAAATAACTCATCTGTACGAATGAGTTCATCCGTCCCAAGCCTCCTCCTCATGTCTATAAATAGGAGGTGGGATGTGTTCATTTGTAACTTTTACATCCCAAGGCGAAGCTCTGTCAGATTTGAACCTTGAATGTAAAACTGATAAAAGTTAATGAAAAACATAGAAAACTAACAAATTCTTGTGTTTCTGCTTACGTATAATGAATTTTGCGCATCATACCTAAGTTTAGATATCACGGAGACGTCAAAGTTGATCCGACACGATCCTAACACACCAGAAAGGGGGAAGTACACAACGTAGGAGAAAAGTAAGTGTGGTGTAGTTATAAGAAACAATAACTGTAGTGGCCAAAGTTAAAAATGTCAAAACCTAACCTAACTGAAGTTAATACGTTGTGCTTTTAAATAATAATAATAATAATAATAGTAATAATAATAATAATAATAATAATAATAATAATAATGTTATCTCAAATAACAGCTTTCTACACTATTATGAAAAAAAGTTGTTTTTAAAGAAGTAGTAATTTTCATTCAACTGAAAGTAATTTTATCATATTTAGAGTAGTATTTTCTTTCAACTGAAAGTAATTTTATCATATTTAGAGTAGTATTTTCTTTCAACTTAAAGGGTATTTGATCATATTTCAAATATTGAAAAGTTATAAGGAAACATGTCCGTTAAAATGATTTTTAATAGACATGTATAAAAATGCTATTTAAATATTTTGCGAAGAAAAACATATACTAATTGTTGGTGTTTACGCGCATAAATATCATTCACATATCTTGCAAATGATAAAATAACACGATTTGAGTTAAACTCCCTTAAACAAACTCATATATATATATATATATATGTGTGTGTGTGTGTGTGTGTGTGTGTATATGTATGTATATATATAGGCTAATTATAATGAGAAAACCCACCCCAGTTAAGAAAACCCAGTAAACCTATGTATGTGGACAAGGAGCATCCACATGTTTCTTGTATCAGCTGTGATAAAAGGTAGATTTGGAAATTTGCATGAAACAAGCACAATATATTAAATAACTGAAAAGTTGTTTTGTGCTCACATTTTTTGAGGTTATAGATGTACGTGTTTCAAGATCATTCATAATTTCATTCTTCATTCTTCTCTCTCTCTCTTTCTATCTCTCTGGATATCCATTTTTCCATGTCTAATTTCATTCTTCTTCTTATCAAAATCATTCATAATCAACCACCAAAACTCTAGATCTACAAGCGTAACAACCTGGTGATGGTGTAGTTCAAAATTCTTCTTCTTATCCATCGATCCACCACAAATCATCACCAAAACTACTTGTTTTCTTAGCGGAGTTAGTGCTTTGAGTGGTTCAAGATCTGATGGTGGTTTCAAGATCCGGCGGTGGTCAACAAATCCGATGTTGAAGATGTTGTTGAAGATGACCCAAAAGATGTTTGATGTTGAACATGATGTTCCAGATCCATAAGTATGTTTGTGTTTTTGTAGATCTTCATTTTTTTATGTTTTGTAGATCTCCAACTTTTTGTAATTTTTAGATTTGCAATTTTCAGTTACGAAATATAACAATCAAAGAAAAAATGCATGTTACATTTTTTTGTGTTACATAATTATGCATGTTACTGAAAATAAAGTGCATTGTTAGACTTTTTTTAGATTTGTTGTAAAAATAAAGTGTGTTGTTACATTTTTTCCAGATTATTGTAAAAATAAAGTGATTGTTACAGAAACAAAGTGTGTTGTTACATTTTTTTGTGTTAGAAATGTAACAATCAATCAAAGAAAAAATGCCTGTTACATTTTTTTGTGTTACAGAAATAATGCCCCGTTATAGAAAATAAAGTGCATTGTTACACATTTTTAGCTTATTGTAAAAATAAAGTGTGTTGTCAATTTTTTTTCCAGATTATTGTAAAAATAAAGTGTCTGTTACAGAAACAAAGTGTTACATTTTTTTTGTGTTACAAAAAAAGTGTTACATATGTTACGTAAATTGATCATGTAAAAATTATATGTTACGTTTCTATGTAACATTTGATCATGTAAAAATTATATGTTACGTTTCTATGTAATATTTTATGTTACAGAAATAAAGTGTGTTATTACAAATGTGGCATAAATTGATAATTAAAAATATAAGTTACATTTTTATGTAATACAAATACAGATGTATATAAAAAAGAAACAAAAGTTCTGATGTATATAAAAAATGAAAAAAGAAAATTACATCAAAAGAAAACGCGTTACACTTTTATGTATGTGGATATCATTTAAATGGTAAAAAAAACAAGCATTTTTCTTTTTTACTGGGTGTTTACATTTTTTGAAATTATACAGAAAATGCAACGTTATTTTTTTGTATTTTTTTTTTGTAAAACGTTACATATAATATAATACTTATTGTATAGCCCAGAAACCTTTCACATTTTTATATTATTGCTTTTTAACAATTTAAATAATGCACCCAGTCACAAATGTGGCTTTTTGTAAAAAATGTGACTTTTTGTAGTGGTCATTAATGGTTGTACAGTAGTTGTCAAGGTTTTTTTTTTTTAATATGGGGGGTGGCGATAAGTGTTGTGGTGTAGGCATTTGATGGAAGTCTCATCAGCACAAGACTTAAATAAGTTGTTAAAAAAACGAAATTATCCTTGGTGTACCTTTACCTCAGAATTTTCATCAAAAGCATATACAGTCACACTCACAACAAATCTCAGCCGTCCATTCACAAGATCAATGGTAGATATTGAGTTTTCAAGGTTTTCTCAACTCACATGGGTTTTCGATTTATCCTTGTCCTATACATATATATGGTAGGATTCATACGAGAACCACCTTTATCGCGAGAATCACTGTGAACACAAGCAGAACTACTTAAAAAAGCTTAAAAACACACAAATTTTTTAATTTTTATTTTTTAAAAAATTTCATTAAAAATCGCAACATTTTATTTTAGTTTTTTTAATCCGAATAACAATTACTGATGCACATGTGCATATGTCATATTCCTGACAACACCTATACTACAATTTATAAAACTAAAACCCTTATAACTATTCATATTGATGCACATGTGCATAGTTTATATAGTAATGAAAGAATTAATGTTACTGGACATATGCATTAAGTTTGTATGTTTGGTTATCTTATGGGTTGTCTATTATTGTTGATCTATAAATGGAAAAAAAGTGAAGAAGGTAACTTTTGTTTTGAAATCGATGAATAAAGGGTACGAAAAAATGTCAGATGCTATGGAGGATGATGACGTAATGGTTAATCAAAGAGTTAAAAAAGGTTGTTTGTTATTTAATGATGCAGTTGGGAAGGGATGCATATGTGCATCACTTTATAAATGATGTGGTCATTTGTATGCACATATGCTTATTTTGGTTAATTTTATCTGATGGTTAATAATTTGGTTATATTTGTCTGTTTATGATGTAACATATTTTTTGTATGTTATGAAGGTTGGTGATGCACATGTGCATAGTTTGAAATATTATACATATTGGCAATGTATTACGGATGATAGTGTAGACGGAAGTGAAATTGTATACTATTGGTAATATATTACGGATGGTAGTATAGATGGAAGGAAAATTGTATAGGTGTTGTCAAGAAATATGAAGTATGCACATGTGCATCAGTAATTGTTATTCAATAAATATGAAATATGCACATGTGCATCGGTAATTGTTATTCGGATTAAAAAATACAAAAAATTATAAATAAAATGTTGCGATTTTTAATGAAATATTAAAAAAAAATCGTGTGTTTTTTAAACTTATTTAAGTAGTTTTGGTTGTGTTCATACTGGGTCTTGTGCGTCTCGCAATAAAGGGCATAAAGGTAATTCAATAATTTAAGTTGGTACAAAGTGTAAGAAGTGTTTTTGTGGTGACATGTGACACTTAGGGATTTTTAACAAAAGGGCATAAAGGTAATTCAATAATTAAGTTAATTTTGGAATATATATCTATTAAGCAATCAAATGAGATTTAAAAAACACATAATCTTTCAACAATTCAAAAATCACGAGTTACATAGTTGCGTAGAACACATACCAGTCCATCATTCATTCGATTTTTTCTGTTTCGTTCAATTGAATATTTACAGATAAAAAATATGTTGTTGTCCAATGCAATGCAATGGTTGATTATGGTAACGGTAAGCTTTCACTTTTGCATGTACTTAATTCTACACGTTGTGTTTGAGTTGCTTTGTGGTTCTGTGCCAATTAACATGCCATGCGATTGATCATAAATAATTTCTTGACGTTGTGTTTTATCAGTTACAGTTTTATTCTCATTTGTGTTTTAGTGGTAACATCTTTAATGAAGGACATGTACTTGTAGTATTGTTGTTGTGTTTTTTAGTTATTTGGTTCATCAAGATGTGTTATACTAGCCATTGGTGTGTAGTTTCTTGACGTTGTGTTTTAACTACATGTACCGGTGTTTATTTCTTCGCATAGTGTTTTAACTAGGTACCATTGTTTATTTCTTCGCATAGTGTTTTATAATTTAAGATTTGGTAAATATTTTGTTATACATATTTTGCAATGATCAAATGGTGTTTTATCAAATTCGGTAAAACACATCATTCAAACTATAAAATACACAATTCTTTTAAATAGATCATCAAAACTTTAAAAGATATATGCTCACCCAAACACCCTACTAAAACACACAACTCATCACTGTAAAACACACCATTCCTTAAAGCACATAATCCAAACTATAAAATACGTTGTCATATAAAACACACTACATTGTCATATAAAACACACTATTACTCGAAAAATAGATCTGCTAGTTGAAACACAATTTTTTATATATGTAGCAATATGGTACTCATATTAACGATAAAAACACTCGTTATTATGGCGTAACTTTTTTAAAAACAAATTACGTATAAAAAAGTTATTGGCGTTTTAAAAGACGGGGGGAAGTTGCATGTGGGTTCCTAAATTTAAGGCATGTTGGTGCGTAATGTCTAATGCCTACGTCTTAGTTAGAGTCTGTTTGTTTATTGGTAGCATAATGTGTTAAGAGTTTAAAGTTTGATTTTGATAATGTAAAGACCAAGGTCATTAACTTGGATTTGGTTAAACGGGCGTGTGTGAAAGTTGAGAGGTAGAAAACTTTAAAAATTGAAAAATTTGGTCATCCTCACGCAGGAGACTTCCCACGTGCAGGAGTCATGCGTATGACTCATATGTGCGCAAGGGTAGTTCGCACGTAGGACTAATACGTGTGGTATATAAGTCAATAAGTCTTGTGTTCTGTCACTATTCACAAACTTGGAGTGCTTATCAAAACAACGATAAGAGATCCCTTTGAACTTGTGATAAAAATCATTCATTTGTGTTTGTTAAGGTTTATAACAAAGATTCAAGGTATAGAACTTTAAACAAAATGTCGTGTTCATGAGTTTAAAATCACAATTGATGAAATGATGTTGCTTGTTGGCGTGTAACATTCATACCATAACATTTTCATCAAATCGATTGAACAAATAAACTGAAACCCTAGGTTCTTAGATCTGTATATTTACATGTTGTTTGTCAAAATTGATTGAGGGTTTATGTGTATTGATGTAGTCTCAATGAATGTATACAAGATTTTGATGTTGGTTTGTACATATTGGGAGTCATATGTGCGTATGACTCATGCAGTTGAACATATAGCAATAATCAACAAAAGTCAAACGTAGGAGTCCTATGTACGTAGGAATAATACCCTCAAAAGAAGGTTAAATGGTCATACGCATAAAGGTTCATATGCTTGTGTCATACGTTTGATGTCTTCATACGCATAAGGTCCCATACGGTCAACGTCATGTGCTTGATTATGTGTTAGAAAAATTTAAAGTGTTTGAAATTTTTAAGACGCCAGTTTTATATTTATGGTATTTTAAGTGCAGATGGTGCGTGCAATTAATATAAAGGATAAGGATCTCAAGCACAACATCGTTGCATTGTTAGACGAAGGTGATAAAAAGGCCACGCCTTTTAACCCAATGATGCCTTTCTTGAAGCATGCAAGAATCTTAAAGGCGATTATTAAAGTACGTGTGCCACATGAAAGTATTATCAGGGAATTCTGGACAAATGCTACTATCGAATGTCAGCTTACACCACCAGATATACACTCGACTGTTCAAAAGAAGAAGGTGGTTATTACTGAAGCACTTATACGTGAAGTTCTGGAATTTAAAGATTCATCAAACAATCCAGACTTTCTTGACGAAAGATTAGTTAAAGGATGCTTTCAAAGGATGGGATATAATGGAGAAATCAACGCAACAAGCTATGCAAAGAGTTGTGTCTCAAGGCCCTATAGATTTCTTATGCACGTGGTGATAAAGTGTTTGGGACACCGAAAGGGAGGCTATGACGTAGCGCCTGATGAGTGCAATAGCATCTCTATGTCTGAATTTGAAATTCAATTTTTGGCAACGATCTTTAATAATTGTAAGTCCCTGATCAGGATCACTACAATATGATATCAATATAAACCCGTTTGTATGGTGGAATCACACAAACAAGTCAGATTCAAAACAAAGAAATATAGATGAACAATGATGAACAAACCAACTTGCATACGATTAACCAAAATCATCTGATACAAGTTTTAGAATACCCCTTAGCGATTAACCTAATAATGATGTCAAAAAATCATTATATGTACATCGCACTAGGCTAAACCTAAGCCCACTGTGTAACCCAAAAACCCAACCAACTACAAGCCCATCTCGAACCACTAAAGGGATTTCGAGATATTACATAATTACCCCAAAACTAATTGCTTAAACCTTAACGAGCCCAACAATCTCCCCCTAGGTTTATGCGATTGTAACACGTTAAGCATTACCACCAGTTGCACTTGCCTCAGCGCCTTTGTTTGCATCCACACTCAATTTATACTCTCTTACATTAATCACTGCATTCGTCCACATCTTGGCACACATCTCATATTGCTATGAGGGTTTACTCTGATTCTTGTACAAAACCTCTAAATCTTCTTGATGAAAGCTGATCAAAACATTTGGATATGCAATTCTATACGCTTGATCTACACACACTATTACCGCTTCTCCCATCTTTTCTTCATATAGCCAATACTTGAATCATTTCATGCATCCCTTTGGAAACCTCTTCTATAATGGAATAGTCTTCTCCTATTGAGTAGGAGGCCACATCACGGTCTTCAAGCGTTTGCCAGTATCAGGATGCAGGACTCATGGGTTTCTCTTTAAATAAGTCTTTACAGGTCTCATATTTGGAAATTATGTCTCATTTCATATTCCAACTTTCTAAAGAACGCCCAACCTGGTCCATCAGTCTTGTAATTAGCATACGGAGCTCTAATTAGAGTCTACATATTTGGTTTGGTTAAAGGTTCAAAAGCAGCTTGAGTCTTGTAATACTCTACTGCCTGATTTGCTCTAGTAATCATCCACATATTTTTGTCATGATCATAGCTCCAGCTAATAATGCCTAACTTGTTACCAACTTTATCATACCAGGCTTTTCCAATATCCATCACAAATCTATCAGGAACTTTGCTTGGATCAACAGGATTTAGATCAGCATCCAAAGGATTAACTTTCTGGTTCTTCATAACAACTATTTCTTTCTTCTTCTTCTTCTTCTTCTTCTTCTTCTTCTTCTTCTTCTTCACTAGATGTGGTTCTTTTTTGGATGAGGTGTGTTCAAATATTGTTGCAGAGCATCATCTCTTTCAGTATCCAACTAAGCCTTCACTACAAAAAAAAAAAAAAAAAAATCCATTTAGTGGCACACACTTCTAATGGCATTTAGCTTTTGTGCCACTAATTTAGGTTTTAGTGGCACTTTAAGTATGCCACATTTGCTCAACACACATTTTTAGTAGCATTTAGTTCTTATGCCACTAATTTAGAGTTTTAGTGGCACTTTCCATATGCCACTAAATTTTTTGATAACTTCTAGTGGTACTTTACATGTGCCACTATTTTCTAAGTGCTTCAAAATTCTAAAATCTTATCTTTTCCTACTTGAAACACTTTAATAAAACTAGAATTGACTTTCCCCGCGTTACGGGGTCGGGATTTTATAGTGATTTGAGCGTACTGAATTTCTATGGCCCTATATTATCATTAATCGTAGCTCACAATCAGTGACCAAATCAAACATCATTGTTCGTAATCGACCAGCGATGTGCCTAAAGGACCATCAATGAGCCTCATTGAATTTAAATGACGATAATTTCAGTTTTAAAATAAATATATATTTCCCGTTTAAATGACGATAATTAAGATTTTTAGTGGCTCTTTGCTTATACCACTAACTTTTGTTTTTAATTACACTTTACGTATGACATTTGACATTGATAATTTCGAGCAATTCTAATTTCCCTCATTGTAATTTGTAACCCATATTTAATTTATAATTCCAAATTATGATCTGGTATACCAACAATAAAAATGTGATCATTGTTTATTAAGAGTCACCATAAGACCACTCGGTGTGGGGGTCGTCCAGGCCCGACACCATTCCGGGTGACTCGTCGACGTCTTGAAAGTCAGGGTTGGGACGATGAGGACGGGAGGTAAACGACAAAAAATGTTGCATCTTCTTCTCACACACACATATACATACAACATATACATATATATTTTAGGCCCATCCCCCATTTATTTAGGTCCATCCTCTTTGCTCCATCCTCACACCACTAGTACACAACTTAGCAAATGATGTGGATAGCAAAACTAAAAGTTGCGGTTAAAAGGTTAACCCGCATCTTTTGCAACCCCCCCCCCCCCCCCAAAAAAAAAAAAAAACTAAAATATGGATCTTTTCTCTCCCTAAAACTAAAACGTGCTCTTAAATGTTTGACCCGCATCTTTTGTCCACCATTTTCCCCCCTAAAAATTTCAACTCAATTTTCCCTTCCCTCCATCAACCACATAACCCCAAAAAAAACTCCATCTATCCTCATAACTCCTCACTTTCTAGACCAAATCCTATCAATCTTCACCTAATTTTGTCTTGTTTCTATCAATTTACACAACAAATAAGCTGATCTAGAGTTTCTTTACCAACACATATATTTTTATTTCTTTTCAATTATTTTTCTTCCACGAGAAACAGATGAGACGATCGATTATTCTGCTGCTCAGGTTGCTCATAAGTTTGGATCTCTGGTGAGTTTGTTAGTTTTCAAGGTTTTTTAGGCCTGTTATCATTTGTAATTGCGATGTCCCCATTTAAAGAGATATTGCCTACAATAGGTATCAGAGCTCGTTTCCGAAACACGGTCCTACAATAGGTATCAGAGCTCGTTTCCGAAGAAATGTACACTGCACGTTCATCTTGTAGGAAGGTGTTTCGGGACCGAGCTCTGATACCTATTTTATCCGATCCACCATAAAACGTATGATGAATTTCTTCCGTAAATTTCTAAACGCAATCACTAGAGTTTGTGATTTTCTGGTGATACTAAAGGTTCGGCGTGGAATGTTTTGCACAGACACATATTTGAGGATTTTAATTAATTCTCCAGCCAGCGTGAAGAGTTTTGCATGGAAACATACATGCATCTTAAGTCTAGAGTAGTTACAAAAGCGCTGTTCACTGAAGACCTGGGGAATCTTTATGAAAGCTAATAGTTCAAGACTGAAGACCTGCAGGATTCGGTTTTGGGTTTGATGTTTCTTTGGGATTTTACAGGGATATGGGGGTAACTCAATTCGTTGAGTTTGCAAACGATGTACTTGGTCTAGCTGACTTCCTGAGTACTGATGCTGAAGATCCGTAGTGCATTACGTGGTCAACTTCACAAAGGCGAGACAATGAGATCTGGATGTAGTTCAACTAAGCATGCTGGTTGAGCTTGCAAGGGATACACTTGGTCTAGCTGACTTTCCTGAGTGTTGATGCTGAAGATTAAAGTGCATTACGTGGTCGATTCCACAAAGACGGTTTACAGAAGACAGTTCACCAGAAACCTCTACCAATGTAGTATGCTTGAAGATCAAGACTTGATACAGTTTTTAAAGAATGGAACCCTTATCAAATGCCGGTTTGAGTATTGGAAGATAAGCGGAAGATCGGTCAATTGAGCCTTTTGAGGAAATTGCACAACACCTAGCACGGATATGCATACTTTGAGGGGGAACTATTATACAAGAAGCGTCAAGATACTACTTACCTGGATCATCGGTCAAGGCGGAATTTGTTAACACAGAAAAGATGAATACTTGACTGAAGATCGATTGCAGTTGCATTTTCGGCATTCGACAGCAACGGACAAGGGGGAATTTGTTGATGCAGATTTTGTGTCCGATGCTTGTCGAATAGATTAGATTTATTTTATGCTGAATTTGTAATACTTAGTGAAACGGTCTAACGAACGTGTATAGACCCGCTCGTTTGAAGTGGTCAAACGAGAGGGTTATTTGTTTGACCGTGTGTGTTTGAAAGACAAAGGGGTGTAGCTATAAATAGCAACCCTTTGTCATTTCAAACACTTGGAAGTTTTAGGAGGTCTCAGACCTCACCGGGAGAGATCACCACTTGGTCTCTCCCCGGATGTGTACTCCTTTGGTATGGTTCGATTAGCTTGTTAATCGGGCCGGTTTGCTTTGTTATGTTATCAAATCTATACAAGTAAGTATTTCATCCGTCTCTAATCTTCCCGTCTATGAACATAGTCATGATAATCACGGTTTCGGTCCCGAAACACGGTCCTACAATAGGTATCAGAGCTCGTTTCTGAAACACGGTCCTACAAGATGAACGAGCAGTGTAGGTATCAGAGCTCGTTTCCGAAACACGGTCCTACACGGTCCCGATACACGGTCCTACAATAGGTATCAGAGCTCGGTCCCGAAACACGGTCCTACAAGATGAACGTGCAGTGTAACTTTCTTCGCGGTGTGATTTACGAAAATGTGTTTGTTGAACAAACCAACCGGGTGTGCGGATGCCTTGGCGTGGATTGAACAACCGCACACTACTTTTGAAAGAGAAAGTCAAAGACCTTCGCTGGTGCAATGTGGAAGACCAGCCAGACCCAGAGGTTTCAGATCTTGTTGCTGCAAAGAGATTTCTCAGTAGCTACAAAATCGACTTTGAAATCCACACCGGGTGGATGTCCAGTTTGGGAGAGCACTCAGATTCCTTGCAATGCACGAAGCAGTTGCAGGATACGGTTTTAAATTTCTAATCTCTCCTATACTTGTCGATATTTAAGCTGCTTTATGAATTATTATCATCTCGTACAGCACTCTTTGACCTGACACGTTGAACTCGAATATCACCTCACACGTGATTGTTTCACTATGAAACTCGTCAATGTTGTCATGGTCCACACCGATTACCAACATGCCAACTCATTTTTCCAAAAGTTCGATAAATCATTTCTGATTAAATTAATTTTGGTAAACGACATTGAGGTAAAACATGAGTTAACCGACACCGGAAAATCGTTTTTGTAAATATCTTTGTGTCTTTTAAATTTATCTTAGTTTGTTGATTTTAGGGGGAGTAAATCATCCAAATTTGAAAATTCAAAAACATCGAAAAATTTCAAAACGCAAAAATATGGAAAAACAAAAATGAGTTTCCTGGCGAGCAAACGAGAAAATGATAGTAAATCAGTTGTCTGTCGAAACCTCCTTGAAATGAACTTAAAATGAAAAATGATAAGCAGCTCTATATAAGATGTATCGGTAGGCTCACAATCATTTTAAAGTGTGCAGGGTGATATAAACCTTAATCGACTGAAGACCAGGTGGGAACCACACATTGGCATATGGTCTTAGTACCGAAATTTCGTTTGAGAGATTGCCGAGGTTCTGAAATATTCGGTCTTTATGCTGTCTTATCATCTGGGTATCATGGTTGTTTCTTTTACCAAAAAATAACGGAGACGAAGTCTAAGATCTTCCATGATACTATACATACGTGTACATATTGCATTCGACCTCAATAAGTGATCAACAATCACATGTCCAAACAACATAGGTGATAATATATCACAACATTCTTTGCGGGAGTCAAGTTCGTCTCTTTGCTGTACGAAAGTACTGACCTGTTCACGGACTTGCTCTTGTGCCCTTCATGCATATGAAAATCAAGTTCCTCATCAATAAGTGATTCTATCACATAGGGCTTGTTTTCAATCAAAATAAGTGAGTTTCTCACATCTTTTATACGGTCAAACAAATGATAAACGGTATACTCACCGGTAAGATGAACTCTCGCGCATGCCTTGATACGGGAATATGTCGTGTGTGGATGAACACCGGTCGGTAAGTATAAATCATACCTTAACGTATCCGCTAAACATGATTACATCTGATAAGTTGAGCTTATGTGGACAACAATACCGATCATTGTTATAGGATGCTTATCTAAATGTTAACTAATTGAACAAAAAGAGCGTTTTGGAATGACCGTACACTGATATGATTCTCTTACCCTCGAAACTCGTAAAAATAATGTCTGTAAATATTTGTTTACTGCTTTCAGTTTCTGCATCTTTGTATATATTTATTTATTGCTTTCCGTCTTTACATTTGAAAAATGAAAAATTCCAAAAAGATTTTAGGTGTGTTTTAATATAAACTTTATAAAAGCCAAAAAGATTTTGCTTCTAGTTTATTTTTGATTGACCGATGTTGGAACTCGAGTCTATCCTACCCAAAATCCTGATTGTAAGCCGGAAAACAATTACACCTTCATAAACTTTCGAAGTTAATGATTTTTGAAAGTTAAAGGATTAAAACTGAACAATTTTTAAACTTTCAAACTGTTGTCAGTCGGTGTTTAAATGAGAGTTGATCTCATATGTGTCATTTGTTTAATTTGTCTATATTCTAAGCGGTTGTTCTCGTTACATGTTTAGCTTTCCTGTATGTGCAGATGTGACATCATAATCAGCTAAAGGCGAAGAGAACGTGTCAGATGACAAGCCGTAAAGTGAAGACACGTCATTGATGCAATCAGAAGATCAAGATGATCGGGTTGCAGTTGACCACTTTTCAACACCACAAGGATCTAAAGTATTGAAGTTCAAAAGATTCACCAGCATCATTCAAGGGGGAGTTTGTTGATACACTCCTTGATTATGTCACGTGAAGACTTTGAAGATCCTCCGACACAAAAGACATGGAAGACGAACCATCACGAGTAGCGTCCAAGGGGGAGTTTGTTGGTACACTTTATGTGGACGCGACTCGGCTCGGTTCGACTCAACTCGGTTCGACGTGGTTAGGTTCGGCTCAAGCCTGACGTAGCGACATTCCTCTGTCGTGCTCCCCAGAGTTCGATACACGAAGCACGGAGAGCCGCGGCCATTCCCGCAGACACATCATCCATGACATCACCTTAGTGATGTCATGATGATGTCAAATGAAAAACTCATTCATATATTGGACGAAATCTCTGTGTGATTTCATCAAAATCATATATGGCGAAATCCCTTTTGTTTTCGTCATTATGTGTGTGGTGAAATCCCTGATTTCGTCACACATGGTTTTCGTCCAGTGGGTTTTCACCATTGGTCAGTATAAATAGCTAAGTTGTTAGTCAGTTTAGTTTATGAGTTCATGAGACCACTGTGAAACTCTATGAATGAGAGCATAGAGACTTAGTGAGACTCTGTAAAACATTCTTTGTATATGTTTGTGGTTGTACTCATCCCTAATCAATAGATATTGAATCTTTGGTTACGCGTGTGTTTTACACTTTGTTTGGTTTGCACCGTCACGGGGATTCCGCACCCGTTACCGTGTTTGTGATAAACAAGGATAGGTTTTCGTATCGGATCCACCGAGAAAAAAAGGGACCTACAATTGGTATCAGAGCTTGTCGAGTAGATTAGATTTATTTTATGCATGATAATCACTGTTGATGCAGATTTTGTGTCCGATGCTTGTCGAGTAGATTAGATTTATTTTATGCTGAATTTGTAATACTTAGTGAAACAGTCTAACGAACGTGTATAGACCCGCTCATTTGAAGTGGTCAAACGAGAGGGTTATTTGTTTGACCGTGTGTGTTTGAAAGACAAAGGGGTGTAGCTATAAATAGCAACCCTTTGTCATTTCAAACACTTGGAAGTTTTAGGAGGTCTCAGACCTCACCGGGAGAGATCACCACTTGGTCTCTCCCCGGATGTGTACTCCTTTGGTATGGTTCGATTAGCTTGTTAATCGGGCCAGTTTGCTTTGTTATGTTATCAAATCTATACAAGTAAGTATTTCATCCGTCTCTAATCTTCCCGTCTATGAACATAATCATGATAATCACGGTTTCGGTCCCGATACACAGTCCTACAATATTGTTTTCAGGTACGTGTGACAGAGAATATTATTCATCAATATCGACCGGAATTTAGTATAACTGATGCTTCTTTGAAGTAAAAGAGCTTTATTTTTGGAGATCTGAGGTAACGAGTACTGAAAATATGAATTTCTTCAACAAATTTGTATGTAATGCAAACATTGAGTTAAGGGTTATGTTTTTTTTAAGGATCGGTAAAGGGGAAAATCGGACGATGTACTTTACTATTCTTCATCATCTATTTGTTGTTTCAACGAATCCGTATGGTGGTGTTGTGTTTGATTTAAATTCCTAGACGATCGATTTGAAGGATTTGAAATGAAGAGCTTTGATTTTGAAAATCTGATGGTACGAGTACCGATAATATTAATTTCGCCAACATATTTTTATTTGATGTTATGCAAACATTGAGTTCTGGTTGATGTTATAGTTTTAACGAGCTCATGTGGCGTGGTTGCGTTTGATTTGAATACCTAGACGATCAATTCGATGGATTTGAAGTGAACGACTTTTTATTTGAAAATCTAAAGTAACAAGTACTGAAAATGTGCATTTTGCATCACAAAGTTGTATTTCATGGTGAAGAGATTTGTCTTCAGAGAGTTCAGACGCTTTAGATTTGCGAGGGCAGGGATGAAGGAACTAATTATAGAGGTTCAAATCTGATGTTCAAATGGTATGTTAGTGTTTATGTTTATTTTACATGGTGTTAGTTAAAATATACAAAGTTTACGTGTCTTTGGTGTTAAATTAATCGACTTTTTTAAGGTTCATGGTGTTAAGGTATGCCGTTACAAATCAAAGTGTGCATTCTTTGTATGGGCGTGGTTGTGTAAGTGAGGACGTGTATGCTCTACTCTTGCTACTCCGTAAGTGGTTCTTTGCTCTTTTTATTGCTCCTTGTTTCAGTTTGATCAATATATTTTTAAATAATTTATTCTTTTTGTAGCAGGAAACAATCTTGACAGGGAAAATACATCTGAACTGAGTACATCACGACCATCACCAAAGTATACTACATCTGAAAAGTGGATTGCAGATTGCCAAAAGAGAGTTGCTGCTGAACAGAACTGGGCTGTTAAAAAGAAGAAAACAGAGCAAAGGATCTCAGCTTGTGTTGAGAAATTATAGGTTTGCTATTTTAAATCCTCCTTAAACAAAACCGAAATAGCTGTTTTGCTGGCTACCTAGGGATAGGACTAGTTTAATTGTTTTTAATCCCTTTCATATATGATTTTATTAATCTAACAACGAAAAATAAGCTTAATATCTTTGTTCTAGACACTATAGGGATATCTTTATTTGTCAGGGCCGTAAAGATTGATGACATATGACCTTGTGTGGATCTTTTTTTTTTGTGAATTATATAAATGCTTAATATATAAGAAGGTGATCTTTCATCTATGTTCCTAACTTATTTTCAACAATGGCTATGCAGGAAACAGTTAACTCTTCTAAAGACATATCTGCAAAAAACCAAAAGTGTCATTGAATTAAAAAAGCTTGAACTCCTAAATCTCCAGCATCGCCTCCGGAAGTAATTTTTCTATTTGAAATATATATATATATATATATATGTGTGTGTGTGTGTGTGTGCGTGCGTGCACGCTTTATTCATCATATTATTTATTGAACCTAGTATTTTTGAAAGAGCTTGAACATCTACATCCGGTATTTTTGAAAGAGCATGTATTGGGTCACGGAGCTGCTGATGCAAGCGATTCTATGAATGACATTCTTGCTCAGGTCAGTTTATATCTTTTATATATAGCTTATCATAATTCTAATTCATTTTTGTTAGAACTGAATGGATTCTATGTTTTGGCACATATAATGGAAAACTGTCGATTGATAATGTCTATTGATGATCTTGCATTGAATTCTTCTTACACTGTTTTTGCTGAGTTCCCTTTTTAGGTGGCAACAAAAACTCAGACGAACAAGAATGCAGGGAATGCAATATTGTATGAATGTGTAGAAACCATAATGAGCATTGAAGATGTTATTGGCCTGCGTGTTCTTGCAATCAATATTTTGGGTTCTTATCTAACCATGACAACAATATCAGGTGAGCGGCCTGTGTGTTCTTGCAAATTAATGTCTATGTTTTACTGCTGGATTTTGGTGTTTATAGTAAACTTTGAATCCCACGTGGCAGATATGTTGCACTGAACCTGCTGATGAAAGTAGTTTTAATAGATGATCAAGCTGTGAAGAGACATCGTGCAACAATCTTAGAATGCGTAAGGTAATTTTTTTCATTTATAAGTAGACAGTTAGACACATGTGTTTTGAAGCTAAGCAACTTGCCAATAAAGAGTGCCTTTTCAAGTTTCAACTATTTTATGTAACACTTCAGATTACACTTCTGCTCAAGTAGTCATGGTGGACTGATAATTGGCCTTGTTGAGATAAATTTTAATGCTTGTTTTCAAATTTGCCCTTCTGTTTCCACAGTTTTGATGTCGGAGCTCATGTGGATACAACCTCGATCAGTACGCAAATCCGATTGGTTTTAGGTTACATTATGAATCTATTCAGGACTGAGTTACTGGTTTGTAACCAAGTATGTGCATTTGTATTTTTATCAGGTAATGTACGTACCGGTGAGAGATTTGAATGGGATTCCAGGTGCAACATCACTAGTTATATGTTTGACATGATATCAACGTGAAGATCGAGAGGACGTTATGGTGATGTCAAAAGAAGTAAGTTTGCCTTTTATTAACGGCTCTTACATCTTTGATAGCTATGGTTATCAAATCTAATCAATTTAACACGAATTGTGAAATTTCAGGTTGAGTATAGAAAGTTGGCTAATGTAGCGACAATAAGTAGTAAGTGTTGGGAACTATGAAGTGGAAGTATGACTACTAAGAAAACGTTAACACGATGATTATTTAACCCGCATGAAGATTGTGAAAGAGATTCATGAACACAATGAAGTTTTGAGTTTTTATTCATACACTAGTTAGTTTATTTGGGTTATATGTTTGATCATTAGATTTAGATCGATACTTATTACACATTTGGAATCTTTGGAAGATTGATTGAACTTTTAATTGAAGTGATTAGTTTATGATTTCTACATTTTACAATTTTGTTTTTAATTTTTAATGTAAATAAATGATAATTGTGATTAATTAATATGATAAACGTCAATGGCGTTTAATTTGATGTGATTTTTGTGGCAAAAAATGTGTGCCACTAAAAGCTCAAAAGTTTGTACTGTCAGATAAAAAAGTGCCACTAAAAGCCTAAAAACTTTGTGCGACACATTGAAAAAGTGCCACTAAAAGGCTTTAGCGTCAGCGCTTCTTGTGGCACTTTTTTTGTGTGCCGCCCATTCTTACAAGGTTCTTTAGTGGCACTTTCTTGTTTTTCTGTGGCACTTTTTGCATGCCACTAGATGGCATTTTTTTTGTAGTGCTTTTCTTCAACAGTAAGCTCCTTTCTAACTTCATACCTTTCTTTATCTCCTTCATCAGCGAACTCTTCGCCAAATTTCTTTTCAAGTTTTCCTATTAAATCATATACTAAAGAAATTAGCATATTCACATCTCCTTCAAGCTGTTCGATTCTACGATCTTTATCTTCCATTTGATCTTCAAGATTAATAATCTTCGCCTCCTTCATTATTGATTCTTGGTCCAGAACAGCAACCTTTCTCTTCAAACTCACTATATCCACATCATCATCACTAAAATCATCAAGAATGGTTATCTTTCCACTATCTCTTCCAAACACATCACCAAAATTTATTCCCATTCCTGAACTTTCAGGTACTTCAGTGTGAACACCACTAAAAGTTCCAGCTTCAAAGTTTTGAACAAGATTTTCTAAGGCAGCTGGTGCTGATTGAATTGATGAAATTGTAGGTATCTCTTCAACTTGAGAATCACTAACAATTGGGTTTTCTTGAGTAGCAACTGAGATAGATTCAACAACACCTAGTCTTGGATCACTTTTCTTTCGCTTTCTTAGTTCTAGACCAGTGTCAGGGGTGTTTCCTTTAACTACTTGCTCTTCGGTAGTAGAAGATGTCATGAGAGGAGGATTCCCTAGACTATCATGCAATGATTGTAAAATTTCAGCAAGTCTCTTAGCAGTTTTAGTGGGTAACTGTTTCTCAGGTTCTTCACTTTGTGACGTAGATTATTCCAGTTCAGCTCCATGTACAGTCTTTTCATCATCTGAAACTAAATTTTCAACATCTACATCTTCTCTAGCAATAACTTCTCTAACAATCTCAACATCATGTTCTTCAGCAACCATAGCATTTACTGCCCGTTCAAGTTCATTCCCCTCATCTTCAAGAGCAGGAAACTTTCCATACTTTGCAATGGATATAATCGCAAGAATTTCTTCCTTGCTCCCTGCCTAACTTGCTTAAGAGCTCCAAAACATCCTGGACCCATTGGTTTCAAATCAAGAGAATTCACACCCTTAACCAACTCAGGGTATTTAGCATCCAAGATCATCTGGATAAATCGAGGATACAATAGAAACATATCCTTCTTATGAACATCATCTAAGTTCTTCTTGTAATTAAAGTTCCAGTCTTCAATCAAAGCCATGAATGCATGATTCAACTGATTCAATCCACCCTTGTTCTCAGAAAAATACAATAGAAACATGTGCATTAACAATCTTAGTAAGGAGGAAGCATCTTCTTTAGGAGTGGGGGATAAGTTCCTTCGTAGCTCAACTTAGCCAAAACTCCCAATATAGCATCCTTTGAATAAGAAGTCGGATAATTGGGTATATCACCGAACATCAGAACCTCTCGGAATGGTTGCTTCAATTGTGCCTGCACTATTTGTTCCCTTTCTGTTAATTGATGCAGTCTTCCAGAAAGCTTGAATTAAATCAGCATCTATCAATGGGTTTTCTCGCAAAGAATGAGCAATCTTGCAAGTGTTCAATCCAACAATCATATATTTAAATTCAACACATAATTTTTCAGGAGGACCTGATAAGTAACCTGCTTGGTTATGTGTAGGTCCCTCGGAGGTTGAGGTTTAACCTATTCCTTGTTATATCTAACACACTAGCGAGTGCGGAATCCAAGCTAGCATGCAAACCGAGAAAGAACAAGCACAAACACAACACACAAAGATTCACCGATTAACACCACTTGTATTAATGCGAATGAAAGGTTTCGGTTACAAGCTCAATGTTTACAAATCAGTTTTGCAAACTCTCTAGTGTGTGTGTGTTCTTGACAGAATGCTCTCTATCTCTCGAGTGTCTCTTTCTGTTTGCCTATCTCTCTATATGTTGAACACACACTGCATGGGTATATATATACCCAGCACAGGTTGTATGGTCGAAGGATCATGTGGACTGCCCGAAAGATGATCTGTCGATCATGAAGCCATCGAAGGATCCACAAACACTTCGAAGGATGGCATATCCTTCGAAGTCCATCAGTATCCTTCGTGGGATACCTTTCGAGCTCATCGAAGGATAGAAACAATCCATCGAAATCCCAACCTTCGACACAGAACATTATACAACCATTTTCTAACTGTTTGGCCAAGTCAAACCAGGAGGATGGTTGACTTGGTCAAACTTACAGGACTAACAAAGACATCGTTTTGTATCAAGACAAAATACAGACAAAGTACAGACACAAGTGCACCAACAAACTCCCCCTTGGCTGTAGCTTTGTCTGGCTGTAGCTTTGTCTCGATCTTGGTTCTTGTGGGTCTCTCATGTCTCGATCTTTGTCTCGATCTTCATGACTTCAAGCCTTTGACGTCCTTTCAAGTCTTCAATGTCGGAGGATCTTTAAAGTCTTCACGTCTTGAAAGCAGAAAGTGTACCAACAAACTACCCGTTTTATGTAGGAAGTGTGTTGACAAACTCCCCCTTAACATAAGCTCCCCCTTGAGTTATGCTCGTGAAATACTTGTTCTTTATGAATTGAGATCCTTGTGGTGTTGATGATAGCCTGCGGCAACTTGATCATCTTCATCACTTGAGCGCCTTCACGTCGTGTCTTCATTCCGAAGCTTGTCATCGACCATGTTCTCCTTGCCTTTAGAATCTGCACATGCAAGAAATCTAAACGCGTAATGAGAACAACTGCTTGGAACAACATAAGCAAACGACACACATGTGACCATTGTTCAATCAAACACCGTCTGACAGTTTGAAAGTTTAATAAAATTTATCAATTTCAGTTTTTAACTTTCAAAACTTGCAAATTTCGACCGTTTATGAAGATTTAGTCGTTTCGGTTTTCGTTCAGGTTTCAGGTAACGAAGACTCGAGCTCCAACATCGTACGATCGAAAAATAAAGTATAAATAAAATCTTTTTGGCTTTTAGAAAGTTTATATTAAAACACACCTAAAATCTTTTTGGTATTTTGAATATTTCAAATGTAAAGACTGAAAGCAGTAAATAAATATATACAAACATTCTTTTTGCGAGTTTCGAGGGTAAGAGAATCATATCAGTGTACGGTCATGTCAAAACGCTCTTGTTGTTCTTTTAGTTAACATTAAGATAAGCATCCTATAACAATTATCGGTATTGTTGTCCACATAAGCTCAACTTATCATTTGTAATCATGGCGAGGGGATACGTTAAGGTATGATTTATACTTACCGACCGGTGTTCATCCACATCACGACACATTCCCGTATCAAGGTATGCACGAGGGTTCATCTTACCGGTGAGTATACCGATTATCATCTGTTTGACCGTATATGATGTGAGATTCTCACTTATTTTGATTTGAAAACAAGCCCTATGTGATAGAATCACTTATTGATGAGGAACTTGATTTTCGATGCATGAGGGCACAGGAGCAAGTCCGTGAACAGGTCAGTACTTTCGTACAGCAGAGAGACGAACTTGACTCCGGGAAAAATGTGATATATTATCACTTATTTTGAGGGACATGTGATTGTTTATCACTTATTGAGGTCGTATGCAGTATGTACACGTATGTATAGTATCATGGAAGATCTAGACTTGCGTCCCCGTTATTTTTCGGAAAAAGATACAACCATGATACCCAGATGATAAGCAGCATAAAGACCGAATATCTCAGAACCTCGGCAATCTCTCAAACGAAATTTCGGTACCAAGACCATATGCCAATGAATGGTTCCCACCCAGTCTTCAGTCGGATTAAGTTTATATCACCCTGCACACTTTAAAATGATTGTGAGCCTACCGATACATCTTATATAGAGCTGCTTATCGTTTTTCATTTAAGGTTTAAAGAGGTTTAGACAGACCACTGATGTACTATCATTTTCTCTTTTGCTCGCCAGGAAACTCATTTTTGTTTTTCTATTGTTTTTGTGTTTTTGAAATTTTTTAATGTTTTTGGATTTTCCAAATTTGGATTTACTCCCCCTAAAATCAATAAACTAAGACAAATTTAAAACACAAAGGTATTTACAAAAATGATTTTCCGATGTTGGTTTTACTCTTGCTTGACCTTAATGCCGTTTACCAATAATAAATAGTCAAATCTTGATTTGTCAAATGATTTGGTAAAAAGGTCGGCACGTTGGTCATCGGTGTGGACGTAAGCAACATCGATTAGCCTTTTCTCAAAGCAATCACGTATGAAGTGATACTTAATATCGATGTGCTTAGTCTTTGAATGCTGCACAGGATTTTTAGTGATCTGTAAGGCAGCAGAATTATCAACGTAAATAGGAGTAGTTAGGAATTCAAAACCGTAGTCGCGCATTTGTTGTTGGATCCATAGGACTTGGGAGCAACAACTTGAGGCAGCAATGTATTCAGCTTCGCATGTTGATGTAGCGACACAGGTCTGCTTCTTGCACTGCCATGTGACTAGGCGATTTCCCAAAAACTGACATCCAGCCGTTGTGGATTTGCCGTCGATCTTGCATCCGCCAAAATCAGAATCACTGAATGCGATCAAGTCAAAGTTATTATCCCTAGGGTACCATAGACCGGTGTCAGGGTAACCCTTCAAATAACGAAAAATCATTTTTACAGCTGCAAGATGTGAGGCCTTCGGGTTGACTTGGTATCTGGCAAGCAGGCACGTTGGGTACATTATATCTGGTCTTGATGCTGTGAGGTACATAAGAGATCCGATCATTGCGCGGTAGTAAAAGGGGCTAACAGCTTCACCCTTCAAGTCTGGAGTAATTCCGTGATTTTGCGGTAATGGGGTACCGATGGGCGTTGCATCAGACATCTGGAACCGGCTCAAGATGTCACCAACATATTTCGTCTGATGGATGAATATCCCAGACTCAGTTTGTTGTATTTGTAGGCCCAAAAAGAAAGTCATTTCCCCCATAGCACTCATCTCGAATTTATCCTGCATAATGCGCTCGAAATTCCTACACAAAACATCATTAGTAGAACCAAAAATAATATCATCAACGTATACCTGTACCAGTAGAAGATCTCCATCTTGTTCTTTGACGAAAAGAGTACAATCGATATGACCTCTGCGAAATCCATTCTCCAGCAAATAATTAGATAAGGTTGCGTACCAAGCTCGCGGTGCTTGATGTAGACCATAGAGAGCTTTGTTGAGCAACCAAACCCGATCGGGATGGATAGGATCTTCAAAACCTGGAGGCTGTTCGACGTACACCTCTTCTTCCACCACACCATGTAAGAATGCACTTTTCACGTCCATCTGGTATACCTTGAAACCTTTGAATGAGGCATAAGCCAGAAAGATCCGAATTGCTTCTAGACGTGCAACAGGTGCATACACTTCGTTGTAGTCGATTCCTTCTATCTGACGAAAACCTTGAACGACTAGCCTTGCTTTGTTTCGAATAACGATTCCACGGTCATCCTTTTTGCATTTAAACACCCAACGGGTACCAATCTTCTTGTAGCCAGCAGGTTTCTCTACGAGTTTCCAGACACCAAGCTTCTGGAATTGTTGCAGTTCTTCCTGCATCGCTTCAACCCAAGAGTTATCTTTCAAAGCTTCTTTCCAAGTTCTTGGCTCTTCCTGTGAGACATAACACGCGAAAGACCAATCGTTTTGTTGACCAGATTCTCGGATAGCTGCATACAAGCCTGCATTGTTGTTGTTTCGCAACATGTTTCTTGTTTGAACGCCACTATGTACATTTCCGATGATGTTTTGTTGAGGATGGGTATTGTGAATCCTTGTTTCTGGATTATCTTGAACTGGAATATTTGTACCCAGATTGTTGAGATTGAGATCAACAATTAATTCAATGCCCGGAATTGACGAAGAGGATGATGCAGTAGCTTCAGCTGTTCCAGGGACGCCCACTGGAGGAGTACCCTCTGAAGTACCATGAACTGCTGTTATTGGAGCTTCTTGATCTGCATCGAGAAATTCATCATCCTCTGAAGATTCGTTCAATTCGGTAGCATCGTGAAAATCCTCATTGTCGAGAGCATTATTGTTCACTGAAGATGGTTCTTGATTGACAATAATGGGACGAACCAGCGGTGAATCTGTTGCATTGTCACTCTCGAGAAACATCCTTGCCGCAACATTTTCTTCAACTGCTTCAACATTGATCGAATTGAAAAAGTCATCGTACTCAAACATCCAAGGCTGACCAGGATTTTTGACTGGTAAAGTGTGCCTTTGTACTCTGACTTCAGACCATTCCTCGACCCTTTTAGTCTCTAGATTCCAGACTCTTAAGTTTGGGGTGGAATACCCAAGAAAGTATCCCTCAATGGCTCTTGCCCCAAACTTTCCATTAGGATCGATTATTGTGCACGGAGCTCCAAACGGTTCAAGATATGACAAATCGGGTTTCCGTTTGTTAATAAGCTCGAAGCAGGTCTTGTTGTGCCTTTTGACTGTAAGGACTCGGTTCAACGTATAACATGCAGAGGCCACAGCTTCAGTCCAAAATGGAATTGGCAACTGTGACTCTACCAACATAGTCCTAGCAGTCTCGATCAATGTGCGGTTCTTACGTTCAGCGACGCCATTCTGTTGAGGAGTATAAGCTGCACTAAATTCGTGAAGAATACCTTTTGAAGTGCAAAACTCCGCCATGGCATGATTTTTGAATTCAGTACCATTGTCGCTGCGTATCCGCCTAACCTTCAACTTATATAGATTCTCAATCTGAATGATCAAGTTTTTGATAATACCGAAGGTTTCACTCTTATGTGCCATGAACGCCACCCAAGAAAATCTTGAATAATCATCAGTTATCACAAGGCAGTATTGATCATTCCTAATACTTTTGTGCTTGACAGGACCGAACAAATCCATGTGCAAACGTTCAAGAGGAACAGCCACCGTGTTGATTTTCTTTGAAGGATGTCGCTTCTTCGTTTGTTTTCCTTTCTGGCACGAGACACAGATGTCTTGAAGATGAAAGTTTTTAAGAGGAACACCATTCACTAATTCATTTGACACCAAATGATTCATTTTGCGTAAGTGAATGTGACCCATTCGTCTGTGCCAAGAGATTGTGTCTTTTTCTGTGGCTTTGGAAACGAAACAAGTTGCTTGTGCAGACGTAGTAATAGCTCGGCTCATATCAAGGACATACAGATCATTTATCCTTGGAGCCGACAAGAGAATCCATTCTTTTGGAATTTTGAAGCCGGGTTTCAGCACATAACATCCATTTGCATCAAAGTGTACTGAGAACTGCTTATCACAAATTTGAGAAACACTAAGAAGATTGTGATCAAGTTGTTGTACGAAGTTGATCTTGTCAAAACTAACAACCCCGTTGGAAATCATTCCTTCACCCGTAATATATCCGCCTTTATCTCCAGCAAAAGCAACATAACCTCCTCTAATAGATTTGACGTCGTAGAGAAGCTTCATGTCGCCTGTCATGTGCCTGGATGCCCCACTATCAACAATCCAATGACTACTGATAGTTCCTCCTGGAACACCCTGCACATGAACTCACACAATTAGTTGGAGATGGGGACCCAAGCCATTGTGGTCTTGGGTCTTCCATTTTCATCAATAACAATAACTTCTATTCTTTGATGATTTGAAAATTATGATGGTCCCCCTGAATTTTTAACCGTTTTTGGTTTCCAGGTCTGTTTTGGTTTACCAGTGTCATTCTTTAAAAACTTAACTTCATGGTTATCAGAAGTTTTTGAATTTTCTGGTTTGACAGAAACAGTTGGTTTGTTAACCACATCGGTTTTAATTGCCCTTTCAATTTTCTTGACCTGTTGGCGTTTCTGTTTCGTTTCCCTTTCTTTTACAAGGCGGGGATCTTGTTTTACAGAAACAGATCGTTTGCGGTCAGTTTTGTCACGGGGATCATCTTCTTTGGCTTTCAATTTATGAAGATACGGGCAATTTCGAATGATATGCCCAATTGTACCACATTCAAAACATGATCTTCGTTCAACAAACCCCGAAGTATCATGTGGTCGTCTTGCCGATGATGAAGATGAACTTTGTGATCTCGAGGTACTAGGTTTCGAACAACTTGGTTCATTCCTTTTCATCACTGTTGCTTTCTTGACAAAATCTAAGATAGATTGATTTTCAAATGTTTCAATCTTGTCCGTTCCCTTAGATTTCACAAAGTTCACATTCTTTTTCTTCTTTTGATTCGGCTTCCTTTGACCTTGAGCCGGTAATTTTCCTTTTGGTTTGGCATGATTTTGCTGTTTTTGCACTGTTGGTAATTTTTTATTGCCAAATTGTTTTCGAACTTCGGCCTTTGGGATAAGAGGGCACTGTGTTACAGTAACATGTGATCCTGTCTTTCCCAAAAACTTACTTGTTGAATTTTCAAAGACTTTACTGATTAATGATTGATTAACATTCTTAATAGGAAAATCTTTGTCTGAATAAACTTTATCATCACCAACAAGAGTGTACAGCAAATCCACACTCTCCGACTCTTTTGCAGACGAGGACTCAATCGCAACAGTCTTAGCGGGTTTTGGTGGAGGATCACATAGAATATGATTCTCAAGAGGTATGTCCTCTTCTTTTATCACCGCATCAGACTTTGCTGAATCAGTATCATCAGACTCATCATCAGAAGAATCAGAATCCTCACTGTATATCACAACTGGAGGAACCTGATTCGGTTCAGCAGAGGACACACATGTATCTGCTGACACATCCGAATCTGAAGATACTTCTTTCTTGTATCCGAGTCCAGCTGCAAATTCCTTAACATCAAGAGGAACAGATGGTTCAAAGAAAGTTCTATTCTCCTCGTCAGGCATGGCATCATAATTGTTTCTCACGGGTGGTGGACATTTCTTGTAGCCTATGCATGTGACATCCCGTTTTTCTTTCTGTACGTCAATGATGTGATCCAACACATAGCTAGAGCTTAAATAACTGTCTAACTTGAGTCGGATCGCCTCACTTTCAGTTTTAACACAAGCCATTTCCTTTTGCATTACCTCAAGACGAGTTATATACAAATTAATGTCAGTTTGTTTTCTAGAAACCATTTTAGTTAACTCGGTTTTATCTTTCTTTAATTTTTCAATTACCGATTTAAACTCCTTTTCATGGTTTTCATAAAACATGTTGGCTTCTGTGCACTTAGAAAGATCCACGGTCAATTTCTGATTGTGGATAAATGTCACATCATATTTCTCCTGCAAAGCCTCGTGTTTGCTTTGCAATTCACACCACTTATCATTCAATGAAACATGTTTGTCTTGCAAGTCAAACAAACTAGCTTGTACAGCATCATGTTTGCCTTGCAACTCAGACATGTTTGCTTCTAAATCAGCATATTTAACATGCAAACTATCACAGTTATCACAGCTACCAGAAGTGGGTTCATCGACACATACCTGACTTGATGAACTGTCGACATTAGCCATAAAGGCTGAATGGAGAGAAGACGAAGAATAAGCAGCTTGATCCACCAAAATAGATCTTCTTTGAGTTTCTGCTGCAGCTTCTCCCAATAGCTCATCAATATTAGCATCGACTGACACACTTGATGTCTCATCCACATGATCATCGCCTGAACTCGAGGATTCTTCATCTGAACTTCTACTATAACCAGAAGAGTCTTCATCCTCAGAAGAGTCACCACCATTGGCGGAAGATTCTCCACCACTGGCGTGATTTAAATCCTTAACAATTTCAGCAAAACAAGCTGTTCCATCTGGAGCATCATTTCCCAACTAGATTGACCAATCACATCCTTCATCTACTTGAACCACAAGTGCCTGGTTGGCATTAGATGGTCCTGCTTGACTCTGGTTGTTGACAGGCACCAATGTTCGCTCATTGTTCCTTCCTTGGTTCTGATTTGCCCTGTTGCCTTGACCTCTGAAAGGATTTTGGTTTCCATGTTGAGATGGCCTCGTACATTCACGTTTGAAATGACCACGTTCACCACAATTGAAGCATTTAACAGCCTGCTTATCAAACCCATACTTGGTGTCTTTCTTGCTTTCCAAGCTGGTTCTGCCAGTTCTTTCCATGAAATCCTTTGCTCGCCTAACAGCACTGGCAAAGGCCCACTTGATGTCCATCATCTCCATCTCCTCTTTATCGATCTGCTGATAGTCTTCTTGAGTCAGATTAATGTTGCCAATCTGACCTTCCACTAATCCACAGTATGCGCTCACCAAAGTGTTGAGAAGCTCCATATGTTCTTTTGCTACTTCAACACTGACATTAGAGAAACTTGAGGTGTCGAGCCGTACTGTATTTGGCTTTGATTGCTGACTAGCAGATGATGTGCTTCCATAACATGCTTGCTGTTGAGGAGGAAGTGGTTGAGGGACTGGTTCAAGCGGATTTCCATACATGTCTGTTGTTGGAGGAGGAATGCCATACAAGCTAGTGCTAGACACAAACGCTGTTTGAATTGGAGCGTGTGAAGAAGGTTTTGTAGAAGTGCCAGAAGTTCCATAATACATTTCAGGATTTTGTGGCACTGGAACTCTTTTTGCCTTGAGAGTTTCTTCCTGATTCTTGTTTTCCAGGAGTTGAGCAAAGTCATTGAAGTTTGTTGTAGCTAAAGTGCCATTGTACTTCATGATTTCCAAGAAGGTATTCCATTGAGGTGGCAGTGCATCTGCAAACTTTTTCACTATCTCTGCTGAAGTTGTTACAACCCCAATATTTCCCAATTCAGTCAGCAAATGATTGAATCGACTTGTCAAATCTCCTAAAGATTCATTCTCCATACAAGTAAAACCATCAAACTCTTTCTTTAGCAGGTCTTTTCTCAATTGACGTGTCGCTTCATTTCCCACGCCCCTTATCTTCAATGCGTCCCACAACGTCTTCGTTGTCTTGTAACTGACAAATTGATGATAAATATCTTTACTTAACGCCTGAGTAAGAATGGCATATGCCTTCTTTTCCAAATCATAGACCTTCTTCTGATCTTCCGTAAGATCTGCAAACGTAGCAGCAGATGATGCGGCAAGCTCTATTGTTTGATCAAAATCTGTGATGAAACGCAACCACAATTCTGTATTTTGACCAAGGACGTATGTATGAAATCTATCAAACCATCCCGGATATTCACTTAAGTGCATCAACTTTGGAGGCCTATTCAAACTTCCCGTTTCACTCTCGCTTAACAAAATGCTTTGAACACTTGGAGTTTGATTTGATACGAATGCCCATTGACCGGTAGATATAGCATTAGCTTGCGAAGATACAGGTACGGGAGATTCGGCCCATGCAGGAGATGCAGGTAAAGGAATACCCCACATCGAATTCATTTTTGATCAAGAAAAAGAATACCTGAAAATCACAAACTTGTTAAACATAAACAGATTATGATCGAAGGATCAAGACTTGTTCGAAGGATCAACAGTGTTCGAAAGATCACTGTTGAATCTCGAACAATGATTTCGAAAGATTCACAAACTCGAAAGATTCACAATTTGAAAGATCCTTATCTTTCGAGTATATATCCTTATCTTTCGAAAAACTATCCTTCGAATAGATTCCCTTGATCGAAGGATAAGCCTCTGACTTCGAAGGATGGGTCGAAAGATGATTATCTATCGAGCCTTTCTTGGTCGAAAGATGATCTTTCGATGTCGAAAGATATCCTTCGATTGCAACTGACACAACTGACACAAGAGTGACAGGTTGGTGAAAAAGGTGACAAGTTGGTAGAAACTTTCGACAGACAGTATAGTTCAGACCATCATTTTTCACCAAAACAGATTTGAACAATAAAATATTGCATAAAAATCGAAGCTTCTGTCCAGAAACCGGTCACCGGAGTAAGCCGGAGTATGGCCGGAAATGACCAAACATCTTAGAAACAGATTTTTAAGTTACCCAAACCTTCCTTTAACACACCCGAAAGGTTTAGAACGCGTTTTTATGTTTATAGATGCAAGAAAAACCACCAAAAACGGTTACTAAACCAAGTGTCCAAACACACCAAGAACTTGAACAAGCCCGGTTTTAAACAAGGTAAAGAGCCACGGCTCTGATACCACTTGTAGGTCCCTCGGAGGTTGAGGTTTAACCTATTCCTTGTTATATCTAACACACTAGCGAGTGCGGAATCCAAGCTAGCATGCAAACCGAGAAAGAACAAGCACAAACACAACACACAAAGATTCACCGATTAACACCACTTGTATTAATGCGAATGAAAGGTTCCGGTTACAAGCTCAATGTTTACAAATCAGTTTTGCAAACTCTCTAGTGTGTGTGTGTTCTTGACAGAATGCTCTCTATCTCTCGAGTGTCTCTTTCTGTTTGCCTATCTCTCTATATGTTGAACACACACTGCATGGGTATATATATACCCAGCACAGGTTGTATGGTCGAAGGATCATGTGGACTGCCCGAAAGATGATCTGTCGATCATGAAGCCATCGAAGGATCCACAAACACTTCGAAGGATGGCATATCCTTCGAAGTCCATCAGTATCCTTCGTGGGATACCTTTCGAGCTCATCGAAGGATAGAAACAATCCTTCGAAATCCCAACCTTCGACACAGAACATTATACAACCATTTTCTAACTGTTTGGCCAAGTCAAACCAGGAGGATGGTTGACTTGGTCAAACTTACAGGACTAACAAAGACATCGTTTTGTATCAAGACAAAATACAGACAAAGTACAGACACAAGTGCACCAACATTATGTCCAAGTCTTATCTCTAAATCAGGTTACGCGTCCATAATCTGCACAAAACGAACCAAGAGAGACCAAGTAAATGATGAATTTTGACCTGTCAACCTTTTGACTTAGTCAACAAAAGTTAACAAGACAACGATGGTCAACATATTGACAATAACTTTGGTCAATCCTCAAAAGATTTCGAGAACCTTTGAGTTGTCGAGTTCACTTATGTTCTCGAGTTCAAACTGTTTTTTCGAGTTCAAAAGTGTTTTTGAGTTCAATTAAAGGTTCAAAAGTTCATTTTTGAGTTTTCGAGTTCAGTAGATTTCGAGAAGTCCAAAGATGTCAGGTTTCATAAGTGATTTTGAGAGTTTAGTTAAGAGATTTAGGAAATCCTGAGTTTTCGAGTGCTTTATTTAAGGAAATTGTTTTCGAAATCCCTAAATTTCATGGATTTGAAAACAAAATATCTAGACAGAAACTTTGGTCTCGAAAATTGTGCATCTTCTACCCCAATCTTTATGTTAAACCCTAATTGCCATTAAGAACATGCATCATCTGATTAAACAATATACTAAACCTAATCAAAACACCTAAACACTCGTTAAACCCACTTCAACTCAAAACCAATCTTTATGATCCGAAACCCTAATTTCATCAACACCATATTTTCTTGTAATACTCAAAAACTTTCGAGATTAGGAACTCTTGTAGCAGATTTTATAATCTTTAATTAGAGATTTATGAATAGAGAAAGTTGTTTCGAGATTTTGTATGTTAATCTTCACAAGAGACTTTTTCGAGGTGAAGATGAAACAACAATTGAGAATACGATCCTTTTCCCTGGAAAGCATCTTAATATACCAATAATTTACCTTGGACTGGGCTTTTTGATGAGCCCGGTCCTCTTCAACAATTCTGCTACAAAACATGTCTGGGCCATCAAGTTTACGGTGGGCCCACTTTCTTAGCTTGTGACATTTTATTTAACAACGACGTTTCCAAATTTCCACAATCCGACCAACTGAGTACCCTTTTTAAATAAGCAATTTTACCAAAATACGTAGTTACATAAAAAGAGACTAAGAGAGACAACTATTATGGGATCAAGTCGATTTCAGGCAAACCGAGAAACACTTCTCAGCACAAACTTAATCAGACTAGTCTTTGTGATTGCCAATATGTTTGTCCACTTAAACTTTAATGCTCAACTTTAAATTTTTCAACTTTGTGATATGCTTAAGGTGTATTATACAAGTATACCCGTGTGTCCCATTCCATGACATACCCTCGCGATTATGGTATGCACAACAATTCATCGTAGCAGGTGAGAATACTGGAATCATCCTTTTGATTTACAACGTCAGACTATTGGTGACAGGTATGTACCATGGTATAGTCAAAGCGACCAATGTTTTGCGTTCGATGAAGGTAGGCAAATACCTTTTTGGTACGAATTTGCCTTTTAAAGCACACGGAATTCTCTCGTTTTGAGATCTTCTTCCTTAGGGTTTTTGGCCTATGTAGCTCTTTTAAGATATCCCGACTGTGTCTAGGTCTGCATATATCTGGATGCAACAGAAGGACAACCAAGATATCCCCGGATGACTCAACATCATAAAGACCCAAAACCTCATATGTTGGTAATCTATCAATGAAAGATTTAAGACCATAAAATCATATGCCATGATATGTTACCCACATGGTACAGAGTTCTTTATGTTTATATCAGTTAGTATCTTTTTATTATTTTGAGCATCAAGTCTATCGACATATCACAGTAGATCTTAGTCTTTTCAATTGTAGCACCTTTCAAGTGTCAGTCAAGCCCTTTAACATGAGAGTTAATTTCATTTGGCATGTGATATTTAATTGTTTTTATGTTTTTCAATTTTTCTCCCCCTAAATTTGTGCATGAAGTGAAAACATAAAGAAAAATTTATGTACAAATTTACCTAGAAATCAAAAACAGAAAGAGGAATTTCTTTATAACAAAAGTTCCAAGTCGGTGAATCGTATAATTTTCAAAAGATCCACAAGCACTTTGAATCTAGAGTTGCTGACAGGTTTAGGAAACAAATCTACAGTGTTTGAATCAATGTGAATCTGCTCAAGTTTGATAAGACCTCTGTCATAGCAATCTCTAATGAAATGGACTTTGATATCAATGTACTTGGTTTTGGAGTGAAACACATGATTTTTAACTATTTGAATTGCGACATTATTATCACAATAGATAGTAGTGTTTAGATAAGTCAAACCATAATCCTAAAGCTGGTGTTGCATCCATATCACTTGGGAGCAACAAGTTGAAGCTGCAACATATTCTGCCTCTGCAGTAGAAAGTGAAAAAGTTTACTGCTTCTTGCATTTCCATGAAATGAGCCTTTCTCCCAGGAGTTGACAACCACCTGATGTTGATTCCATATCCCTATCTGGACCTCCAAAATTACTATTAGAAAAAGCAACTATATCAATGTTTGAATTTCATGGATACCAGAGTTCAAGACATGTTGCTCCTTTAAGATATCTATAAACTCTCTTCACAGCAGTAAGATGCGAGAGTTTAGGATTAGCCTGATAACGAGCACATTGACAAACAATAAACAAAATGTTTGGCATGCTAGCTGTCAAGTACATCAATGAACCAATCATAGATTGGTACAGTGTTTGATTAACATGAGTTCCTTCAGCATCTTCATTCATCAGTGGTTTCTCTGCTATAGGTGACTCCATTGACTTTGAATCTGAGAGCTTGAACTTAGCGAGAACTGTGACAACTGGCACTTTTCCATACATTCCGTACAATAATTGAACAGTAATATGTGCTTTAATGACTATGCATAATTTAGTTTACAAGACGAATGGAATTCTGATTTATGTTATATACATACAATGGCATTTCATGTTGCAAGACTTTTATCACTACTACATGCAACACAATATAGTTCTATTAATGCACAGAGCAGAGTTGGCACAGTTTTCAGACAAACTAGAAGTACTGACGGGAGTTCAGTGCTTAGACAGACATGATGTTGAGACATAAAAAAAGCCCCAGAACCAAGTGTTATACTAATATAGTGTGTAGGAAAGTAGGGATTACAAAATTGCCTTCCTAGTGATGACATAGGTACCGGAAAGTGCCAGAAACACACTACTGCAAAATTCTGCAGAAAATAAATAAATTCAGCAAATATTCAGCTTTTAACATCTAAATATAATACAAAAATGTTATTTAATGGCCCAGAATACTTTCCTAAGTGTCGGGAATCAAAATTGTCATAAAAGACTACATAAAGCACACTAAACTGCGCAATTTAGCACTTTAACGAACAGTAACGAAACGAACGACCAGGCACTACCCGAAACATTAAATTCTTACTAGAAGTATTGTTTTAGTGTCACAAAGCTAGTTATGGTCACCAAACATCATAACACATCCTATAAACATATAACACATATAACCCTAACTAGTATACTTGAAATCTAACTATAACACTTAACTTACCATTAAATGTTACACTTTACCCTCCCCCCCCCCCTTCATAACCGGTTAGGGGACATGGGCCCCACAAGAGATTTCTTTGATATATTTTATTGGATTTGTTGGAGTATATTCCAACACATTATGCCATATGCTACTTTAATGTTGGAAGTAAGTCTTTATTAACCACTAAACACTAATACTATCATTCTAACACTTACTAACTCACAAACTATCTCATATCCTTCCCAAAACTCACGGCCACACTAGTCCCATACAACTTCTTCATTTTGTTCAACTTTCAAGCCATTCCAAGCTTATTTCATGGTGTAAGAAGGTCATCTAAGGAAGCTACAAGTGTTAGAAGTGGAAAGACCACCTTGTGGAGCTTTTATCCACCTCAAATCTTCTCCATTTTACTTCTTGTTCTTCCCTAGCCTTGGTGCTAGTAGTAAGCCTCTTTGATCTTGTTTTTACACTTAATCTTAGTGGTTAATGTATAATATAACTTGGTAATTCAAAGAATCTCAACAAAACATGAAGATGATCATGATCATAAACATAAAGCTTCAATCAATCATACCCAGTAAAAAAGATCTAGTTGTTTTAGTGTATGTGTTAAACTTGATTGTTGATTTCTTGTGTTTATGATGTTAATCATCATAAGAAGCTTGCTAGATTGTGATTAAACACATGATCTAGCAAGTGAGAGGATGAATCTTGAGAAAATCATAATGATCATCCTTTATGTGGATCATGAACTTGAAAATGAAATTGTTTTAGAGTATGATGATGATTGATATATGTTATAAGTCTTGTAAATGGATTATTTCAAAAATAATCCTTTCAAGAAACCAAAGTTGTTTATTAGATTTACATGATCTTGGTTATTAAAGAAGTTAAGCATGTTTTAAGTGCTAAATCAAGGCTAGAAAAATGTTTGTAACAAGTAAAATACAAAAGAATCATTTTTAGAAAAATCTGCATACAAGTTGTGAAGAACTAAAATCTTCAAGAATAAGTTTTATAAACAAATAACCACATTTTTAGGGGTAACTAAGCTTACTTAACAACATATTAAGTTACTACAAATTTTTACAAAGTTTCAAGTTCATGTCATAGTGTAAATCTCATATTTTTTTGCACATGGTAAGTCTTGAATAATTTGTTGATGATTGATGATGATTTATAAAAGAAAATGATATGCTTTGAAAGCATGGAAACCTCTATTTTTAGAGGAAAATATGGCAAAATTTTTCTAAAAATTAAACACTTAGAAAATTATTTTTAAACAAATAATTACAAGTATATTTTAAACTATGAAATTTTATATAAAGTTTGCCATAATTTTTGTCACAAGATTATAAATATTGGAGGTTGGTTTTGTAAATAAAAGTGACTAAATATGTATTTAGGAAATATATATTTAGATGTCACCATGTGTGTGATTATTTGTATATTATGTGTATTAGTTATATTATTTTAGGATTTGAAATAATATAACTCACCAAAATACCCAGAAATTTCAATCCAAAATATTACCAAAAATTCCAAGAATTAAATATACAAATTATACCCAAATATTTGGTGAAACCGAACAAAGGAATATAACTTACATAATATTCCGGAAATATTATTCATAAGTATATTTTTGGTAAATAATATTTTGGACACCAAGGAAACAAAAATATGATTTTTACAATTATTACAAAATTACATCACATTTTTAAAAAGGAGAGAATATATTATTTTTGGACAGATAAAAATATATATTTTCTTGGAATTATTAGAAGATGTATTATTTTTGGAAGAAATATATATTTTCTCAAACAAACATGAAATACATTATTCTTGAGAGAAAATGTATTTTCTTAAATAAACTTTGGACATATTATTTTTGGGTGAAAAATAGATTTATATATATATTTTCTAAGTGCTACTTGAAAATGTATTATTCTTGAGACTTATATGAAAAGTATGAATATTTTTGCCAAGGAAAAATTCTAAATAATTTTTCTATGTAATATTTCTTAAAATATATATTTTGGAAAATATATTGATGTATTTTTATTAGAAATATTATTCCGGAAAAGTTAATACAAAAATTAAGTAAGAGATACTTAAGAAACACAATAAAAAAATACGTACTCTGGTACGTATAATTACACACCGGAATACGCCATCGATACTTGGCAAAAATATAGAAGGATAAGAATAAGAATACGAATACAAATACACCCATCCTTGGGGAGTTATACAAGTACAAATACATAAACTTAACAAGTTAAAATGTATTATTTTAACTAATATTCCAAAGTTCATAAATATAATTTAAGTTAAAATATTTATTATTTTAACAAGTAATTATATAACTTGGAATAATATTAAGGGCACAAAGAAACGTAACTCAAAAACACTAATTAATACTAAGTCAAGGCACGACCCGCTCGTCTAATAGACCGTAGTACGTTGTCAGTAGTCGTGCACAGTAGTAGCAGCTTGAGTTACGTCGGATTGAAGAACGCAAAATTGTGAGTTCATGTCCCCCTTTTCTCTTAACTGTTTTCGGATTTATAACTCTCGGGAGTGGAATACATGTTGCATACGTTTAAATGGTATGAATTGGCTATGAAATGAATTATAGATCATGTGAGCATAGATTGAAATTGAAATGCCATTAACTCTTAATTATGGACGAAGGTTAGATCTAACGGGTACGACCGAGCCCCACTCACGGTCCTTATGTGACCACTTGAGTGCTTCTGTGTCCCAGTCGAGGTAAATCGACAACGGTCAAGGGTAAAATTGACACTGTCAAGGTAAATTGACACGTTCAAGGTAAATTGACACAGTCGAAGGGGAAATTCGACACAGTCGAGGAAATCGACGAGGGTATAGGCCTACTCATTTTGAGTGCTCCCTGTGTCTTCACATACATTAACGTCCTTGCAAAAACATTAATTTGATATGTTCATAGATGCTTTTCATACCTGTTTTCAAAGGTGTCTCTCAAATGTTTACAAGCTTATCTGTACTCATACAAAACGCATGAACTCGCTCAACTTTTGTTGATGTTTTCCAAAATTACATGTATTTCAGGTAACAAGTTGGATCTTGGGCGCTGGTGTAGTTTCTAGAAGTAAATTCCAAGTTTAGATGTCATCCACTTTTGTTGATTTGTAACTTAGTCGAAGGTTGTGCTGTTTGAAACTTAAATAACTGGTGGTTGTAATACTTTAAACTTAATGAATGGATGAACATCGGTTTGATCATGTAGTTGTTTATTATGATTGAATGCAATGGTATTGAACAAGTCACACATTATACGCTTTCGCAAAAGTCAGGGTGTGACAAGAACATCAGTTCCATATTTACCTTGATGAATCAAAATTCCTTTCGAGCTTTGGTGAACTTGCAGACCCAGAAACATCGTCATCTCTCCCAAAGAGCTCATCTCAAATTTCTTCTTCATTGCCTCTTCAAATTCCTTGCCCAGAAACTCATTCGTAAAGCAGAAAATGATGTCATCCACATAGATTTGCACGGGGATTAGATCCTTTGCAACCCTTATTATGAATAGTGTTTGATCTATAGTACCTAGAGTGTACCCATGAGCTATGCTCCGTTAAGGTGGCATACAGAGCACAAGGAGCTTGGTGGAAGCCGTACAAAGCCTTATCTAGCTTATAGGCATATCTTTCCTTATCCTGGTCGAAGAATCCCTAAGGTTGCTCAACATATATCTCCTCCTTCACCTTCTCGTATAGAAATTCAGTCTTAACATCCATTTGGTACACAATGAATCCCACGAAGGATGCATAAGACAAAACGATACGAATAGCTTCAAGACGTGCAACGAGAGCATACACGCCATCATAATCTAATCCTTCAATTTGTCTGAAATCCTGAACTACCAGTCGAGCTTTATTTCACACAATAACACCTATATCATCTTGTTTGTTGTGATGCACCCAAAGAGTTCCTAAAGCTCGTTTCCCTCTATGTAGGGGCAACAATTTCTAGATCCCAAACTTCTCGAATTGATTTAGCTCTTCATGCATAGCATCCACCCAACTTGGTTCCTGAAGAGCAACATCAATACTTTTAGGCTTAATTTGTGAAATAAAATATGAACATAAACAAGTATTGATTGCCCATGATTTGCTTATGGTGAGAACATCAGCATTGATAGGGCCAATGATGTTTTCAATAGGATGATTTCGTTGAACACTGTGAGGAATTGCCGCTTTAGGTGCAATTACGTTTATTGGAAGGTAAGAAAAGCTCCCTACAACTATTCTAGGTTACCCCCTTCATTGGTTGTATTGGCTGTATTGTACATCAGAGAATCAACATTACAGTCTTCAGGAATCGGCTCCTGAAATAGTGAAGGATCTTTCGAGTGCTGGACTACTTCCTCAGAAGGTCTGGATTGAGAATTAGCTTCAAAGACTAGTCTCTGAACTTGGGAGAGAGAATGAGTGTACATTCCCGGTGCATTGACACTGTAGACCTTAGAACGTAATGTCACACCCCCCAAAATACCACATGCGGAAACCCCCGCGAGGCGTGTGATATACCAGGATCTAGCCACCAATCACATTGAACTCATAACAAGATTTCAAATAAAACTTTCATTTATTAAAATAAGACGCTACGAAACATTATTTACTGTTCAGCGGAAGCATAATACAATAGTTAAGAATTTCGTAACCCAAGTGTATAAAAACAAAACCATTAGACTTGTCTCGTGATTCCATGTAACACGACCCATGACCACTCCAGCATCCCAGACAATAAGTTCCAAATAATTGTACCTATAGACCTGCAAGCATGCAGAAAAAGTGTATCAGCATAACGTTCGCGAGTTCAAAGTTTTGTTTACCAAAAATTGTGTTACATGTTTAGTTGTCAAATGTTTAATCTAGTTCAAAACAATTCAAAAAACAATGTTGATAATAACTCGATACCTCAAGATGGCTCTAGATTGTTTGCCCTTCCCCAATGCTCTATCAGACATTGGTCGAGTGGTTAAGATGACTAGTTCACGCCCGTCCTCCCTGGTATGGTGTGAGGGTGTCAAACCTAATAGCGCTATCAACTAAATACCCCGTTGCCTCCCCGGCAACTAATTCGGTAGTAGATGGAACTTAAGTGATAGAAGGTGAGTGTATTATCCAACATCCCAGTTTAGCATTCCAGTTAAATCCATTTACCCAATATTCCTCCCCGGAATATTTACCAGATGTCCCTCCCCGGGACGCATGCTTGAAAAAGAGCAGTGAACTCACCTTAGATTGCTCGGTATGTTACGTTACATTACCTGTTCCAAGTTGGTCAACCAAACCCTACCGTGGTTACCAAAAACAATCAGTTTATATGCACATAAATCATGTATTCCACGTTCACATTACATAAGTAGTGTACACATAAAACACACATCACAAAATACTAATCATAACAGTTTATCATGCACATAACAGTTCATGGTCATCATATCGTAGGTATTCAGGTTAGATGCAAATTCGTATTACCAGTTCATGCTTTTATAGAACACATAGCAGTTCATTAAATGCTCACAAGGATGTGCGGCCCAGTCATAGTTGTGCGATTCAGATTTCACAGGTATGGGCTTATGAGCCCAGTTGTATGATGTGCGGCCCACTCAGAGGAAGGCCCACCTCAAGTGGGCGACATTCCCCCGAGTGTGCGACTGGCAACCGCATGGCCCAATACACTATTCGGCCCAACAGTTATAAGAGTGTGCGATTACAACATGTAATAATTCACACCAAGGTATGCGACTCTTCCGTAGTGTGCGAGCCCACGACCATGTGACCCAAAATCCTGGCCTAGCCTAGTGAAGTGTGTGATCCATGACATTGTGCGAAAACAACAGGGTGTGTGATCAAGGTTTAAGTGTGCGATTGACCCCAAAGATTTCGTAACCGATTCCCACATCCGGACCTATCCGGTGCACAGTTATTTCCCACTTTGATTATTTACCAGTTTCCTTTTGGAATCATAAAACAGTTTTCTTTTGGAATCATAACCATAACATATATTATGCATTCATATTTCCAAGTAATAACAAGTTACCATTTAGTAATTTCATTGACATCCGAATCAAGTATCAACCATATTATCGAGTAACAATCATAATTCCAACGATCATTCATTAACATACTAACCCAAACTCTATCGGATAACATCCAAATCACGATAATAATTGATCTTTACAAGTTAATTAGCATCAGTTTGTATACAAGCAACCCTAAGTTATCCATTAATGTCACACACATACTTCTAAGTCAACCATATAGTTTATCATAACGATGCATCCATCAAGAATTCCACTTATCATAAAATCCTAAATCATAGGCCAATCATCATAACCACTTCTAGGTTTTATAACAATTGTTATCATTATTAGAGATTTATGATTACTCACGTCATATTGCAACATGGATTTTTAAATCATACATCCAGGTTTACTTTAGTTTGTTGGCACAAGAAGTGCTACATCATGCAATTCTATCATCACATCATTCATTCCTTTTCGAAACCTAATCACAGAATTTCTAGCAACTATAACACCATAATCTCATGCACACCAAGCGAATTCCAACTGTGGTAACAACTAACCTGAGAGATTAAGGAGTGGGTCTTTGGATGAGAGAGCTTCGGACCAATGTGATTGAGTGGGAGACGCCCTCTTGCTGCCGTCGGGGTGTAGAAAGGGAATAGGGAATTAGGGTTGGCTTATGTGTGGGTTGCGTGTATATGCCCAAACAACTGAACCGGGTCTGATCTTGGACACTTAAGCGTTGGGCTTCGAGGGAGTTGGGCCGAGAACACGAGGTATACTCACACAAAAGTGTGCGACCGGGGGTGTAATGTGCGACGGGATTTAACGGACCCTCGAGTAGTATACATCGCTTACTAATCATAACTAGTTACCATCTCATAACATCGTCACATAAAACTATCACATATTTAATGTATCACACACTTGATCAATATGAAGTGGGACATAGAACACAACCATACAAGCTAGGGTCAAGGAATCGGGTAACGCTAATCGTGAAAGTTCGGGTTGTCACATCATCCCCAACTTGAAAGAAATTTCATCCCGAAATTTGATAAGCAGTCCAATGAACGTGAAGTGACAGATTAGGATGACTGTGGATTTCCTCGGATGCCACATCATCCCCAACTTGAAAGGGAATTTCGTCCCAAAATTCACCAGTCGCTTCAAGATTTGATTCCGCAGTTTCAAGCAGGTTAGGGCACTTGAGCTTCATCTGGTCCTCGCATTTCCGCGTGAACTCTGGTCCATATCTTGAGTTCCAACAAACCCTCATGATTGGAATTTAACTATGCTTTGGTTCTCCAACAACTGTAGCTAATCGTCAATCTATGGTTCCTGCAAGGAGACTACAAGTGTTTCGTCGGACAAACACTTCTTCGGGTTTAAGGCATGAACAACAACGTGAACATTGCCCAGTCTGTCAGATATCTCGAGTCGTAGGCCACCCTACCAATTCTTCCCAGAGTTTTGAATGGCTCACATAACGTGGATTTAGCTTGCCGTGCTATTCAAAGCGCATCACACCCTCCCAGGGTGGGGAGTTTTAACATCACAAAATCGCCTATAGCGAATTTCCAAAGTTTCCTAAGCTTACCAGCGTAGCTTTCGTGGCAATCACCCACTGCCCCCGTCAGATTCCTAATCTAAACAATCTTCTCAAAGGTTTCTAACACTAGTTCGGGACCCGTGATTTGGCTGTCACCCACCACACCCCAAAGAGGAAGGGACCGACATTGTCGTCCATACAATGACTCGAACGGAGCTGCCTGAATACTAGAATGGTATTCCGTTGCAGTAAAACCCTACCAAAGGTAAATGTCTTTCCAACTTTTACCCAAGTCAATGACACATGCTCGCAGCATGTCTTCGAGTTTCTGGATGGTCCGCTCACTCTGACCATTTGTCTGAGGGTGTGATAAGCAGTGCTCATGTCTAGATGTGAGCCACGGGAGTTGTGTGCTGCCTGCCACAAATCGAGTAAAAACGTAGATCACAATCAGAGGTAATAGAAGTTGGCACCCCGTGCCTAGAAACCTCCTCCCTCAGAGAAATATTCACAACCGGCGAAGACTCGTCGGTTTCCTTGGTTGCAAGAAAGTGTGCTGGTTACGTGAGACAGTCAACGATCTCTCAGGTGATGCCATTTCCATTTTGAGTTTTAGGTAGACCAGTGACAAAATCCATGGCAGTTTGTTCCCGTTTCCATATGGGTGTTTCTGGTTGCTAACACAAACCAGGAGGTTTCTGATATTCCACCTTAACTTTCGCACAAGGCAAACATCATTCACATATATGGTTATGTGGGCCTTCATGCCCGGTCACCAGTACAAGATCCCTAGATCCTAATACATGCTATCAAAACCCAGACGAGTAGAATATCAAGACTTGTGTGCTTCGCCCAACACAAGTTCCCTAAGGTTGCCGTATAGTGAGACCCATATTTGCTCCATGAAGTAGGGAATACCGTCTGATTTGCCAAGAGTTGCTTTCCCCATGCCCCGCATGTATTCAGCTTGAAGATGCTCTTCCTCCAGTGCTTCGGTTTGGGCCGAACGAATCTGATCGGTAGGTTAGAGTTGATAGTAAGCTGCAAAGTTCGCACACGTTTAGGTTTTGCAATCGTAATCGTTCAAGAGTTCCATCCAGCGACGCCATCACATGTTCAACTTTTCCTGATCCGGATATGCTAAAGGCCCTTGTGATCGGTATAAGTTGTGCATTTGGTACCGTCCAAGTAATGCCTCCAAATTTGAAATCCAAAGACCATGGCTTCCATCTCAGATTTGTGAATCATGCAATTCTTCTCGTAAATCTACAGCTGCTGAGAGATGTAAGCTATCACTTTCTCGCGTTGCATCAGCACGCAACCGAGACCCTGAATCGAAACAACACGGTGCACTACCAAATCGCCTCTACCATCGGGTAAGGGCATTATTCTGTGCATTGAAGAGTTTGGTTTCAAAGCTGAGAAGACGGTCTGCTGTTTTGCCCTCCAGGAATACACAACACCCTGCTGTGCTAAAACGATAAAAGCTGTGCGATCTTTGATAATCCCTTGATGAATCTGTGTCAGTACGTAGCGAGACCAAGAAGTTGCCGCACCTCCGATGGACTCTTTGGTGCCGCTCAATTTCTAATAGAATGGATCTTTGCGGGATCCACGCGTATTCCCAATTCGCTGACTATATGACCAAGAAAGTGTACTTCTCGAATTCCGAAGTCACACTCAGGAAGACTTCGCGTGGAGTTGTTCCTCCCCCAGTTTCTCTTGGAAAACTCTCCAAACGTCATCAATAATCACGATTGATGAATTCGTCGAGATGAGGTTTACACATACGATTCATGTGATCCATAAAGCTGCTGGTATGTTGGGTAACATGAATAACATGATCAGAAAATCGTAATGGCTGCACTGCGTTTTAATGCCGTGTTAGGAACATCTTCCTCTGGGTTTTCCATCAGATGATAGCCCGAGCTTAAGTTGATTCCAGGATAGAAGCGTGTCCCTTGCAACTGGTCAAGCAGGTCGTCGACGTGGGGTAAAGGGTGACGGTTTCCAACGGCCACCTTGCTGCGTTTACGGTAGTCGATACACGTACGAAAGGACTCGTCCTTCTTTTTCACGATTAGAGTTCGGGCTCCCCCAAGCAAGGAACTAGATCAGTTAAAACACCTATCCAACGGTTCCTGAAGTTGATTAGGCAGTTCTTGTAACCTTCCTGGTGCGAGACGATAAAGGGTACTAGAAATCAGGATTGTTTCTGTCGTGATACCAATCGGTAGATCTTCGACCTTCTTCTCCTCGGGCTGAGTACCTATAACCAGCGATAGGATAGCAGGACCTGGAACGCTTCTAGACTTCCATAGTCGTAGTGATTCTGACATTCAGTGAATCTCTATCAGGGTGAGTTATACATGCGATTTTTATATTTACAATGGTTCCTGCTCGACGCTTGAACAACACGTCTATACTGACGACTACATCAAAGTTTCCAAAAGTAACGAGAAAAGAGTCAATGTCGAACACATGACCTACAAGTTTGGGTTTGCACTCTAAGTGAACGTGTGAATCTTTAATTGGATTGCCATCAACCACTTCTACAATGTGTCTGGCTTCAAGAGATATCAGGGTTGAACAGAACATAGATGAAGCGATTAGTTACCAAGAACGTACAGACCACCATGTTGCTATTATACCTGGCGTCGCCCACGCCAATCCTAAATGCTCTTCCATAAGAACCACTTCCAGAGTTTGTTGGGATTGAACCCTACCAAAGTAACAGTTGATTAAAGCCAAAACTGGATCAGAGCAGTGGATCCAAAATAAGCAGATGCTGTACTCAAACTTTCCCCTTGAAAGTATTTCTAACAACTGATGACCTACATCCACTGATCATTTACAACAACGGTTCTACTACAACAACTGATCAAGTCTAAAGACTGATGAAGACTAAAGTCCTGTTGCTCAATCTACTGATCTGGGTCAAGCACTGCTAAAGACATAAAGTACTGCTGGAGTCACAACAGTGGAAGGAGAAAGTAGTAGTTTAGTCTATTCCTTTGTATTGTAATATAATCAGTAGTTTGATAGCGGTAGTTGTATTAGATCAGTAGTTACAGGTTGTTAGGAGGTTAGATGTCACTTTCATGTTGACGTTAGCCAAGATGCCTCAGTGGTTTGCTCATGCCTATAAATAGAACAGTACCCTGTATTGTTCTATTAGCTCTTTCATCACTTGTCTTCCTGCACGAACAATTCATTGTGAGCTCAAGCTGAGGGGGAGTTTGTAATACATGCATGCAAAGTTGTAATTGAAGTTTGAAATAAATTCAATCATTCGGTTCAATGTTAAATCATGTGTGTTAAAAGCATTTCTCCTCTTTGATTGGGTGTGAAAGTTTGTCTTCATTCAGTTTCCGCTTCAATTACTTGTTCGTCTTATTTAATTCTCAAACAAAACACAATCATAAGAAACTCAGATCCTAACAATTGGTATCAGAGCTCAGACAGTCAAATTTGATCTAACAGTCATTTTGACATAAACAGTTCAGCTCATAATCGTTGATACTGTTAAATTGTTCGTTTCGTTGAAAAACAGAGTAAGGGTTAATTACAATCAAAGTTGATTAACCAGTGCCTGTAAAATATCCAGGATGACGTAACAATCACAAGATATGAACAACAACATCGGATCTCTCTTCAAACCACCCATGTTGAAACGAAATGAGTACAACATCTGGCAGAGAAGGATGGGACACATCCTTGCTCAACAGAATACCGGATGTTGGAAGTCGGTTATCTTTGGACCACATGTTCCAATGGTGCCGAGTGCTGAGGATCCAGGAAAGTATGAACCTAAGAAGGTTGAAAACTATACTGAACTGGATTTTCAAAAATTTGAATTGGATGCCAAGGCATTTAGCATCGTTGCTTCTGCATTACCCAATGAAATCTATGCTGGACTGTTACACTGTAACAGTGCCAAAGAATTATGGGATTCATTGAAGGAACAGTTTGGGGGAACCGAAGAAATTATTGAAAACAACAGGGAAATTTTGAACCAACAGTATGAAACCTTTTGTCTGGTTAAGGGTGAAATATTAACACAGCAGTTTGAGCGATTCAGCTGTCTCATAAGTGAACTAAAGCTTGTTAAAACTGAATTTCCAAAATCAACCTTTAATAGCAGGTTTTTAAGATCACTTCCTGATAAATGGGACACCATTGCATTTCTGACCAGAAACTCTGTTGAGTTCAAAGATCTGACACTGACCCAACTTCATGGTAGACTCCTGACCTATGAAAGGGAGTTAAACCAAAAAAAGAAGTTGCAAGAGTCTGGCAAAGTTGCAAATGATTACACATTTGGCAACACAGCTCTTCTGGGTCAGGAAGAGTCTGGCAGCAGTAAGGATCAGAGTTATGATCATCTTATTGACATAACTGCTGGTGCAAACTTCAACTCTGATCCTCACTCATCAAACTTTGCTTTCACAGCAAATGGAGAAAGCCAAATCTCTGATAATCTGTGCTTTGAACTCAATGACTTACAGCATTTTGATCCAACTGACCTTGAAGAAATGGACATTTTGCATCAATTGGCATTGCTAAGTGTAAGAACTAGCAAATTTTACAAAAGGACAGGGAGAAAATTCCCAGGGTTACATGGGAATCTTAAAGTGGGATTGGATAAGTCCAAGATCAAGTTCTATAAGTGCAATAGGCTAGGTCATTTTGCTAGGGAATGTAGGAGTCAAACCACTGGTCCAATTATTACTCATCCCAGCTCAAACCCTAGACCACAAAACCAAAGCACTGTGCACTATGCCCAATATACCCCTGCAACACATGTTAACACTGATCACTATGCACATGTTGCAACCCCTGCTCCTGTGCATTATGTTCAAACCACTGTTCCCCAAGTTCAGTATGTTCATACCCCTGCTCCCCAGGTTCAGGTGCAACAAGTTGCACCTCAACAAACTGCACCAACAGTGGTTCAACCAGACCAACAAAGCTTTTTCACACAAGGGCTGGTTGACTGGAGCAGTTTACCTGAGGAGTTAGGAGATGAAAATTTTGCACTGTATGATCAAAGCAGTGCTTCTGGTAATGATGTTTGTTTTGTAGCTTTGGAGACCATACATGAGGGGTTGGAAGCTGAAGGAGAACAGTCAAGGGCTGAAACAGTGGACAAAATTGATGAAGCAGTGGTTACTGCTGTTGCTGATGAAGTACTGCTGGGAGAAAGTTCAAAACCCCTGTTGGAACCACTGTCAGACCCCCGGTCCAAAGAAGAAGAAGAAAAAGAAAAGAAAGAAGGTGAAAAGGAAGAGAGAGCTGATGAAGAAAATGATCATCCATGTGATTGTGCAATGATGGCTGCATCCAAGGTATCGCCTCAAGTTCTTCAAAACTTGTGTTCAGACAAATGCATCATAGCATTTGCTAACATTAAAAAGGTGAATGAAAACCTTAGGGATAGGTTGTTAACTTCTGAAGTTCAATTTGAAAAGTCAATAAAAGAACTGAAAAACAAGTTGAATGAAAAGGAAAGTGAAATTTGCAGCATCAAACAAGAGCATAGCATAACCAAGGACCAACTCCAAACAATGATAGAAAAATATCAGGTTTGCAAAAAGGAGTTGGAATCCACCCAAATTACTTGTGAAAAATGGGTGCAATCCTGTAAAGGTTATGAGATTATGCTTGAAAAACAGCTTGAAAGTAATGTGAAATTTGGGATTGGGTTTAGAAAAAATGACTAAGTTGAAAACAATGCTGCAAATCAAGCTGGTTCAGTGGAAATCATTCCAACCAACAAGAATGGCCAAGAAGTTAAAATAACTGACAAACTTGGTAACAAAATCACTATGGAAAGATCTGTGGGGTCCTTAACTTTTGAGGAACTTGAGAAGTACCAATTTAAACCCACATGGTCTAATGAGTGTGACATTCTTGAAAACTTCAAGCCCATGGACTTCACAACCACTGATGGTGTAAAAGCTACTAAAGCAAAGGTGATTCCTCTTAAAGACATCCCAATAGTAGTTCAAAACTCTGTTGCAAAGGAGTCTGAGAAGAAGAAAAGAAGAGAAAAAGTTAAAAACCTATTTTGTGATTTTTGTGAAAAGAAGAATCATCTAACAAAAGACTGTTTTCATCTAAAAGCATATGATATCAACAAAACAAGTGTTATTGTACCTGCTGAGAGCTGCACCATCTGTGGTAAATCAAACCACAAAACTCAGGAATGTGTGTATCTCAAATTCTTTGATGTAAAAAAGAATGAGTACACTACAAAAACATCCTTGAGTTCATCAAACCTATCTGTCAAATTCACCAAGAATCAACCACTGTTTGTGCCAGTTCAAACAGCTGTTACAAAACAGCTGAACTAAACCTTTTTTAAAAGAGATGTTCAGGTGACTGATGCACCCCCTGCCAACCAATACCGAAGAGGTAAAGGGCAACCACCATACTAAAGGATCCCACATGTTTATGAGGTTTACAAAAAGCCTTCTAAACCAAGAGTGAACAGGCATCCTTTTGGGTATCAGCAGATAATTGGGCAAGACTCCCAACAGTGGTTAGAGAAAAAAGTTCCAAAACTGTCCAAACCCCTGAGCTAACCACTGTCCATCCACCTGAACTTAACCTAGACACTATTGAGACCCCATCCAAATCCTTATTGGATTTGGAGACCCTAATGAACTAACCTTTTACTTGATGTGCAGGGAGCTTCTGCATGCTTAGATAGTCTTTGGTATGTAGATAGTGGAGGCTCCAAGCACTTGACAGGATGTAGAGCCCTACTCAAAGATTTCAAAACTCATGGAGGGCGTGATATATCCTTTGGTAATAATAGTAAAGGGAAGGTTATGGGGTCTGGTACAGTTCAGTCTGGTAATGTTAAGTTTGAAAATGTCAATCTAATAGACAATCTAAAATTCAACCTCCTAAGTGTCTCACAAATGAGTGATAAGCGCTATGACTCATTCTTTACAAAGGAGTGTTGTAGGATTGTTGGACTAGAAATGGTTGGAAAGATTGAAGAAATAATAAAAAATGGAAAAACCCAACTTGTTGCTCAAAGGAGTGGCAATGTTTATGTAGTGGATATGTCAAAAGAGAGCCCCAGGACTGATGCATGTCTGTTCTTAGCTGTCTCTAACAAAGAGACAGAATTATGGCATAGGAGATTGGGGCACACAAATCTCAAGACAATCACTGCTATATCCAAACAGGGGTTAGTAAGAGGCTTACCTCAAAAACTGTTCACCTGTCCTGAGCATTGTGTTTCCTGCCTAAAAGGAAAATAACATAAAAGCTCATATACATCCATTGAAGAGTCCAAAACAACCAAATGCTTGCAAATGCTTCACATGGATTTGTTTGGCCCAGTTAAAGTCATGAGTCTTAGGAAGAAAAGATATTGTTTGGTTATTGTTGATGACTTTTCTAGGTTTACATGGACTTACTTTTTACATTCCAAAGATGAGACTGCAGGCATTCTACAAGACTTTGTTACACAGGTTGAAAAGCAGTTTGATCTTCCAGTAAAAATCTTTAGGAGTGACAATGGCACAGAGTTCAGAAATAAGGAGTTAGATGATTTCTGTGTGTCAAAAGGAATTGTAAGGCAGTACAGCATTCCAAGAACACCGGAGCAAAATGGGGTTGTTGAGAGAAAGAACAGGACTTTGATTGAGGCTGCCAGAACCATGCTTGCTGATTCAGGTTTGCCATTAACTTTCTGGGCAGAGGCAGTAAACACTACCTGCTATGTCCAGAACAGAGTTTTAATCAACCCTAGACATCAAAAGACTACTTATGAACTGCTGTATAAAATAAAGCCATTGATTTCATATTTCAAAGTTTTTGGCTGCCCATGTTTCATTTTAAACTTAAAAGATTCTATCTCAAAGTTTACAGCCAAAATTGATTGTGGTTATCATCTGGGATACTCAACCACTGCTAAGGCCTACAAAGTGTTTAACACAAGGACTAAGATAGTGGAAGAGACTTTGAATGTAAAGTTCAATGAACTTTCATCAATGAAAATCCCAGCAAACCCTACAGAATTATTTGATCTTGATAAATTCACATTTGAAAGTGTTGCTGTCAAGACTAACAATGCCGGTCCATCAAAAAATCCTTCATCAGACTATGGATATGAAGTCATCATTCCTCAACAAAAGTCTGTTTGAATGGGAAGAGCAGCAGTTGTTCAAAACAGCTGTCAAAGCTCATCCACTGCTACCTCAACAGTTGTTGACCAAAGTAGCCCATCCTCATCAACCACTGTTGACAAAAGCCATCAAACAGTGGATAAAAGTCAACATGCTTTCACACCTGTTCCTCCTATTCCTCCACCTCCATTTGAAGCCACTGCTGGATCATCAAAGTCACCAGCAGTGGTTAGCTCAGATGATTCACATCTGCAACCCTCACCATTAAATGCCATTGTTCCATACAAGGGAGGTCTAATCTTCTTGAAGTCTCATCCACCTAACCAAATCATTGGCAACATCAGTGAAGGGGTGCTAACAAGAAGTCAATCCCAAAACATCTGTCTTTTTGCTGGTTTCCTATCCCTCCATCAGCCAGTCAAGTACCAAGAGGCACTGAAAGACAACAGCTTGGTAGAAGCCATGCAAGAGGAGCTCCAACAGTTTAGAAGACAACAAGTTTGGGAGCTTGTACCACTGCCAGATGGTGTAAGTCCTATTGGCACAAAGTGGGTCTTCAAAAATAAAACTGATGGAAGGGGTATTGTTGTCAAGAATAAATCTAGGCTTGTGGTTCAAGGGTTTAGACATGAAGAGGGCATTTATTATGATGAAACATTTGCCCCTGTAGCAAGATTAGAAGCTATCAGACTATTCCTGGCCTTTGCTGTCAACCACAACATCAAGGTGTATCAAATGGATATTAAATGTGCATTCCTCTATGGTAAGATACAAGAAGAGGTATATGTTTGTCAACCTCCAGGCTTTGAGGATCCATTTAATCCAAATCATGTCTACAAGCTAAATAAAGCTTTGTATGGCCTGAAACAAGCACTAAGAGCCTGGTATGAAACTCTTTCCACCTTTCTACTTTCCATTAGTTTCACAAGAGGTAAAATAGATAAAACACTATTTTTAAAATGGAGAGGGAAAGACTTGATGATTGTCCAAATTTATGTGGATGACATCATTTTTGGAAGCACGTGTTCTAAAATGTGTGAAGAGTTTAGGCAACTCATGAAAGCTGAGTTTGAGATGAGTGCAATGGGTGAACTCCAGTGCTTTCTTGGTCTCCAAGTAAGGCAACTGCAAAATGGCACTTTATCCATCAAGGCAAATATGCCAAAGAACTTTTAAAGAAATTTGAGATGGATGATTGTAAACCATGCAGTACACCCATTGCAACCAATAAAATAGTCATGTCTGATGAAAAGGATGATTTGGTTGATCAAACTTTATATAGAAGCATGATTGGGTCTTTATTGTATCTAACTGCATCTAGGCCAGACATCATGTTTGCAACATGTGTTTGTGCAAGATCCCAATCAGCCCCTAGAAAGCCAAACCTTATTGCTGTAAAAAGGATATTCAGATACCTAAAAGGTGCTCCCACACTTGTTATCTGGTATCCAGCTGATGGAAATATCAAGCTTTCAGGTTTCTCAAATAATGACTTTGCTTGATGTGACAAGACAAGGAAGTCCACTTCTGGAGGGTACCAATTCCTAGGCAGTTGCTTAGTGTCTTGGCAAAGCAAAAAAGCAAGCAGCTGTTTCCAGATCCACTGCCGAGGCAGAGTATATAGCTGCTGCAAGCTGTATAGCCCAACTGTTATGGCTTCAAAATCAATTGCTGGATTTTGGTATCACTGCCCTAAAGACACCTCTTATGTTGGACAGTCAGGCAGCTGAAAATATCATCAAAAATCCAGTATCCCATTCTACCACCAAACACATTGATATCAGACATCACTTTGTGAGGGATTGCTATGAAAAAAGGTTTGATTTCTCTGCACCATGTTCCAACTAAAGATCAGCTGGTAGATGTGCTAACAAAAGCATTAGACACATCCACCTTTGAAAGCTTGATCTCTTGGATTGGCATGCTGAACATGGAATAACAAGCAAAATCTTGTTTTTCTATGAATAAAAGCATTAAAATGTTTTCAGAAAATAAAAAATTCATCCTTAAAAATAGCTAAAAATGAAATTTTCATTCAATCCTTAAAAGTCTGCCATAACTACTGATTTGGTTCAAACATCTGCTTTGATAAATTTGACCACTGCTGAAAGTCAAGCACTGTTTTTCTCATTTCCTTGTTAATCACTATTGTTCAAAGTCAGTGTTTTAACCCACTGATAGGCTATCCGCTGATAGTTGACAATCAACCACTGTTCTCATTATAACCGTTGCAACCACTGATACTTGCTCCATCAGTGGTTTCCTTAACAACTGTCTTCCATTATTCATCAGTGATTGACACGTGGTCAGTACTTGTCGGTCAGATCTTTTGTAACCGCTGCCATGTCAGCATTCACTTTTTCCCTTTATAAAACCCTGATCAAAACCCCATACAGGGTTTTCACTGTCGAATCGAATTCAAAATTCCTTTCTCAAAGCAGTTATCATCTATTTCTCTCAAATCACTCATCTTCTTCTTCCTCTCGCACACATACTCAAATCACCGTCTTCCATACAAATTCACAAATGGCCACAGAGATTCCATACAAAGCTCCCCACCACAACTTGGGTCTATTGACAAAACCAAGTCATACCGAAACCTTCAATTCCATCATAGATGCTCTTTCGTCTTCAAAGTACAAAACTTTGTTGACTGCTGATGCTTCGATTTACCTGACAACCCAGAGAGAATTTTGGAAGAATGCCACACTTGAATCTCAAGATAACACGACCATAGCCATCAATTCCTCGATAAAGGGTGTATCAGTTAAAATCACACCACAAACTCCTTCCGAAGTTTTTGAACTGAATGATCTTCAAGGTAAAACTTCTTTTTTTCTAAAATAGAGTATCAAACAGATTTTATAGAAAGAGGGTATGCTGAGGAAATGAAAAAGGATACCTTACAAAAAGGTAGTTTTCCTCCTGCAACAAGATTTTTATTTCATACTCTGTTAATGTGTGTTTCAAATAAGACCACTGCTTTCAATGAAATTCCATTGAAGATCCAATACCTGGGATATGCTATTTTACATGGAGAAAATTTTAACTACTCCCAGGAGATCTTTGATGATCTGGTCAAAAGTGTTGATAAAAAATCATTTTTACTGTTTCCAAGGTTCTTAAGCTTCTATTTTCAAAAGACATTTTCAAAGGATAATGCTCATGTGCTTATCCAAGGTGAACCTTTTCAAATAAGTGGCCTAACACCAGAAACATTTACAAGGCTATCAAAAGTTTCCAAAACAAAAGCAGAGGCTCCTGAGCAGAATTTAGCAGCTACCACTGCTCCTCAGGCACCTGCTGCTGAGCCCACTACTCTAGGTGATCACAACAGCAAAACAACTGCTGTGAAACCCACACCTAAAACCACCAGACAAACCAAAACAAAAGAAAACTCAAAAGCCCCCTAAACCTACAAAAAAGGCAACTCTGGAAGATGAGATCCCAGAGTAACTGCCAATGACAACACAAAAGTCACTAGAAACCACTGTTGCTACTTCTTCACAGCAGTTCGTAGAAAGATCTCAACCTGAGCCTCAAACTCCTCCTGCTTCTTCTCAAAAAGAACAGGTTGTAAGAATAGTGACACCAAATTATGATGCTCTAGAATCACTTAAATCCATCATCCACAGCCCAGTGCCCGGGGCAAATTCTCTTTCCACCCCAATACTCACAGCCACAATTCCACCACAAACAAAAATTTTGTTGGATGCACTTGATATAGCTCAGACAGAAATCAGTTCCTCTCAACCACATATCACTGAGAGTATGCCACCACAATTGACTGAGTCTGAGCTCCCTATCTTTGCTAACCCACCAACAACTTAGGAGGTTACACCCCTTGAGTTACATGTAACTCTTGGTGGTAGTCAAGTGACGCAGCTAATACAAGTGCTGAACCCACTGGTTTGCACTTGGACAGTAGTTACATCAATCAGACTTCCTTGAAGGCAATTTCTTCTTTGGGAATAAGGGTGTATCCAGTATTCACTGGTTCACTAAAACTGGTCACCCCAGCTGAAGGAAGAAGTCTCCAGTACCAAGACAAAGGGGCATCAGTGGATGATTTTTGGGATACATTCCCTAAGTCAACCACTGTTACAACCACTGAATGTGGGAAATCAGATGATCCCATTAAGTTGGGTGATGGTTTAATGTACCGAGAATTGACGGACAGAGTTGACAAACTGGATACATCTGTTGCAGAAATCAAAGACATGCTGCAACAGTTGTTGAAAGCATAAAAGGTACCATCCACTGCTGCACCAACTGTAAGGACTCTCAAAATTTGTCCTAAAAATACTCGTAAGTATAAACCCAGATCCCTGAAACCTTACCCTACATCAAAAATCAAGAAAAACAAAAATCTTGGTTCTCAGGCGGGCCGCGTAAGAGACAAGGTATGTCTTACGCGGTCCGCGTCAATGTCGGGTTGACCGGATAAGTGTTCCGGATCCACGTAACGACCACCTGGCTAACCTACTTGTGACTGGTCAAGGCTAGTCGTAGACTGGGCGGCCACGCGGGCCACGTAAGGTTAGCCTAAGGGTTTATTCGGGCCGCGTGAATCCCTAATTTTACCTATAAATAGCTTGTTGCATGCACAGTCTGATGGTGTCGAAACAAACTTTCAAAAAACGAAGTTTTAGTATTCTGAAGTCGAAAATACTTTCAATATTAGCGAGGTGCTGCTCCGATACCGGGTATTAACTCGATCGCTGCTACGATTCAATGTCCGATCGATTAAACTATCCAATGGATGTTTAAGTGCTGTCCACATTAGGGTTTATGCTTTATCATTCGTCATTAATATGATGGATGTTTAAGTATCACACTTTGTCATTCGTTGTGAAGGTTTTAATCTCGTGAGTTATTGTTAATGCTGTATTAGTTACTAACCGAGTTCGTGTGCATGTTATTAAAATTAGGTTAAAAGACTAATCAGTAGGCTAGGCTCTGCTCAAATAAATTTGCAATGTGAGTAATTCTCTTTTTATCAAATTTGATTTCAAAATCATGTTTACTTTCAAAGTTATAATTACGGGGATTAAGTCTTTGTAGTCACCAAATTACAGCCGGTATGTGGGGTTTAGTATACATTACTTGATAATCTTCACCATTGGACAACGAGTTAGCCAAGGGGTGATATGACCATAGTTACAGACACCATTGGACAACGGGAGGGCTAATGGGTCGAGTGACAAATACCGTGGGTAGTTGGTTGATATCAGGAAACATTGTAATCGCTCTTAATACTGTAAATTATAACAATGTGTCGTTTTAGTAAAAAGAATGATTCACCAGTATTTCCCGCTGACAAAACCTTTTTCAAACATGTTTCAGGTGATCTGTTATGATCCAGGAAAAGTGCTAAGAAGCACTACAAGCTTAAGGAAGTGGCTCAACATAAAAAAAAAAAAAAAAAAAAAAACATGTTTTGTAAAATAAAGATTTCTCAGTGAAATCATATGATTGTAAATTACGGGGTTTTATCCCGAGTTGTGAAATAAAATAATCGGGAAATATTTCAATTTTAAAAAGATCCTGAAGAAAACTTCCGCTGTTAAATAAATACCATGGGATTTTCTGTCCCGCGACTCTTGAAACGGGTCAAACCGGGTCGGGGGCTGTGACACCAACTCCAACAGCTGCTCCCTCATCAGCTCCTACTCCAAATGAGTTGTGGAGTTTGTTTCAACCTTTGCTCATCCAACAAAGAGAATATGCTGAGCAGCAACATGAGATACAAGTTTAAAAGATCAGAAATATTATGGAAGCAAGGTTTAAAGACATACAAGCAGATATAAAGGCCATCAAGGCTCATTTATTGAACACCACTGGCACTGCTCCTCCTTCTATCATCTTTGTGGACAACCCACCACCAGCTGATGCCAAAAAGGGGGAGAAGATGAAGCAGTTGAAAAAGAAGGGATATGAAGATGGGTTGTATATTGCACCAGACAAGGCTAGTATGCTTGCAGACATCCCAAAGCTAGATGGGTCTAAAAAGGTTGATGTAACCACAAATGCCATTGCTGATGCAAAAGCAAGGTTAAAAAGGGATATGGAGGTAAAGGATAAAGCTAGGTTTAAACAGGAGAAAAGAGTTTTTATGGAAATGAATGAGCAGGGTACTTCTGAGCCAAAGGATGAAGAAAATCCTGAGCCTAAAAGAAAGCAGCCCACTAGAAAAGTGAGGCAACATAAGTCCATACCATCCAGATCCACAAAACATACTCCCAAACCTCCCAAAAGCTCCACACATCAAACCTCCAAACCAACAGCTATTGTAACACCTGTTGTATCAACAACTGTTGGTACCTCAGTGGTTTCAGCAGTTGTTGACCCAACAACCACCACTTCAACACACACTACAACCACTGCTCCCACTACAAACACTGCCCTACCAAAAACATCCTCACCACCAAAACAGCCTCCTGCCAAAAAGCAGAAGACAACTGATGACACATCATCAGTTGTAATGACAACAGTGGTTGAAACACTAGTTGTTTCAACAACTGTTAGTCAGCCACCTTCCACTACAATAACCACCACTCAAATCACCCCCACTGAACCCACCAAAACACCATCAACCTCTCCAAAACCAAAAAGGAGAAGGGTAATTTTGGAAGATGATGATTCTCCACCACCACCAACATCTTCACAACCATTGTCACTTGCTATAATTCCAAACCCTATTCCACTCTCTTCAGCACAAGCCTTTAACCCAAACACTGCCATTACTCCTGCAGGTGTCTAGTATCCTTTAGAGCTTATTGCAGTTAGAGAGGAGATCAAATCCTTCTACTCTAAAGATGACCCTGTTAAAAGGAACTTGCCATCTCTTCAAGGATATCCTAGGCCTAACAATATAGAAGAATATTTGAAGCTAAAGGCTCAACAGGCAGAGGATATTTCTAAAAGAAACTCACAAGGAAAATCTGACAAAGAAATTCAAAGATACTATCAATTCCTGCTCACACAAGTCAGAACTTTGGAGCAATTTTCAAAAAATCTTTGTCAGCAATTATCAGAAAGAGCTGATGAAACTTTTAGAAAAGACTATCTTGATAATATCATGGCTTACAAAAAGTATAAGGGAGAAAGGTACCAATACAAAGATTGGACCATCAGTGAGCTAGAAAGTGAAGCAGCCAGAATTCAAGATATGATCAAAAACAAGGTGAAACAGACTCCACCTGTCTGGTCAAAGTACATGAAAAATGTACCAGACAAGGTGTTAAGACTGAAGAGAATGAAAGAAGAGCTCATTACTGCTGATTTTGGGTCAAGAAATCAAGTGATAAGGTGGAAAGAAGAAAAGGTGATTGCTTCTTATCAAAGGCTGGAAGAATTAAGAAAGAAAAATCCTAATATTCCACAAAAGCCTGTTTACCCTGAAGCAGAGGTTCCTGCTGCCATCCTTTACCAAAGAAGGAAACAAAAGAAGATGGATAAAGAAACAACAGCAGATAAAGAAGCAGGGGATTACCTTGTGAAAATAGGCCTTAAGCAGATGTTAGCAGAAAAACTTGAATTGACACAAACTGCAAATACTGCTCAACCAGTCATTACCAGGCCACCATCTCCAAACTCATCTTCAATAAAACCTCTCCCAAGAAACCCACTGGATTAAAAAATACTAAAGTGGAAATCTGACAAACAGACCCACGTATTGACTCTGATCAAATCCATTGGTGATGTGAAGAAAATATCAAGGGAACAAGCATTGGGCCTGGGTGTTGAAGATCTGCAAGATCTCCTTGATCTTACACTGTGCAGGGATGAGGATGACACATATTCCTTGGACTTTGAATTACAATTAAAAGGTCAAGTCAGGGAATTGTTGATGAGGCAATAAAGATCCATAATAATGAAGAGTTTTGGCATCATCTGTTCTAGGGGGAGATTATTGGGATTGAACCCTACCAAAGGAACAGTTGATTAAAGGCAAAACTGGATCATAGCAGTGGATCCAAAATAAGCAGATGTTGTACTCAAACTTTCCCCTTGAAAGTATTTCTAACAACTGATGACCTGCATCCACCGATCCTTTATAACAACTGTTCTACTACAACAACTGATCAAGTCTAAAGACTGATGAAGACTAAAGTCCTGTTGCTCAATCTACTGATCTGGGTCAAGCACTGCTAAAGACATAAAGTATTGCTGGAGTCACAACAGTGGAAGGAGAAAGCAGTAGTTTAGTCTATTGCTTTGTATTGTAATGTAATCAGTAGTTTGATAACAGTAGTTGTATTAGATCAGTAGTTACAGGTTGTTAGGAGGTTAGATGTCACTTTCATGGTGACGTCAGCCAAGATGCTTCAGTGGTTTGCTCGTGCCTATAAATACAACAGTACCCTGTACTGTTCTAGTTGCTCTTTCATCACTTGTCTTCTTGCACGAATAATTCAATGTGAGCTCAGACTGAGGGGGAGTTTGTAATACATGCATGCAAAGTTGTAATTGAAGTTTGAAATAAATTCAATGATTCAGTTCAATGTTAAATCATGTGTGTTAAAAGCATTTCTCCTCTTTGATTATGTGTGAAAGTTTGTCTTCATTCAGTTTCCGCTGTAATTACTTGTTCATCTTCTTTAATTCTCAAACAAAACACAATCATAAGAAACTCAGATCCTAACAGTGTTGTTGTTATTGTTATGAGGATTCCCAATACTATCATTGTTCCCTTGATTGTTGACGTCTTGATTTAACAACGACCAATCCTTATCGAAGTCACCTTCATTTCCATACTGAAGGTTATGATTGCGAGTACCTTGTTGTCACCGTGGCCATTGTCCCTAATGTTGTTGCTTTATAAACAGATCTCTGCGATCTTTCACCAAAAGAATCCACCTTTCTGCATTTCTTGACATATCCTAGGGCACTGCCCAAAGCGCTAGAAATTACACATCCCATACTCCGGTCGATTCTCAGTGGTTATGCCCTGAGTGATTCATAAGGGTTGGCTCCCAAAGGTTGCTGACTAGGGTTAGGGACTCGATTGAAGTCAGTCTACGGGTGTTCGTTGTCGGTAAGCAGGGTCGTCATAATGCTAGGGTTGGTAATGTATCACGTTCACCTTCTTATCCATCGGCCTTGCGAGTCAATTGAACAGTGCACGGTAAGTTGCTGGAGAGTACAGAAGTGATCATACTTCGGGATCTAAGGCGTCAATTCATGGAATTCAAGTAAACGAGAAAAGTGAGGAGAGTACCGACCAAACATTCGAAATTTCGACATCTAACTCAGAGACGTTCGCACTAGCAACCAACATTCTCATACAGTTCGCTAGACGTTTAGGTGAGTGTTCAGGTAATACTTGATAGCATCGAGCTTCGTGAAGATTCAGAGGGAAGTGAAAAGATCACGCTTGAGTAGGAGACAATCATCGCTATGACTCCTATGGATTTTTTGTGTTTCTCAATAGATCGAATAACGGAACATTTTTTACTTGTTAAGCCTCACTAGGACCCACATGCACCCCATATTATTATTATGTGTGCACCCACAATAATATTGTGATTTGCATGCTCATCTCAATTCCTCCTAACTCATGTCAAATGGTTCCTCAAACTCAAATGCCAAACGGAGGTTATCAAAATGACAAGATCAACGAAATCTAAGGACTACGACACGCTAACAACGCATCATAATGTAAACAAGCAATTCATGTAGTCATGCTATAGTAACGAGTGTGTGTTCGTATGCTACATCATAAACGAGTGTCTACTAGTCATGTAATGTATACAACAGGAGAAAAGACGAACCTTGCAATCTGGAGCTAAGTGTCATGGTCGTATTTTCATATTCAGAACTGTTCGGTTATAGTCTGGTTTTATAAAAACATTTTTAAAACCAAGTTCACTATAACCAGTGACTCTGATGCCAATCTGTCACACCCCCAAAATACCACATGCGGAAACCCCCGCGAGGCGTGTGACATACCAGGATCTAGCCACCAATCACATTGAACTCATAACAAGATTTCAAATAATACTTTCATTTATTAAAATAAGACGTTACAAAACATTATTTACTATTCAGCGGAAGCATAATACAAGAGTTAAGAATTTCGTAACCCAAGTGTATAAAAACAAAACCATTAGACTTGTCTGGTGATTCCATGTAACTCAACCCATGACCACTCCAGCATCACAGACAGCAAGTTCCAAATAATTTTACCTATAGACCTGCAAGCATGCAGAAAAAGTGTATCAGCATAACGCTGGTGAGTTCACAGTTTTGTTTACCAAAAATCGTGTTACATGTTTAGTTGTCAAATGTTTAATCCAGTTCAAAACAATTCCAAAAACAATGTTGATAATAACTCGATACCGCAAGATGGCTCCAGATTGTTTGCCCTTCCCCAATGCTCTATCAGACATTGGTCTAGTGTTAAGGTAATTAGTTCACGCCCGTCCTCTCCGGTACGGTGTGAGGGTGCCAAACCTAATAGCGCTATCAACTAAATACCCTGTTGCCTTCGCGACAACTAATTCGGTAGTAGATGGGACATAAGTGATAGAAGGTGAGTGTATTATCCCACATCCCAGTTTAACATTCCAGTTAAACCCATTTACCCAATATTCCTCCCCGGAATATTTACCAGATGTCCCTCCCCGGGACGCATGCTTGAAAAAGAGCAGTGAATTCACCTTAGATTGCTCGGTATGTTACGTTACATTACCCGTTCCAAGTTGGTCAACCAAACCGTACTGTGCTTACCAAAAACAATCAATTTATATGCACATAAATCACATATTCCACGTTCACATTACACAAGTAGCGTACACATAAAACACACATCACATAATACTAATCATAACAGTTTATCATGCACATAACAGTTCATGGTCATCATATCGTAGGTATTCAGGTTAGATGCAAATTCGTATTACCAGTTCATGCTTTTATAGAACACATAGCAGTTCATTAAATGCTCACAAGGATGTGCGGCCCAGTCTTAGTTGTGCGATTCAGATTTCACAGGTATGGGCTTATGAGCCCAGTCGTATGATGTGCGGCCCACTCAGAGGAAGGCCCACCTCGAGGGTGCGACCGACAACCGCATGGCCCAATACACTATTCGGCCCAACAGTGAAAAGAGTGTGCGATTACAACATGTAATAATTCACTCCGAGGTGTGCGAATCTTCCCTAGTGTGCGAGCCCACGACCGTGTGACCCAAAATCCTGGCCCAGCCCAATGAAGTGTGTGATCCATGACATTGTGCGAAAACAACAGGGTGTGCGATCAAGGTTTAAGTGTGCGATTAACCCTAAAGATTTCGTAACCGATGCCCACATCCTGACCTATCCGGTGCACAGTTATTTCCCACTTTGATTATTTACCATTTTCCTTTTGGAATCATAAAACAGTTTTCTTTTGGAATCATAACCATAACATATATTATGCATTCATATTTCCAAGTAATAACAAGTTACCATTTAGTAATTTCATTGACATCCGAATCAAGTATCAACCATATTATCGAGTAACAATCATAATTCCAACGATCATTCATTAACATACTAACCCAAACTCTATCGGATAACATCCAAATCACGATAATAATTGATCTTTACAAGTTAATTAGCATCAGTTTGTATACAAGCAGCCCTAAGTTATCCACTAATGTCAAACACATACTTCTAAGCCAACCATACAGTTTATCATAACGATGCATCCATCAAGAATTCCACTTATCATAAAATCCTAAATCATAGGCCAATCATCATAACCACTTCTAGGTTTTATAACAATTGTTATTATTATTAGAGATTTATGATTACTCACATCATATTGCAACATGGATTTTAAAATCATACATCCAGGTTTACTTTAGTTTGTTGGCACAAGAAGTCCTACATCATGCAATTCTATCATCACATCATTCATTCCTTTTCGAAACCTAATCACAGAATTTCTAGCAACTATAACACCATAATCTCATGCACACCAAGTGAATTCCAACAGTGGTAACAACTAACCTAAGAGATTAAGGAATGGGGCTTCGGATGAGAGAGCTTCGGACTGATGCGATCGAGTGGGAGACACCCTCTTGCTGCCGTCGGGTTGTAGAAAGGGAATAGGGAATTAGGGTTGGCTTATGTGTGGGTTGCGTGTATATGCACCCAAACAACTAAACCGGGCCTGATCTTGGACGCTGAAGCGTTGGGCTTTGAGGGAGCTGGGCCGAGAACACGAGGTATACTCACACAAAAGTGTGCGACCGGGGGTGTAATGTGCGACGGGATTTAACGGACCCTCGAGTAGGATACAATGCTTACTAATCATAACTAGGTACCATCTCATAACATCATCACATAAAATATCACATATTTAATGTATCACACACTTGATCAATATGAAGTGGGACATAGAACGCAACCATACAAGCTAGGGTCAAGGAATTGGGTAACGCTAATCGTGAAAATTCGGGTTGTCACACGTAAGGTGGGAAACTCTTCTTCTTCTGCATTATTTATTGACAAGCTTGACTTTTTTTATATCTGCACCTGCAATCACTTCAGGAAAGACATTTAATGACTTGAATAGAGAAGCATAATCGTATAACCAATCAGGACCAACGCGTGCATCAGTTGCATTATCTTCCAGCCAATCTACGTTGCTTGATTCATTATCTGGTACTGAACTTGTAGAATGTAGAACCTTTGGTTTGTGAGACTTTCAATGTTGTTTTCCTAATGCACATGAGACACATTTTTCGATCATCACGAAATCCCTGACTGGAAAATCTCTGACTAAACCTCCCTTTGCAAGTCGATTCAAGTTCTTCATGTTTACGTAACCAAGATGGCGATGCCACAACATAGCATCATGTTTTGTGATTTTAGAAAAGAGACACGTGATCTCCTCCGTGGGCCTTTTGTTCATATCAATCACATATGCATTACCTTTTCTTTCAGCTTTCATTAAGAACCATTCTTTAGGGATTACAATTCCAGGCTTTAACACAAAGCATCCTTTCTTTGTAAAATGAATTGTCATTCCTTTATCACACATTTGAGAAACACTTCTGTTAGGATCTGAGTTTGATATTTGCAAACAAATATTGATTATCACAATAATATTCACAAATAGAGAGATATTATTATAAACTGTTTTTCAAATGATTCAAATAGTCAAAAGTTTTATAGCAATGATTTTACAATCTCCCCCTCAGCCGATCACTCACTAGAGCTATTCGTACAAAAGAGAATATGTGTGAAGTGATAAATAGATCACTAATAGGTGTGATCTATTTATACAAGTACTAAAGCTCTGTCCGTGATGTGCTGACGTCACCCTGATAGTGACATATGTTCTAGGCTATACTAAACACTATTGAAATAAAGTACTATTACATTGAGAAAACACTGTCTAGCCTATCCACTGTTGCAGTTGTCCAAATATCTGTTTGGCCTAACAGATGTTTGGCCTTCTTCATCAAACCTTTGCTTGATCAGGGCTTTGGTCTTCAACAGTTGCTTGTACTCTTGAACATTGGTTCCAAGTCTTTAACAGATATTAGCCAAGCTCTTGAACAGATGTTCTGAATAGGTATTCAAGATTCACTATCTTTGGGGAGAGAATTGCTTCATTTATTGTTTATTTCTTGATCTGAAAATCATGTTTTGGCTTTCGAATATCATCTGTTCTTTTGTATATCCAATAATCTCCCCCTAGAACATATGATGCCAAAACAGATGGTTATTTGATCAACTTTTATTCTCTCATCAACTGTTCTCTTATTTGTCCTTTGAATTGTAATTCAAAGTTAAGAGAAATAGTGTCTTCTGGGTCTTTTTCAGTGGTAGACTTATCAAGTCTTGGAGATCTTCAATTTTTAGGCCTGGGGCACTTTTCATTGTGAACTTCTCCACTAGCCCAGAGCAAAGTCAGTTCATGGGTGTCTTTGTTTGACTTCCATTTTAGAATTCTTTGACTAGGAAGATTTGCTGAGACACGGGGGTTTGGAGATATTGGTCTTCCCATGATTGTGCACACTAGATCTTCTTTTCCAGTGTCCTTCTTCAAGTTAGATGTTCTTTTAAGAAATTTCTTTCCAGCTTTTGTTATGATTCTTGTTGAAGGGAACTCAGGAGGATTTATTAATGTCTTGATAGGAAAGTCTAGTTGTTCATACTTTTGTCTTTTTGGCAATAAGGGGTCCTTTTCTCTTATATCTTCCAACAGTTTGTAGTTTTTAAAAGTTGTTGAGTCATTCCATTTGGCCAAAGTCTTCATGGTTGTTCTGTTTGCAGCTACTAGTTCTTCCTTCTTTCTTTTTATCTTCAGAGCCCTTTTGTCATTTGCCTTTTTGCCACTTCTCCAGTTTGGGGTTAAAGGAGTGATATTTGGGAATAACTTCAACTTTTATATCCTTACTATCTCATCTAGTAAGGATTATGTTGGACATCCATTAAATTGATCCTTGTTAGCATCATATAGTTTTTTTACCATAATGTAGTTGAGATAATCTTCTCTGAGCAACATTTTGAGATCTACGTTAGTAACTGGATCATGTGATAGATTCCTGCAGATCATGTTGGCATATCCTCTTAGTGTTTCTACCTTTTTTTTATTCCAATGCCAGAATCTGCATAATTTGCTTATCATCTTTCCCTTGATTTCTATCAAGAACCATTCCTTTGGCCTGCCTTTTATTTTATTCCAAGTATTCTTCAATACTGGCTGGGCTGGCAAGGCTTGCAAATGGTGTTGATGATGTTGGGATAGAGGTTGTGGAAATTTTGGTGGTGGGAATTTTGGTTGGTGATTTCATGGGTAAAGTAATCATTTTTCTTTTTCTGGTTTGAGGGAAAGGTGGTAGAGATTTCGTGAGTGAAATGGTTGTAACAATTGTTGGTCTTTTTGAACTACCAACAGACGTTTGTAATGCAGTGGTATAAGTAGTGGTTGGAACCGTGGTTTGGGTAGTAGGTGGAACAGTGGTTTGTCTGGTCTTAGACTTTTTAGCTGAATTTGCAGGTGGAAGCTTTCTCAGACTATCACTACTCTCCCCATTTTTGGCATCATCTGCAGGATCTCTGGGGGTTGGTGTAGTACCTGTTGCTTGAAGAAGATAGTCTTTTATGGCCTTGATTTCTGCTTGGGTATCTGTGAACCTAGCATCAACCATATTTCTTATCATATGCATTTGTAAATTATGAATAGCATCTGCAGACTGCTTTTGTAGTTGGAGATAAGTTTGGGCATGAAACCAAACTTTTTTGGCAAGTTCTGCATCTGTGGGAGGAGTAAAGTTTTGTACCAGAATCTTCATCATGTCTTTTATCTCAGCCACTGATGTTTCAAGATTGGATACTCTAGCCATCAATTCTATGTCTTAATTCATCACCTAAACAAATAGTATCATCTGAATTCCCACTAGAAGTGGTTGTTTCTTGTTTTGAACCAGATGCTCCTTTTTCTTGGTACTGGGGACTTCCAATTGTTTTCTAGTGTACAATTGTAGACTGAACAGTTGTTGCCTTCAATGGGGTCTTAGAAATGTAACCACTATCCAACTGTGAGATCATTGTTTCTACAATTGTAGTGGCTGCCTCACTTGAAATAGCTTCCAGTGTCTCTCAGTGTCTCTCCTGAGACACTGAAGGTGTAACCTCCTTTGCTTGTGGGCTAACATTGATTCCTCTACTTTCCCTAGTCACTTGTGTGGTAAACTATCAGTGACTTGTTTTTTAGAGGAACTAGGTTGATGCAAGTCAGGTTATCAAGTGCATCAAGCAATATTTGTAATGGTGATGGACATATTGAAGTGGGTAGTGGTGTTGAAAGAAAAACAGTCCTGAGAGAGGGGCTTGAGTGGAGATAATCAAGTGATGTATCTCCCCCTTGATGTGGGTCCCCTGTGCTTACAACACTCTCCTTTTGTGAGGATGAGTGAGAAGTTTGGATAGATGGTGGTGTTTGTATTTTGTTGTGAGGAAGTAACAACAGATGTTTGTTGCTTTTGTGATCTGGCACCTCAACTTCCATAGTAACCTTTTTTGGGGTTTTCTTTTTGGTTTTGGGCTTGCGGATAGATGTAAGCTTTTGGGGAATGGCTGGTGTGTGTTCCACAACACTGGGTTGTGTACTGTGGTCACTAGGAGCAGTGGGCTCTGCAACAGATGTTGTAGCATCTGTTGCTGGTTTTTCTAAAACATTTTCTTCTGTCACATTTTCTTGACTTGAGTCAACATGTGAGTAAAAGTTTTGCTAGAAAGACTTTTAATTTGGAGACCCTCTCCTCTTGAAAAAATGTTTTCTACCAAGATCATTGGATACAAGAGAAAAGCTTTAGGCTTTTTCTCTTTATTGGCTTTCACATTGGAAACCATATCCCAAAATAGAGCATTTGACAATTTAAATTTTGATTTTGTTAAAATGGTATATCCCAAATACTGGGTTTTCAATGGAATTTTGTTATAAGCAGTGGTTTTGGGTGAGAGGCTTATAAGTAAAGTATGGAAGAAAAATTTCATGGCATGTGGAAAATTAGGTTTATAAATCGTTGACCCTGTCAGCTGACCTTCATACCCTCTTTCAATAAATTCATGATGAAGATCAGTTTTTGGAAAAGAGTCACTACATGTTTCATCATCTAGGGCACATATGGTGGAGATCAGTTGAGGGGTGATTTGAACAGTAGTGTCGTTTACTGTTGATATGATAGTGGTGGGCTTTCCGTCACGAAGTAAAACATCTGACTTTGCCCAAAAATCTTTGATGTTATCTAAATGAATCGGTGCATCGGTGATAAGAGTGTTGTAATACTTTGATGCAGTAATTATATCGATAATCGAGTGAAACTCTGTATTTGCAGATGATTGCACTAGATATGGAAGATAATTGTGGGGTGGTCTCAACGTAAGATCCATTTTTGTGAAAAAGAAAAAAACCCTTTTATAAATCTTTTGAAAAGATAATCTTTTGAGTGCAGTGAGAGAATCTTTTAGAGAATCGCTAGAAGAATGATAATCTTTTTTATTGCAGAGAGGGAAATTTTGGTTTTTGAAAAATCAGTGTTTATCGCACAAGTGAGGATAACCTCTGTTTGGTTAGGGTTTTTATAGGGTTTCTCAACAGTGGTGATGACGTGGCCAAATGGTTAACTTTTTATGACATGTGGTAGGTTTTTATTTGTTATACCAAAGCTCAGTTTGATCAAAGCTCTGTTTACAAAACCCTTTGCTAAAGAAATGTAAGGTCTGTTTATTAAAATAAAATATCTGATTAAAACCTCTGTTGTGCTCAACCGACTTTTGAGAAACCAAATCGGTGGTTTGATAACATCTTTTTCACTTTTGGTCAACAGAGTTTTGAGAATCTGCTGTTTGAAACCCTTATTAGGTTAAACAGAGTTTCGTATTTGAAACGGATGAGCGGCAATAGGACTATGGATCACAGTATTGCTCCGAGTGTTTTAAGCAGATGCCTGAGCAGAGATTGGACTAAATACAGTGTTCTGTGGAGTAAAAGAGGGCGATGGAACATAATAAGAGGTGGATTCATTGGATAAACTTTTGAACATCTGGAAGTTGTTTTGAGACAGAAATGCAGAGTTCGAACTTGATATATCGGCTACTAACAAGATATTTCTGTGATTCTTCTCTCTTTGTTGATCATCCATCTCACAAGACTTTATGACGGATATCATTTTAGTTAAAACTATTCTACTAAGATCCTTTGTCTTCTTTATCATGGCAATGTTGGAATCCCAACTCTTGGGTAAAGCATTTAGAAGTTGTCGACTAATTCCAACATTGGACAATTCTATATTTGCAGCCTTCATCTAAGTCACGAGCTAAAGCCATAGTCTTTGTTATCTTCTTCCACTATGTCAAAATCAGCATCTATGTATATCTCAATGGGTTTCTTCATAACAACATACGGTTCCTCTTGATTAGCATAGGTGATCACACGTGATCTTCTAAGAACGCATCTCCAGACCTTTGGCTCTTTAGCCTTGACATACTTCTCAAACCTAAATTGTCACTCCAAGTAATCTTCAGGAACAAGTAGGCGAGGAATCTGAGTAGAGATTCCAATGATGGAGTCCAACTCCTGTTGAAGAGAGCTAGCAACAGCAGCACTAAGAGTCGCTGTGGTCAAATCAGAAGGACTCATGGTTAAGTTTACTAGATATAAATTAGATTAATTTAAGTTTGCCCAAATTGTCCAAAGTCAAATAACAGTCAATTCCCGAAATCAAGTGGATCTCGAAAACAAAACGTCTCTCAAAAACTCGAAATCAAGTGGATCTCAAAAACCAATGTCTTGTCGAAAATAGATCTTTTGTCGAAAACAACAATCTCGAAAGCCAATGTCTTGTCGAAAACAGCAAGCTTTCCCGAAAACACTTCTTAGTCGAAAACAGTGCCTTATCAAAAACAGCTTCCCGAAAACACTTCCTAGTCAAAAACCACTTTAACGAAAACAATTACCTGAACTCAAAATCCTGCAAAACAGAAACTTGTTAGATAAACCAAAATTCTAAAAATTTTGGGATACTGTGAACTCGAAAAATCAATTTTGATTTTCATAATCAGATCCGAAATCTTCTCCAACAACTTCTCATCAATCTTCCAAGCAAATTATCGATGATTTTGCAAGAAATCACCAAGAACACCGATTATCAATATTCCAAAAATCACCAAGGCAGGCAAAAGAACATCAACAATCTTCATAGCAACCTGAACAGAAATCTGAATCAATCGATATCATAACTGAGCCTAGAAAAAGGTTCAATAAGGCTCTGATACCACTTGCAAGTCCCTGATCTGGATCACTACAATATGACATCAATATAAACCCGTTTGTATGGCGGAATCACACAAAGAAGTCAGATTCAGAACAAAGAAATATAGATGAACAATGATGAACAACCCAACTTGCATATGATTAACCAAAATTGTCTGATACAAGTTTTGGAATACCCCTTAGCGATTAACCTAGTAATGATGTCAAAACATTACTATATATACATCACACTAGGCTAAACCTAAGCCCACTGTGTAACCCAAAAACCCAACCAACTACAAGCTCATCTCGAAACCACTAAAGGGTTTTCGAGATATTACATAATTACCCCAAAACTAATTGCTTAAACCTTAAGGGACCCAAAAATAATATGAAGAGCAATGTCTGTGATACAAGATGGTTGATGTATCCGAGTTTCTTACAATTGTTGATAGATTACCTACACCAGGATTTAGAGAATCGTGGGAATGACAAAATGGAGCTGGAACATATGAATAGCATTACACTTGAGAGATTGACATCGTATAATAGAAAATTTGAGAAGCAGGTCGCACCATACAAAGTTTTATTCCGACATCTAAAGAAGAAAGAATATGTAGCTCCAGAAGACGATAAGTGGAGACATGCATATAGTAATTCTGATGACGAGACTGAGAAGATGAAAAAGTTAACATATTTAAAGAGCAAACGCATCAAGAAAGAAGAAGATAGTCAGGGATCTCAAAAGAAGAGAAAGCGCTCCAGAGCCAAGAAGGTTATAGACTTAGATGAACCAATGAATGAAGAACCAGAAGAACCAATGGTAGAAGATATTGTGATATATGTTACTTCTTATAAAGAAAAAGAACAGTCTAATGATGAAGCTACAGAGAGTGATGAAGGAATGCCAATTCTTACTAGAAGTTATGATCTAAGGGCTATGACAGAGAAAATATCATAGACGAAATAGTCTACAGATGAATAGGATACGGAGTATGTTCCTGAAGAACATGTTTTGAAGCAGGTTGTAGGTAGAAAAAAGAGTACATCTAAGGCTGTTATAAAGAAGAAGATTGGATCTCCTGAAGCTAAGAAGCAGAAATCAGGGTTACGAATTGTTGATGAATCTCACGAACCGATGAGTGATCTGTTGGGTTAATCTTGATGGGTCAAACGGGTGTGAGTCAACCCATGGAGTAAGTTAGGGGTCAGCATAGAAAAAGTCTAGCTTTAACCGAATAATATGGAGATAATGGATGTGAATGTGGCAGTCAGTTACTAAGTTTAGGGTTAGTGATTTACGTGCATCTATTTTGTTTTTACTATTATAAATAGCATAGTTATAGTAGGTTATTTTGTACCCTTCTTTATTGAATATACAGTGAGTTAATTAGTTCATCTTTTGTTCGTGAGTTTGTGTGTGAAATTTAGTGTGTGTGATCTTGGGCCTGAAACCAACATTTGGTATCAGAGCTCCAGGCTCATACCGTGGGTTTAGCGAGGTCGAGAAACGAAGGCCGGTTTGAGAGTCGACTTTCGGAAAAGAAGGGAGCAGTCCCTCTAAACTGCGGGGGGGGGGGGGGGGGGTGAGAAGATAGAGAGAACGAGACAGAACTAGAGAATGGCGGTGTTAGCGTAGATGAGTGAAGTCCACAAGCGGTTGTGGAAGTTCGAGGAAAGAAAAAAGAGCAGCGGGTTTTGGCGGTGATTACCGTCGACAGAAAGAAGAAGAGAAGAGGTTCTGTGTGAACCGAACATGATTCTATGTGAGCCATGTGGAGAAGAAATTGAGACATGAAAAGGAGAGGTTCTTAGTGAACTGAATACGGTTCTGAGTGAGCCGGGCGAAGTCATCGAACAAGAAGATCTTAGTGATCGAAGAAGGGTTCTGTGTGAGCCGTATGAAGAAGAGTTCTGAGTGAACCGATCGGTTCTTAGTGAGCTGGTAGAAGACGAGGAAAATGAAGAAGATGATCTGTGTGATCAAGATTGGTCTATGTGAACCTAGATTAGCGAGATCTGTGTGATCAAACGTACCTGCTCTGTGTGTTGCAGCCGTGAGAAAGGAGATCTTTGTGATCAAGAGAGGAAAACCTGGTGGTGCGGTTTAGAGAAAGAACCGACGCTGTGTGATCGAAAAAAAAACTCTGTGTGAGTGGCACGGGAGATGACGATATGTGATTGTGCATGATTCTGTGTTAAGTCGACTGATGAAGCGTTCTTTGTGAACCGTGTGACGCGTTCTAGGTGAACGAAAAGCCAAGAGAAGAAGGCTTATAATGTGTTCTACGTGAAAAAAAGGGAGAAGAATCTGAGTGATTCATGGTGGTGATTCTTTGTGAATCTAAAAGCGTGAGAGAAAGAAGTCCCTTGGGTGGTATCGGCTGGTACATACAAAGAAAAAAAAAAAGAGGCACTCCTCAAGAAGATAAAAAAAAAGGTGTTGGTATGTGGTTCTTAACCTAGAAGAAGAAAGAGTTTCAAGGGTGACTAATTTGTTTGAAAAGTCAAAGATGGAGTCTTTTTTTCACTGCTGTGCAAGAAAGGAAAGAAAGCAAAAGGGAAATCAAATCTTACTTGTACTGTACAACTGTATGATGCATGAATGCAAGAGTTTTTGTTTGTTTTGGTAGTGAAGTACTGTACGAGGAAAGAGAACAAAAAGGAGGGAAGAATAGCAACAGAAACTAGAAAGAAGGAAGTGCAAGTGAGCAAGGGTGGACTCAAGTCGGATCTTCGTGAACCGATTAAAGCATGAAGCAAGTTTAAGCATGAAACCGAATCTGTGTGGTTCGAAAGATCAAGAGGTAAGAACCGAGATTGAGACGACGGGGTGACCGATGATGAAACGGTTTAAGAGATCAAGATTAAGGGGGTGAATGTTGGGTTAATCTTGATGGGTCAAACGGGTGTGAGTCAACCCATGGAGTTAGTTAGGGGTCAGCATAGAAAAAGTCTAGCTTTAACCGAATAATATAATATGGAGATAATGGATGTGAATGTGGCAGTCAGTTACTAAGTTTAGGGTTAGTGATTTACGTGCATCTATTTTGTTTTTACTATTATAAATAGCATAGTTATAGTAGGTTATTTTGTACCCTTCTTTATTGAATATACAGTGAGTTAATTAGTTCATCTTTTGTTCGTGAGTTTGTGTGTGAAATTTAGTGTGTGTGATCTTGGGCCTGAAACCAACATGATCCAATCATTGAAGGAATTCAAGAAGAACAAATTGTCGATGAGCCTATGAGAGTTGAAGGAGAAAATGTTAAGAAGGGAACTCCAGTTGTTGAAGAAACTAAAAATTTGGAGACAACTCACAACATTCACATTAAAACGCATACTTCATTGCCATCACAATCAACACCACAACCACCGAAACTTAATCAACCAGGTCCATCTTTATCAACACAACTAGAACCAAATCCTCAAATTCAATCTCTGGATGATCTAGGTTATGACTACTTCAACGAGCCAAACAACAAGAAGATCTTAGAGTTAGATGCTAAAGTTGAACTGCTGAATGTTAAAGTTAAAAGTCTAACGGAAGAGAATGAAACACTTAGGAAGCAGAATGCCACTCAACAACAATAGATTACTGAAAATGCTGAACGAAGAGGAGTGCATGCTAGTACGTTACTAAGGTTCAGAGATTATTTCAAAGTGTTGGAGCAGAAGATGGGTATCAACTTTGATAAAGAAGTAGAAGTTATGAAAGGGATACAAGAATAGAATGTGGCAGAGTTAGAGAAAGATGTTAATGAAGCTTCTCAATCTAAAGCTGGAGGATACAAACATGTTGATGAAGTGAAGCCTATAACTGAAACAATACTAGAAACTATTACAGCTGAGCTTTTTATATAAGATAAAGAAATCACAGACGCTTTGTATGGTCCAGATGATGATGAAAAGAAGAATGATGATGAAGAGAAGCTAGATTTATTGTGTATAATTGAATATTAGGGTTTTGAGAGAAAACGAATTTGTGTTCTTGATTCAGAAATTGGTAATTCGAATATTCACTATTGTTTTACATATATACATGGCCGGTTACCAGAAACCGACATTACCTATAACATAAAAATAATAAAACTTATCCTAACATAATATGTGACATATATGTAACATAAAATGTCTAGCTTATATCTTCTAATACCCTCCCGTAAGCTAGACGGATGTGATGTGTAGAAGATCTTTGAGACGAAGAAACTCTTTTGGCTGCAAAGCCTTTGTTAATATATCTGCAGCCTGTTCTTTGGTAGTACAGAACCTTACTTCAATCTCGTCATTCTTGATCAGTTCTCGAATGAAATGATACTTCACTCTAATGTGTTTGCTTTTTCCGTGATATACAGGATCTTTTGCTAGGCATATGGTCGACTTATTATCACATAAAATTGTTGAAGGACCATCCATATGCATCTGTAAAGAATTTAGGATCCCTTTGATCCATAATGCTTGACATCTGGCTAATGACAATGCTATGTATTCAGCTTCCGTTGACGATAGTGCCACAACCTTTTGCTTTCTTGATTGCCATGCTATAGCCCCTGAACCGAAATTAAAAACATAACCTGATGTGCTTTTGCTATCATCTATACTTCCCGCATAGTCGCTATCACTAAAGCCAACTAACTTTCCTTTACTTCCTTTCGAGTAAATTATTCCATGATTCAGCGTTCCTTTGATATATCTTAATATCCTTTTTCCAGCTTCCCAGTTATTCCGATTTGGTTTTTCCATAAACTGACTGATTTTATTTACGGCAAACATGATATCAGGCCTTGTATTAGTAAGATACATCAGTGAGCCCACTAAACTCCGATATAAGTTCGGATTTACTTCTTCACTTGGATCATCTTTTGACAATTTAAGTCCATATTCCATCGGAGTTTTAATCTCATGACACCCTTCCATATTGAATCTTTTCAGCAAATTCTTGGCATATTTCTTCTATGTAAGACTGATGTTTCCATTGTCATAATTGACTTCCATGCCAAGAAAGTAGTGAAGTATTCCTAAGTCAGTCATCTCGAACTCACTCTTCATTGAATTCTTTAACTGTTCTATCATCTCTATGGAGTCACTAGCTAATATTAAATCATCTACGTACAAACATACTATCATCCGCGTCTTGTCAGTGAATTTAATTAAAAGAGTATGTTCATACACACTCTTTATGAAACCATGTGCTGTAAAATACCCGTCTATTTGTCTATTCTACTGTACCAAGCTCTTGGAGCTTGCTTTAAACCGTATAAGGCTTTTCTTAAATGGCATACTTTTTGTTCTTCACCTTTCTTAACATATCCTTCATGTTGTTCTAAATATACTTGTTCTGTCAACTTTCCATTTAAGAATGCCGTTTTTACATCCATTTGATGTAGTTGCCATCCATGACTTGCTGCTAGTGCTAGAACTATTCAAATCGTATCGAATCTGATTACTGGATCAAAAACCTCTTGATAGTCAACCCCATATTTTTTACTATAACCATTGGCTACTAATCGTGCTTTATAGTTACTCACCCTACCATGTTCGTCATATTTGGTTTTATATATCCATTTGACTCCGATAGGTTTCTGATTCTTCGGTGGGTTTACTAGTTCCCATGTACCATTTTTGTGTATGGATTGTATCTCTCTATCCATAGCATCTCTCCATTTTCTATCTTTGTAGGCTTCATTATAAGATATTGGATCAGCATCGGCATATAACATGAAGTTGGCTACATTATTGTCATTCGTCCGATTCCTATCATATAAATCATTCACTTGTGTTTCAGTGAGAGGATGTGAGTTCTGATATATTTCACTTATGTCTCGAGTCCGCAGTTCTTCATTTTCTGAGGATGATGACGATGAATCAGCTTCATTTTGATGACTGTTCTGTTCGTCTGTCTCTCCGCTGTTCTGCATACTTTCTGTTTGAAGACTGCTTTGACCTTCTGTTTCTTCACTGCTGTTGATGCTATTGATTTGATTATCAGTCTCGGGTGTCATTATCTCTTGTGATACGCTCACTTCCGGATTTATTCTATTTTCACTTGAGTCATTCAGTTGTATATATGTGTAGTCTTTATTTGCTGAACTATCACCCCATTCTTGATTTTCATCAAACACTACATCTCTACTAATAATGATTTTATTAGTTACTGGGTTATGTAATTTATACGCCTTACTGTGTTCACTGTAACCCACAAAAATTGCCTTCTCTGCCTTTTCATCTAGTTTACCTCTATGTTGTTTTGGAATGTGAGCATAGGCTACGCATCCGAAAACTCGTAGATGTCCGATGCTTGGTTTGTTCCCACTCCATACTTCTTGTGGGGTCTTGTTTGGTACACTCTTAGTACTTGCTCGGTTTAAAAGATATGTGGCACATGCCACAGCTTCTGCCCAATATGAGTGTGATAAGTTCTTTGTTTTAAGCATACTCCTACTAAGTTCCATAATGGTTCTATTCTTCCGTTCTGCTACGCCATTCTGTTGTGGCGTATAACTTGTAGTTAACTGATGATGTATTCCATTTTCCTTTAAAAATATTTGGAAATCATTACTACAATACTCTCCACCTCTATCTGTTCGAAGAGTCTTTAAGGTGTAGTTAACTTCATTCTCAACCATTTTCTTGAATAGCTTGAAATAGTTTAATGCTTCTGATTTTAGTTTCAGAAAATATACCCAGGTTTTCCTTGAAAAATCTTCTATAAAAGTGATGAAGTATTTGCATCCTCCTATCGACATAGTTCTCATGGGTCCACATATGTCAAAGTGAACTAGTTGCAGCGGTTTGTCAGCATGCCACTTTGCATGTTTAGGAAAGGATTTCCTCGCATTTTTCCCAAACACACATCCTTCACATATATTGTTCGTTGGTCTGATTGTTTTCGGCAAACCTTTAACAGTTTCCTTTATCCCCATGTTGTTTAGTGTATCGAAACTTATATGTCCAAATCGTCGATGCCATAAAGTGGTCATGTCTTGTGTCATAACGTTACATACCCTTGGTATCAAATCCTGATTTAGATTTAACGGAAACATCTTGTTTCCAGTCATCTTAACAGAACCGATGCTTGAACCTGTTGGATCTTTAATAGTGCATTCTTGATCAGCAAATTTTACTTCATACCTTTTTTGTACTAATTGTCCTACACTTAAAAGATTGTGTTTTAGCCCTTGTACGTAGAATACATTTGGAACCTTCATGTTTAAACCTTTTACTTTAATTGAGACATCACCACATCCTAATACCTCCAGTTTCTTATTGTCTCGAGTTCTTACTTCCCTTCTTTCGGTTTCATCTAGTGTAATAAATAACCTCTTATTTCCTGTCATATGATTGCTACATCCGCTATCTAAGTACCAGCAATCGTCTATGGTTATTTCCTCCATGTTAAATATCATAAACATTGTTGTTTCATCACGCTTTTCTTCAGGATCTTCTTCGTGTAGTAATGCATTCTCACCTCGATTGAGTGTATCTCTTTGTTGACAGAATCTCGCCGTGTGCCCTACTTTCTGACAGTTATAACATCGTATTAATGCATTAAATCTTCCTTTTCCTCTACCTCGTCCTCTATTTCCAAAATCAGATCTGTTTTGCCGTGTTCGGTCAGTGTTATTACTCTGTATTTGGAATGCCTGTTCTATTGGAGAGTCATCATATTGTTTCATCCTTAGTTCGTGTGATTGAAGGATGCCTAACAGTTCTTCTGTAGAAATCGTTGTCAAATCCTTTGATTCTTCTATTGCCACCACTACCGATTCATATTTTCTAGTGAGACTTCGAAGGATTTTTTCAACAACACGTTGTCCAGTAATATTTTCTTCATTTAATCGTAACTGATTTACTATGACAGTTGTTCTATTCATATATTCTTCTACTGTCTCGTTTTCTTTCATTCTAAGTGCATCGAATTCACATCTTAGGGTTTGGAGTTTTACCGTTTTTACTCTTCGTTCTCCTCTATATGCCTTGTGTAACAAGTCCCATGCCTCCTTGGAAGTTCTGCACATTGCAATTCTTTCGAATACGTTTTCGTTAACCGCTTGAAAAAATATATGCAGTGCTTTCTTGTCTTTCTTGACTTTTTCCCTATGTGCATCCCGATCATTATCTGAAGCATTATTCGGCAGATCGTTATATCCTTCTTCCACCATAATCCAAAGGTCTTGTGATTCTAACAAAACCTTCATTTGAATATGCCAGTGGTAATAATTTTGGCCCAGTAACTTTGGAATCTGAGTCTGTATGCCTCCGTTCATTGTTGTCATGATTAAGATCGATTGAAATTCTGTATTTTGTCTTGACTGGTTTGAGGATTCGATGTTGTTGTTTGGATCGTTGTGGCTCTGATACCACTTTATTGTGTATAATTGAATATTAGGGTTTTGAGAGAAAACGAATTTGTGTTCTTGATTCAGAAATTGGTAATTTGAATATTCACTATTGTTTTACATATATACATGGCCGGTTACCAGAAACCGACATTACCTATAACATAAAAATAATAAAACTTATCCTAACATAATATGTGACATATATGTAACATAAAATGTCTAGCTTATATCTTCTAATAAGATTACGGTGATTCAGGTGATGATAATCAAGGTGGTGTTGGAGTGTCTACTAATACTAGTGAGAAAGAGAATGTATCTGAAAGCTAACCTGAGCAAACTCCAACTGAAAATACTCATGATAGTGATAAAGGTTAGGGGGAGATTGGATACAAGAATACAGAAAGAGCTTTGATAGTATTTGGTGAGGAAACTATAGAAAGTATCATGGCTGCAGCACCATTCACGTCTGTTCCTACAAGTCCAATAGTTGATAAGTTTCTTGAAGCAGATTCTGATATAGAAGAGCAGCACCATTCACGTCTGTTCCTACAAGTCCAATAGTTGATAAGTTTCTTGAAGCAGATTCTGATATAGAAGAAGGTGAATACGTGCATATACGCTAAAGAGGAGTTAGCAAGATTGTGTGGCATATAGAGTTTGTATTTGATTTCGAGAAGGATCTGGAAGATATCAATAATGATGATAAATAGGAGGAATACATATTTGATCCGGTGGTCGATGCAGATGAATATGATAGAGTTGAGATTGAGGATGATTTTGAAGATGCTGAAGTATGATATGCTAATAATATCGACGAATAGTTTCCAACACTCAATGAAATGTTTGCAAAGGAAGTTGAGGATGTGTTGAAGAGAAAGGTAGAAGAAAGACAAGGAAATATTCCTAAGGTGAATGATGTTGGGAGTCATGCACGTATGCAGCGGATGTTTGTGGTATGCATGAATCTGTGTTCATGTTTGGACAGGAATTGTGCAGAAACAACAGTGAACAAAGGGTATTCTAATGGGATAAGTGCGAGAGGATAATTCTTAGAAAATAGAATGTCTTGATACCGGAAGTTGTTGCCGGATATCATACATATATACATGAACATTTGGCGGTTTAGTTTGGCGGGAATAACTACCATTGCAGTTTTGAAATCCTACCCGCTTATCACCCCCTTATAAGTTATCATACAAATCGAATACATATAAGTTATAATACTTAGACATGAATAGCATAATTAAGTTTAAATATCAGTCTAACATAACCCCCTTAAACTAGATTATGCTTTGCAGCATACATCAAGACGCTTTTGCTTCATCAACGGTCTTCCTCGCCTGATTGAAGTCGAATCTTCGACGTTTCTTGTGCATTTTCCAGGCTCCCTCCCAATCATTCCCCGCATACAGGGCATAGTGATCCATGGCAGCCTCATCTTGTGTAGCATCTGCACTCCTCCCCCTCTCATGGAAACCGGTTGATGAGCATTCTCCTTCCTTTATCATCTCCTTGTCAATCACCTTCTCTTGAATAGCTTTGAACCTGTAATAACATACCAAGACATCGAGATACATAGCGTAAATAATTCTCATGAACTCGTCGTCATGATACTCGTATCCCAAGTCTTTTGCAATCACCAGCCATAGATTGTCATTCGTGACACACCTGTAGCCACCATCACGTTTTACCACCACATATAACCCCAGTAAATCCACCCTACTGTTATCCGATGCAAATGGTGGGATAGGTCTTGAAGAGATTCCCATCTTGACATTTAAAAACCATGTCACCATCTCCTCAAATTTTCCCTCCAATTCATGTTTGTATTTAAATACAAACTCTCTGTCATCAATCATGTCTAACAATGACTTGCAGTCGTCAAAGTCATGAAACTCCAAGGCCCGGATAATCATTAGGCTCCAATCCGGTTCATCATTGGATACATTTAGAGTTTCAAAATAAGAATTTAAATAATTCTCTTTGTATTCTTCATTCACCGAACTTAACTCTGTCATTCTTTGTTTTTCTTTTAAACCAAATTCTTCTTCCTCGGTTAAACCACTTACATCGTTCACTGAATTAACAACAGGGGCTGAAAACATTGGAAAGATTTTACACGTGTCACCAGATTTTCTTACCGTAAAGCCTTGCAGTGTTAACTGATCAAGACTTAAGACATTTCGGTCCAATTCCGGTGAGTAGAACACGCTTTGCATCCGTAACGTATCGTTGCCGGATTTTATTTCCACTGCCCCAATCCCCCGTGTAAAGAGGAAATTATTCTCACCCGATTTTGTTTCAACACCGATCATATGTTTAATACGTTTAAAAACGTTTAAATTTCCAGCGAAGTGATGATTAAATGTCGGATTTACATACCAGATGTCTCCCCATTGGCCACCCTCTGTTCCGGTGACAATCATCTCATTCTGACAGACCACTTCATCATCTTGTCTTCTAATTCTGGCATTGATTGCTTGATTAATCAGTTGAGTGGCTTCATCGTTCTCTTTCGCTTTGCACATGTATATTTGATGGCCTGGTTGATGTCAATAGTAACAAAGCCTTACACGGGGAATTCTTCTATCTTTCTCGTTCTTCTCGTCGATACAGTGTTGACAGGGCAATGCGGTTGAAGTGGGTTTGATTTTTGCACTCTTCCCCAACGTTGCTCTGATACCACTATGTTGAGAGCCATGCACATATGCAGCGGATGTTTGTGGTATGCATGAATCTGTGTTCATGTTTGGACAGGAATTGTGAAGAAACAACAGTGAACAAAGAGTATTCGAATGGGATAAGTGTGAGAGGATAATTCTTAGAAAATAGAATGTCTTGATACCGAAAGTTGTTGCCGGATATCATACATATATACATGAACATTTGGCGGTTTAGTTTGGCGGGAATAACTGCCATTGCAGTTTTGAAATCCTACCCGCTTATCACCCCCTTATAAGTTATCATACAAACCAAATACATATAAGTTATAATACTTAGACATGAATAGCATAATTAAGCTTAATTATCAGTCTAACAAATGATACTGATAAAATTGTTCAACAGGTGAGATGGTTAAAAAACTTGAAAGATTATAGGAATTTTTTAAGACCGTTGAAGTTCTTCAAACAACATAAAGACTTATTTATGGGAGACATCATTAGTTGGAGCTGGATACCGAAACTAAAGAAGATAGCAATATGAAAAGAGTGCGGTGTGCAGTATTTCAAAGTTATCAATGACATCAAAAGTCTACCTTGGTGGGATGTTAAACAACTTTGCAGACTGAAGATGATCAGCTATGAACTCAATCAGTATAATCAACATGTACTCAGGTTTATAAAGCATGAAGCTCGTACCGGGTTCAAATATTGGAAGACTCAGGAGCCTAAACGTAACGTATCAAAGACTAAGATAGATCCAGAGACGGGAAAGTATACAGTCACATTGAAATACAAAAGGCCGAAGGTGTTGAGAGTAAAACCATTTCATGAGATGGAGCAGGATATCTACAAATATTTCAAATTGATTATACTATGTGAAGATAAAGATTGGAGAACTATCAGAGTTTTTGATCCTTTTTTGTTGGTAAACATGTCCGACAAAGACATTGAGATCTTATTCATCAACAAAATTTTATATGCTCTCGAAGATCGAGAACAAGTGATGCAGTTCCAAAGAGTTGTTAGGATATGTTTTGCATATGAAATACATTCAGGGCGAATGTGGGAGAGCAATTGGAGGGAATTAGAGAAGAAGGAAGATGAGAGTGTAACAACCCTCGGTAAAACCGACACTCTCATAATATTTCCGACACCCTATTATATCTTAAAATACCCTTATATGTCTTTAAATACACCCCGTATGTGAAAATCGAGCCCGAAATATGTTATAACATATAAAATAAAAATATAAAAATCTGATTATTAAGTTGAGGCGGGCCGCGTAGACCCACCCCAACCATTTACGCGGGCGCTATCGAGGTGGATACCGGATTCCTTTGAGTTTCTTTAGTTCAAACGGGCCGCGTAAGACCCCGTTCAAGTTAACGCGGGCCGCGAGAGATCGATAACACGGCAACACCCTGAGCTGACACGTGTCAACATCGTGGCGGGTCTAGATCATGACCGGGACAAGCTAGTCAGTTGACCAGGGTTGACGCGGGGCGCGTAACCCTTGTCTGTTCTTTACGCGGGCCGCGTGGAGACCAGATTTCAGCACTATATAAGAAAGCAACGGGTTTTCGTTTTCCGTCGCTCTTTCCTTTCATTCTCAATCACAATTTCTGTAGTAGGCTTATAATACGCGGGTATTATACCCCCTAATTAGGAATGTTCTGCTCCGTTGTAAGTATTATAACCCCAGTTTCGTAACAGATACGCTGCCCGATTGATTTAGGGTTCCGTAACAACTGTCGTGGTTCTGCCCGACGTAGTTGTTGGAATGTCGTCTCGGGGAGGGTATCATTAATATTTTCAAAGGGTTATGATACTAACCAATGTACATTTGTATAAATTATAGATTATATCCAGGAAACCCTTACGCAAAGTCTAAGATAGCAAATGTGAGTTTATCCTCTTTTTGTTAACCCTTTTGGAATGTTTTACAAAACCTTAATTGTTTTACAATGCGATTAAGCGCTGATTGAGTCTTTGTAGTTCTTCAATTACTGCCGGTATGTTGGGGTTTTGTATACAAAATTTACTACACTGTGAGTAGTAAGTCGGGATGACAATACGTTACCATTGGACAATGAGTTAGCCAATGGGTAATATGACCCACAAGTCAGGGTTGACAGTACTAATGGAGTAATTGTGTAGAAATAAACGATGTGATCGCTCTCAATACTGTTTTAATTGATAAATTGTTTCTTGATTAAACTGGGATTCACTCACCAGTATTTCCCACTGACAAATGTTTTTAAAACGCGTTTCAGGTAACCCAATGTGACAACCAATTAGTAAAAAGCCAGCTGGAGAGCACTGAAGGCTTGGGAAAATGTGGCTATAAAAGTTACCTAATAAACGATGTTTTAAATTCAATAAAATAGGATTTATTCCTATAATTGTATTGTAATAAGAAACTTGGGTTTTGCCCATCTGATTGTTAATATTAAATATGGTGGTTTTACTCTGATAAACATTTCCTAACTACGGTCTTGATGTAATTTCCGCTGCAAGATTAAATAACTGATACCATCGAAACTCTGAGATCGCGTCCGCCCGTTCCCGGGACAGATAAGGGATCGGGGGTTGCGACAGAGAGAGAGCAGAAGAGGTTAGAGAAGATAGTTGAAATCATGAAGAAAGGACAAAGAAAGCATCTATTTCAAGGTTTAAGTACCAGAAACCGCCACTCACCGATCAAAGACCGAAGACAAGCTTCGAAGAACATTGGAAAGCGTATAGGAAGTGGGTTTTGGTATGCAGGACCGAAGTATTTTAAAGACCAAGACAATACTACGGCATCATCCAAGGGGGAGTCTATTGGTGCATAATGTCTAATGCATGCATCTTAGTTAAAGTTTGTTTGTTTATTGGTAGCATAATTTGTTAGAGTCTAAAGTTTGATTTTGATATTGTAAAGAATTATATGCGCGCATGAGTCATACGCGGGTATGAGGTCTCGATCGTAGGAGTCCTGCGCATGGAGGACAAAGGTCTATATATATGACCTCCTGCGCATGAGCTCATAACTACACATTAGAGTTATTGATACATTTTGTAAAGACGTCGTTATGCTGCTGAAATTTATATGAAAAGATATGTTTGAAAATCCTAGTGTATACAATCTTCTGATTTGGATTCCGCACTTGTTACAAGATTCGTAGATATCGGTACTTGTTCAAATCAAGTTTTATAAAGATCTACACGTCAAACCGGTCCTTCAAGGCACATTAAATTTACTTTTAAACCCTTAATATAAGAAATCAATCAATTTAATTAAAAAATATTATAATTTTACCACTCAGTTATTCTCATCCGTCAATTACCCTAATCTAATGGCCATGATCACTTCTTACACTTTTTAGAAAAAAAAACATACTTTGCAGAGGAACCCCACCCTATATATATTACTATATATAATGTATATAAGAGAGAGAATATTAAGATATTGAAACTCTATACTTAAAATCAAGACTCACACACATTCAAGCAATTCCCACCGTCCAAACACTACTCAAATCAACGACGAAGCATCTGGATCCGCGTGAGTCACTACCAACCAATCAGCATACCCTCCACAACCAACATAACCAAACTCCTCACCACACTTCACACCTCACTCATTCAAACAAACTCGCATTTTCTTCACACACAGTCCACATACCCATTTTCTCTCACTCAACAAAAATGACACCAACAATAGCTAAGAAGAAATATAGAGCCGAGAAGAAGCTTCCCAAGGATGCATCTGCGACCGCCACTGACATAAAGTAAAAAAAAAAAAAGAACAAAGAGAGAGTTGAAATGTACAAGATCTGAACTCTTTTATCAACTATATTGGCACCCCAGGCAACGCAATGGGGATCATGAACTTGTTTATCAACAATACTTTTGGGAAGCTTGCTCTAGAAGCTTCAAGGCTTCCGAGGTGTAACAAGAAGAATACGTTGTCGTCCAGGGAGATTTAGATTGTTGCGAGGCTTATTTTGCCTGGTGAGTTGGGGTAATATAAGGTTTCTGAAGGTACAAAGGCAGTTACTAAGTTTAATAGTTCATGGAAAGGTTTGAGTAGATTTTTGTGGTTTTGTTTGGTTTAGATCTGTAATCAGTGGTTTTGATGAAATGTAATTCGTATTGGTGATGGATGTTTTCTTTACATCTGTATTTTTTGCTTTTAAAAAAATTAATTCATGTTGGTGATAAATTATGGCTTTAGATGATATTTTGTTGCATATTTTTTTGTTTAGTTGGTTCTTTAAAGGTTGTTTTGGTAAGGATGTTTGGTTTAGATATGTACTTCGTGCTTTGAAGTTTGAAGTAGTGAATTTCATATTAGATTTTGATTTTAGATGATGAGGTGTTATGTAAGTCTTTTTTTAATATGTTTGTCTAACGGAGATACTGATGCTGAATTTAAGAGCAGATTGGAGAACAAGAATTAAAACTTGATATTCTTTACTTGATGATGGTGGTGACCGGTGAAGGCACAATCCGGTATTGCATGTCGGGTTCTTCTATACTTGTCCAACACTTCAGTTAATTTAAGTGACACTTCAAAGTTCAAAGATCATAGAGAAAAACATGAGATCACATTCAAATCTTGTCCCCCTGTACCTGTTGCTTAATCAGTTGTATAGTGGCTCCTGTATTAGAAAAGCTTGGTTCTTGCAATTTGGTAGCCTCTTGCTTTATTCATTTATCTGGATTTTATTTACATAAATAAAATATGATTTGTGCGCAATATAATTTTATCAACATGTTATTTTCAATTTTTTGTTAAATTTTTGTTGGTGTACGCAAACCATGCATTAAGATCAATTCAGTTCAACATTAAGATATTGATTTGAAGTATGATACAAGAAGTAGCTGGTTGGTTAATTTTAGTGGTGTTGAAAACTCGGTCAGGACTTAAAGAACAAGTAGACCAAACCGTAACCTTCTAAAATAGATGTTTAGACCGTCCGGTATGGTGAGGATAGTCTCTTTGGAGACTACCCGCCACGTAGGCGCCACGTCATCACGGGAGGAGGAGCATCCTCTTGGGGACTACCCAAGGGTGTGGGGACTAGCCAAGACTACCCAACCATTAATAATATATTAATATATATATATAAAGGAGGAGAGAGAAGTCAGATGGGGGCCCACCAGTTTGCTCCGTCTCCACCGTCTGAAATCCGACGAAACTGCCGAGCCGGGCCCCAAGGGGGGGGACGGCCCGGTGCCGAGCCCCATACCCTTTGGTCTTATGGAAGGGTCGGCTATGGTGGGTCTAACCCAGAACCTTGTGATCAGTCGTTTTGAAAATGAAAATGACCCAAGACCCAAGCACTGTGCACGTCATCTTTTATGGGGAAGAGAAGGCTAAAAAGTTATGCTTTCTCTGATTTATTTCATGAGGAAGAGATAGGTCTACCAGTTAAACTTTGCACAGTTAACACTGCAATGCACACTTTCTAAGCTTTCAAAAGTTTTATTTTTCATTTTAATCAAATAGCTAAAAAACCAAAACGGATAAAAAAACATTTTTTTTTTGAAAGCTTCAGATTATCTGATTGTGCACGTCAATCATTAAGTGTGAATTTTAATTAATTTAGATTCGTGCATAAAATTCCAAAGTTTAGTGTTGTTTTCGTTAATCATGAACAAAGACGAGGCTAATTATCGTTCTGACTCCGAAGATTATATGCATATCTTACGCTCCATCTTTTCGCGTGGTCTTTTTAGAAAATATCTTACTAATTTAGAGGACCCACAATACACATAACATTACACTTCCCGTATATTTGAGGGCTATTTTTTTATTTAATTAGGTATCGACATTGATGGGATCCTTTTTTACGACAAAATAAAATAATGGATCCATAATACGGATATCATTACCATGGATTATCGTAATAAGTTTAGATAAACATAATACGTAAATGAGCCGAGCTAGCAAAGCTAAAATAATGGGTCCATGATATGGATATCATTACCATGGATTATCATTATAAATTTAGATAAACATAAGGCGTAAATAAGCCGAGCTCGAAAAGCTAGAAATAAGCCAAGCTTAAACGAGCTTGAGCCCGAGTTCGAGCCTAAAAACAAGCTTATCTAGGAAACGAGCCTGAGCTCAAGCCGACTCATGAGCCTAAACGACCCTAGACGAGTCACTATGTATATATTTTTAATTAATATACCAAATACATATAGAAATAATAATAAATACTATTTATAATATTATGAAATAATAACTAAATTAAATAAATAATAAATAATTATAAATACTATAAATTAATTAATACATATCAAACGAGCCGAGCCTGAGCTGAGCTCGAGTTCGAGTTCGAAAAAACAATCTACGAGCCGAATTTATACCTCAATTTCATGTCTTTTAAGAAAAAGTTTTAGCCCAACTGTTGTTTTGGCTAATAATCCAAATTAAAAGAACTGAGCAAAAATCGTCAATCTAACCGAATAAACCGAACTGATTAACCGAAAATCGATTGGTTAATAAAATAGACAAACCAATGGCTTCGGTTAAGGATAATAGCCACACCGAAAGAACCATGCACACCACGATGAAATGGATTAATCGATATAACTTCGCTTATGAACGTATATCCACCGCAATAATACTACAATAAATATTATATAAACAAGAAAACTACCAGAAACGAGTATCGCAATGCAAATTGTCACCCCCGCCGCATCGCGCGGGCGCCCTACTAGTACATATATATATATATATATATATAACCGCTAAAATAGAAACCACCTCTAGTTGTAAGAACCGCGAGAACCACTCTCAACCAATCAGATTTAGCCAACTAAAAGGGTATTGTAGGTCCCTCTTCGGATGAGGTCAAACCTTATCCTTGTTATATTAACACACTAGCGAGTGCGGAATCCAAGCTAGCATGCAAACCGAGTTGAGACAAGTATAAAACACAAAACACACAAGGTTCAACGATTAACACCACTTGTATTAATGCGTATGAAAGGTTCCGGTTACAAGCGCAAGGTTTACAATTCTGTATTGCAAACTCTCTAAAGTGTGTGTGTGTTCCTGGACAGAATGCTCTCTATGTGTCTCTAATGTCTCTCACCTTGTCTCTAGTGAAATGAACACAACACTTGGGTATTTATACCCGACACAGCAGCTATGGTCGAAGGATAAGGTGATCTGGTCGAAGGATCATCTATCGATCAGAATTCTACCGAAAGATCCATACATACCTCGAAGGATGATATCCTTCGAGGTCCATCTGTATCTATCGAAAGACATTATCTTTCGAGGACATCGAAGGATACAAACCATCCTTCGATGACATCCTTCGACACAAGCATGTTTCAACCAATGTGCTAACTGTTTGGCCAAGTCAAACCGGAGGATGGTTGACCTGGTCAAACTTACATCGAACGCACATAGCAACAAATCTAACATAAGACATCGTTTTGTATCATGACACATTACAGACAAAGTACAGACACAAGCAGCTTTGTCTTGATCTTCGTGTCTTCAAGTCGAGACCAAATCGAACTGAGCCGAGTTGAACCGAGCCGAGTCGTGTCCACAAAATATGCATCAACAAACTCCCCCTTGGACGCTACTCGTGAGGTTCAATGCTATTCGTGAGATTCAACTTCGATGTCTTCCATGTCGGAGGATCCTCAAAGTCTTCACGTGTCGTAAGTAGAAAGTGTATCAACAAACTCCCCTTTTTGTTTAGGAAGTGTGTCAATAAACTCCCCCTTAGATTGAACTCTTCATTGAGTCATGCTCGTGAATCTTTTGACTTGTCAAATCTTCAGATCCTTGTGGTGTTGATGAATGGTCAGCGGCAACTCGATCACCTTATTCTTTGAGTGCCTCCACTTTGTGTCTTCATTCCAAAGCTTTGTCATCAACCATGTTCTCCTCGCCTTTAGCATCTGCACATGCAAGAAAGCTAAACGCATAATGAGAACAACCGCTTGGAATATAGTTAACATTTAAACAAACGACACATATGAGTTCAAATCTCAATCAAACACCAACCGACAATATTTTGAAAGTTTAGAAAAATGTACAATTTTAGTCCTTTAACTTTCACAACTTGTTAACTTCGACAGATTATGAAGATGCAAATGTTTTCCGGCTTACGATCAGGATTTTGGGTAGGATAGACTCGAGTTCCAACATCAGTCAATCAAAAATAAACTAGAAGCAAAATCTTTTTGGATTTTATAAAGTTTATATTAAAACACACCTAAAATCTTTTTGTAATTTTTCATTTTTCAAATGTAAAGACGGAAAACAATAAATAAATATATACAAGAAGCATAAACTGAAAACAGTAAATAAATATCTACAGACATTCTTTTTGCGAGTTTCGAGGGTAAGAGAATCATATCAGTGTACGGTCATGCCGAAACGCTCTCTTTGTTCAATTAGTTAACATTTTAGATAAGCATCCTATAACAATTATCGGTATTGTTGTCCACATAAACTCAACTAATCATTTGTAATCATGGCGAGGGGATACGTTAAAGTATGATTTATACTTACCGACCGGTGTTCATCCACATCACGACACATTCCCGTATCAAGGTATGCACGAGGGTTCATCTTACCGGTGAGTATACCGATTATCATCTGTTTGACCGTATATGATGTGAGATTCTCACTTATTTTGATTTGAAGACAAGCCCTATGTGATAGAATCACTTATTGAAGAGGAACTTGATTTTCATATGCATGAAGGCACAGGAGCAAGTCCGTGAACAGGTCAGTACTTTCGTACAGCAGAGAGACGAACTTGACTCCCGGATAAATGTGATATTTTATCACTTATTTGTTTGGACATGTGATTGTTGATCACTTATTGAGGTCGTATGCAGTATGAAATATGTACACGTATGTATAGTATCATGGAAGATCTAGACTTGCGTCCCCGTTATATTTCGGTAAAAGATACAACCATGATACCCAGATGATAAGCAGCATAAAGACCGAATATCTCAGAACCTCGGCAATCTCTCAAACGAAATTTCGGTACCAAGACCATATGCCAATGAATGGTTCCCACCCAGTCTTCAGTCGATTTAAGATTTATATCACCCTGCACACTTTAAAATGATTGTGAGCCTACCGATACATCTTATATAGAGCTGCTTATCGGTTTTTTTTTTTTATTTGAGGTTTAAAGAGGTTTAGACAGACCACTGATGTACTATCATTTTCTCTTTTTCTCGCCAGGAAACTCATTTTTGTTTTTCTATTGTTTTTGTGCTTTTGAAATTTTTCGATGTTTTTGGATTTTTCAAATTTTGGATTTAGGATTTACTCCCCCTAAAATCAACAAACTAAGATAAAATTTAAAAACACAAAGGTATTTACAAAATTGACTTTCCGATGTTGGTGAACTCATGTTTTACCTCAATGCCGTTTACCAAAATTAATTTTTAATCTGAAAAGATTTATCGAATTTTGGAAAAAACAGTTGGCATGTCGGTTTGCGGTGTGGACCATGACAGCATTGTCTGGCCAAAGAGTGCTGTACGAGATAATACAAATTCATAAAGCAGCTTAAATATCGACAAGTAAAGGAGAGATTAGAATTTTAAAAACCGTATCCTGCAACTGCTTTGTGCATTGCAAGGAATCTGAGTGCTCTCCCAAACTGGATATCCACCCGGTGTGGATTTCAAAGTCGATTCTTTGTAGCTACTGAGAAGTCTCTTGACAGCAACAAGATCATAAACCTTTGGGTCCGGCTGGTCTTCCACATTGCACCAGCGAAGGTTTTTGTCTTTCTCTTTCAGAAGTAGTGTGCGGTTGTTTAATCCAAGCCAAGGCATCCGCACACCCGGTTGGTTTGTTCAACAAACACTTTTTCTTCAATCACACCACGAAGAAATGTACACTGCACGTTCATCTTGTTGATTTTGAACTTCAAACGTGCTGCAGGTGCGTACATTTTGATTCGAATCTACCCTGGGGACCCGATCACAGCTTGATTGTAAAAGGCTTTGCATTTTTGTCGAAGCTTTTCAAACTCTTTCAACAGACAATTATGTTTCTCTTTTCCTTTTCTTTTCTTCTCTCCATCAAAGGCAACAATTTCTTCTGTCGCCTATTTTGTGCATGGATGCTCCACTATTAACAATCTTACGACTATCGATAGTTCCTCCTGGAATATCCTGCACACTCACTCAAAGATTAGTTGGAGAGGGGGACCCAAGCCTTTGTGGACTTGGGTCGTCCTTGATCATCAAGGAAAGTGATTTCAATCTCCTGATGATTAGGAAACAGAACCTGTGGTGCTCCCCCTGATTGAATTACCTGTTTTGGCTTCCAAGCTGTTTGTCCTTTACCAGTATTTGTATTAGCATTTACTGGTTTTACAGTTTTAAGTTTTGCTTGAACAAGTTTTCCTTCTTAGACCTCTGATTTTAAGGCCTTCTCAATTACCTTTTGATTCTTTTGTTTTAACTTCTTTTCCCTTTCTTTCAAGACACGTGGGTCTTGTTTCGGGGAAACTGATCGTTTTTGGTAATTGGTTTCTTGGGGAGCCTTCAACTTTTGCAGGTATGGGCAGTATCTTACAATATGCCCAATTGTGCCACACTCAAAACACATTCTCCGCTCTACAAACCTCGGAGAAACATGTTGATGACCAGTCGAAGAACCCGACAATGAACTTTGTGATCTAGATGTACTTGGACCTAAATCACATCCCTTTGTGTGTTGGGTGTAATTATTCTGATCATTTCGTTTCAAAATTCTAACTTGTTTTATAAAATCAATGTTAGATTTATCCTGAAATGTTTCAAGTTTATCTGTACCCGTTGATCCAACAAAGTTCACTTTCGGTTCTCTTTTCTTAACAGGAGCTCTTTTGTTTTGCACCTTTTGCTGTTGAACCTTAGGTGCTTGAACATTCTTGTTCTGAGCCTTCTTTCCCTGTGTCTTACCTTTCCCGGAGTTCACTTGTTGTTTTCGCTCAACTGGTTGTTTTTGGTTTCCGTATTGTTTTCTAATTTGTTCACACGGAATTGGATCACATTGAGTGACGGTAACTTTGCCACTCTTGTTCCCCAAAAACTTTTCAATACATCCTTCAAAAATTTGCTCAATTAAATCTTGATTTACATTTTTAATTGGAAAATCTTTGTTAGAGTAGATTTTGTCATCTCCTTTGAGCGTGTACAACAAGTTATTCCCTTCACAACTAGAGACAAGGGACTCCATTCCTTTTGACATTTCAGTCTTACTCGGTTCCACTGGTGGATCACACAAGATGTGATTCTCAATTGGAATTTCTGTTGTAACCAAGTTAGACTGTTGATTCACAATTTTTATAGATTCATCATCCGATGAGTCAGATTCATCATCCGAAGAGTCAGTATCCTCAACAGTGGGAGGACTCTGTTCCTTAACACACGATGAATCTGTCACATTCTCAGATTCAGATTCGGATTGACCAGAGGATGATGTACCAGTTGTGAACCCGAGGCCTGCTGCAAAATCATCTAGATTGAGTGGCACTGTAGGTTCAAAACGGGGCATATCCTCGTCATCAGGCAATTTGGAGTAATTGTGATTCATTGGGGGAGGACATGATTTGAATCCATTACACTTCCTATCCCCCTTTTTCTTCTGAACGTCAATAATGTGATCCAAAACATAGCGGGAATTGGAATAGCTTTCCAATTTATGCTTAATTGTCTCACATTCACATCTAGCTGTTGCTAACTCTACCATTTGCTTTTCAATTGTGTCGATTAAATCATTGTTAACATGTTGTTTTCTTAAAACAGCCCTTTGTAATTCAGAAACATCATGTTTTAATGACGCAATTGTTGCTTTAAACTCCTTTTCATTTCTGGTTAAAAACAAGTTAGCTTCAGTTGCTTTAGAAAGATCAACAATCAATTCTTGATTGTGTTTGTGTGTGACTTCAAATTTACTTTCCTGTTCAGCATATTTAACCTTTAAACTATCACAATTTTCACAGCTAACTACAGTGGGTTCATCGACACTTACCTGACCTGATGAACTGTCGACATTAGCCGTAAAGGCTGAATGGAAAGAAAAAGATCCATCTTCAGAGAAGAACTTAGCAAGCTTCTCGGAAGTTCCAGCAGATTTCTGGCAGAGAATAGATCTCCTCTTGCATAATACTTCAGCTTCAGCCAAAAGTTCATCAACCTTCAAATCTAAAGCATCACTTGATAAATCACCAGCATCAGGCTCATCAACCTTCAAATCACTTGATAAATCACCAGTATCAAGTGATTCTCCATCCATGCTCCCACTATAACCCGAACTATCTTCATCTTCTGAAGATTCACCAGCAGACGCGGGTTCTACAACCTTCTCAGTCACCTTAGCATAACATGCTGTTCCACCATTTCCTCCTTCTCCAAGCTGAAGCGACCAATCACAACCTTCATCTATTTGAACCACGAGTCCCCGGTTGGCATTTGATGACCCTGGTTGGCTTTGGTTGTTGACAGGTACCAACGTACGAACATTGTTCCTGTTCTGGTTCTGCTGGTTGCCTTGATTTCTGAAGGGATTTTGGTTTCCATGCTGAGCTGGTCTTGTGCATTCCCTTTTGAAATGACCGCGTTCACCACAGTTAAAGCAGGTCACAGCTTGCTTGTCGAACCCATACTTGGTGTCTTTCTTGCTTTCCAAGTTGGTTCTCCCGGTCCTTTCCATAAACTCCTTTGCTCTTCGAATTGCACTAGCAAGAGCCCATTTAATATCCATCATTTCAAACTCATCTCTATCCACTTGCTGATAATCTTCATTAGTTAGATTGATATTCCCAATCTGACCTGCGATCAATCCACAATAAGCACTAACCAAGGTATTCAACATCTCCATATGCTCCTTGGCTATTTCGACACTGACTTTGGAAAAGTTGGAAGTGTCTAATCTGACTGTGTTTGGATTGGAAGTGGCTTGAAAGTTTGAAGAGCTTCCATAAAACCCTTGCTGTTGCGGTTGTTGCTGAGGAGCTGTCGGTTTTACATCTTGTCTTGGATACATCAAGTATGCTGAAGGATCAAACTGATCTGTTGTTGATGGTCCAGTGTTTGAGATGAAAGCTGTTTGAAGCTTCGCGTGTTGAGAAGCTGGTTTTTCTCCACTGATACCTCCTGCAATCCCAAAGTACATCTCTGGACTTTGAGGAGTTAGTGTTCTTTTTGCCTTAAGTTTTTCTTCCACATCCTTGTTCTCCAATTTTTGAATTAAATCATAAATGGTGATTGTGTCTAAAGCACCAGTTTCTTTGAGAATTTCAAGATAACTGCTCCACTTTGCTGGTAAGCTATCAGCAAATCTCTTCACTATTTCTTGTTGAGCGGCAGTGATTTTAAAAGCAAACATCTCACTCAACAAGTGATGGAACCTTGTAGATAAATCTGCCAAAGTCTCATTCTCCATACACGTGAAACCTTCAAACTCTTTCTTCAGTAAATCTTGCTTAATCTTTCTAGATTGAGCATTACCTTCACATCGTAACGTGAGCATATCCCACAAGCTTTTAGTTGTCGTGCAGTAAACAAACTGGTGGTAAATGTCTCTGTGAAGAGCTTGTGTGAGAATCATGAATGCTTTCTTTTCTAACTCAATTTTCTTCTTATCATCATCAGACAGAGTGCTGTAAGTTTGTGGATTAGATCCTGCAACTTCCAAATCATTTTCAAATGGAGTGAAGAAACACATCCATAGATCTTGACCTTGCCCCTGAACATAAGTTCTCAGCCTTTCTTTCCACCATCCCCAATCATTTATGTGATTTAGCTTTGGCGGCTTTGTGCTTGTACCAGTTTCACTGTCGTTCTGCATCATAGATTGAATGCTGCTGCTTTGATTTGTGACCAATGCCCATTGATTTGCAGTTATCATTGCAGCTTGAGTTGGGGCAATAGCTCGCAAGAATGCATTTTTGTCGAATTCTGGCTCAGGTTGTGTAGCTGATGATTGTGAAGTCGAAATCAATTGATTCCACCACTCACCGTTTGTTCCCATTTTAAAAATTAATATATTAAGTGAAAATTGATTTAAAAAAAAATTAATTTTCACAAACTATATTAAAATGTTGAAGAGAAACAAACAGCCGAAAGATCTCTGATCGAAAGACCTGAAAACACAAACTGTTAATCTTACACAATTAAGGATCGAAAGATCAACACTAGTTCGAAAGATAGACACTTGTTCGAAGGATCAACAGTGTTCGAAAGATCACTGTTGAATTTCGAACAATGACTTCGAAAGATTCTCCAAGACGAAGGATCCTTATCTTTCGAAATGTAACAGTGTCTCGAACAATATATCCTTCGAAAAGATTCCTTGGCTCGAAAGATAACTCACTGACTTCGAAAGATGCTCGAAGGATCGGTATCTGTCGAACCTCCTTGATCGAAAGATGATCTTTCGACTTCGAAGGGTATCTTTCGATCTGCTCAGACACACTGACACAAAGATGACAGGTTGGTGAAAAAGGTGACGGGTTGGTAAAAACTTTCGGCAGAAGGTATGTTCAGACGTGCTTTCTGCCAAAACCAGATTTTGTTTGAATATTTTAACCAATTAACCCTTCCCAATGCACAAACAACTTTCAACAATAATAAAACAAGATCAAAATATGTAACACTTTGAAGAACACTTGAAAATTTGATGAAGATACCAAGAACAAACCCAGAAAATTTGAATTTTCCAGAAAACCGACACTGCCAAACACGAGTTTTGGCCGAAACTTCAATAAAAACCAACTTTTAACAATGTGAAAATGAAGAATAAACCGGTTTTTATAACAACTTTCAGCAACATGCAATGATTTTCGAAGTTTTAAAACAGAAAATTTCAGAAAATATAAACTTCAAAAACCCGAAACACTCTAAAACACTCGGTTTTAACAAGGAAAAGAGCCAAGGCTCTGATACCACTTGTAGGTCCCTCTTCGGATGAGGTCAAACCTTATCCTTGTTATATTAACACACTAGCGAGTGCGGAATCCAAGCTAGCATGCAAACCGAGTTGAGACAAGTATAAAACACAAAACACACAAGGTTCAACGATTAACACCACTTGTATTAATGCGTATGAAAGGTTCCGGTTACAAGCGCAAGGTTTACAATTCTGTATTGCAAACTCTCTAAAGTGTGTGTGTGTTCCTGGACAGAATGCTCTCTATGTGTCTCTAATGTCTCTCACCTTGTCTCTAGTGAAATGAACACAACACTTGGGTATTTATACCCGACACAGCAGCTATGGTCGAAGGATAAGGTGATCTGGTCGAAGGATCATCTATCGATCAGAATTCTACCGAAAGATCCATACATACCTCGAAGGATGATATCCTTCGAGGTCCATCTGTATCTATCGAAAGACATTATCTTTCGAGGACATCGAAGGATACAAACCATCCTTCGATGACATCCTTCGACACAAGCATGTTTCAACCAATGTGCTAACTGTTTGGCCAAGTCAAACCGGAGGATGGTTGACCTGGTCAAACTTACATCGAACGCACATAGCAACAAATCTAACATAAGACATCGTTTTGTATCATGACACATTACAGACAAAGTACAGACACAAGCAGCTTTGTCTTGATCTTCGTGTCTTCAAGTCGAGACCAAATCGAACTGAGCCGAGTTGAACCGAGCCGAGTCGTGTCCACAAAATATGCATCAACAGGTATTTTGGTCTTTTACCCCATTACATCAGAGATGTACCCATCGCTTTGTTCATCACTTTCTTCAGATTTTTCATCATCAAATTTCATTTTTGCGTATAACGCCATTAGCTCGTCTCTTCTTTGCTGCAGCCTATTCTTGAATATCTCTGCATTCTTGGATTTTGGATTGTTTGAAGGTGTTAAATCACAGAGTTGTTCAATGACATATAGCAACCCTGTCTTCAACATTTCTTCCATTAGCCTTGAATATTGCACCCCGTTTTTATAAGCCACTTCAAGTGTCCCTTCTTCTTCATGCAATACCCAACTGCTAATTTTTGGTATATGAATATCTTCAATATCATCATCATCTTCATCATCTTATGCTGGAAACTTTCTCTCCAGCCTTTTTATTACAGTTCTCGTTCTTTCACAATCGTTGTCTCTTGGAACCCCAAGGGCCAGGATATCCTTCTGAACATTTTCAGTCATTCCCATCATGGCTTTTATTGTTCTTACCTTTACCCTTCTCCTGTCAGAGAACTTTATGATGAATCGTTTCTCTTTCCTTTCAAACCTCCATGCTATACCTTAGCCATTTTTTTAAATTTTTTGGCGTTTTGGATAATATTTGGTGTTTTAGTCTTTTTGGCGTGTTTGAGCTTGGGTTCTCATGGTCTTCTTTTATATTGACTTTTTTCCCCGCGTATGTCAGGTAATTATGGCGTTTTGAAAAAGATAAATAAATTTAATATAACAAATCTTAGTAATTATGTTTTCCGTCGTTTCATTTTACTGTTTTTTGCAGTTTTCCGTGTTTTGTTTTCAGACTCAACTGTTTTAATGGTGTAACATTTCAAATCTTTTGACGGCTTTAATTATGGCGTTTTGTTTTCCAATGGTGGTTAGATAACTATTGGACTTCTTTTGTTTTATATTCTTTGCACATTGTTTCACGTTTTTTTTATAATTTTAGTTGTTCAAATTAATTTTATTATATAGTTTGGTAGTTTTTTGGGGGCGTTTTTATGGCATTATGGTGTTTTACACGTATTTGCTAATTTTGGCGTTATATTACATTTTTCATTATAGCATTAATATTATATTTTTGTTTATTAACTGGCATTACAAAACAAACAATAGATAAAGAAAATTAAAAAAAACAAAGTAGGAGCAATTTATGATTTTAAATCTTCAGTGTCGTCAGTCTCTTTTTTCTTTTGAAACTACAAGAAATGTGACAAATAAATGGCGTTTTGGGGTTGGCGTTGTTTATTTTCTTTGTTCAAGTGTTGAAGTGTCTTTGTGGATGTTGGAGACATAGAGTGACCCCCTGTGGGTGGATGCTATCTGCCTGTGGTCTTCATTATATTCATTGAGGCCAAATTAGCATTTATACTGGTATAGGTCTCTTCTTATCATCCAAACCTTCTTCAGAAACAAAGATGACAGTATGACATATGGGTGTCATCAGTCCCTCTTTTTTCAATTTTGTCCAACTCATGCAGCAAAATTTTTCTTAACCCACATAACAAATCATTCAATGAAGCTTCATGCAGAACAAGAACATTACTGAGGATCAAAGAAAAGATGTTTGCTGTTGTTGTATTTTTTGGCGTTTTACATTAAGTTGTAAATTTTTTTAGTAACCAATGTGTGTTTTTTTTGTGTTTTTTTGGTGTGATAAACGGAAGCTGGTGAGGCGCTTCTATTTATAGAATTTTTTTGGCGCATAGTTTAGGCGGGATGTTATTTTTATAACAAAAAATGTAATTAACATTTATACGGATGTAAACTTTGGCGTTATATATAATGGCGTTTTTGTAGCCAGAGAGCTTAAATAAAAACGCAGAAAAAAGTACGCAGTGATAAATTGGCGTTTTATTTTTCAATGGCGTTTTATGTGAGGAATGGTTTTTTACCTTTTTACCCTTAATGACGCGCGTCCACGTAATAAAATTGGTGTTATTAACTAAAATGTCATAATCTAACTAAGAAAACTAACCAAGTAGGTCACATGAAGTTAAAATCACCCAAAATGCAATTTTAAAGCATATAACTTCCAATATTGTTGTATGCAAACCGTTTAAACGGCTTAAAAATCACCCAAAGTTAAAATATGTACCTGAACTGTAGATGAACGTATTCATGTCCTGAGTCCAAGGGACAAGGTCTAAAATCAAAGCGCAAAAGCGACAAGGTCTAAAATCAAAGCGCAAAGTGTAAATCGTAAAAGCGGTGTGCTTTTCGTAAGCGAAGCGCAAGGTGCTTATATATTATTTATATATACATCCTATAGCCCTTTAGCATCTCTTACCCAAAATATAGTTATAAATAAGGTTTATATATATGATTTAATGTATAAATCACTCAAATGTACTACGTGTATAACACTTTAAAACACCTTATGTACAAAAAGCGCACGCCTCAGTGGGATTTTTTTCCAAAAAAGCTCGCTTTTTGTACGTTGCTCGCCTCATGTCACATAAGGCGCAACTCTTTGCGCCTAGGGTCGCTTTGCACTTAAGGCGCGCTTTTTTATATCAGGTGCGGGTCACACTTAAATTTTCTAAGCACAAATCGCCAGTTACTTGTGTTACCTTTCCAGATATGGATGTAAGTATATTTGTACCATGTTTCTCTTTTATGCCTTGTATAGATCCTTTCCAATGACCTACAATTACAATTAACAACATCACTTACTATCCAGATATTGTTATTAAACTGTGTATCGAACAATGTGTTTTATGAACCTTATCTACAACTTATAGCAGGTGTGGACCAGCTTCCATAGGAAATAGCAAATATAACTCATGATTGAACACATCTTGAGGTTATCTCGTCATTCTTTATGCCCATGCAAAAGTATAGAAAAAAACAAAACATTATAAGAAATACAAGTATTTATAATTATTAACATAAAATAAAGATGTTTACCTGTGTTGGATTGGATCTCTGCATTAGCTTCTGAAGCTGGAACTGCACAGCTAACCCGTTCACGTGTTCTTGTTATTCTACTTCTATCAGCAACATGGGATTTACCAATTAAACGTTTTTGCCTGTGTATAAAGAATGACAAAATTTGTATCAGCTTTACAAGATAATTAACCAAAAACATATTATCAGGTTAAAAAACACAAAAAAAAAAAACAACTTGTTTGAAGCTTTCATCAGCAACATCAGTTTTACATGTACGTGGTTAATAATGTTAACCTTATTGACCAGTAATTAATGTGAGGAAAGAAAAATGCACTTTCGAACACCATCTTGATCCACCTGGTGAGGAAAATTAACAGAGAATTCTGAATAGATCAATAAACTAAAACCATCATAAAATGTTAAAGTAAAAAATGACTAATTATAAACTCACTACCAAAATATTTGACTAAAACTTTATTTTAAACGACCATGAAACATAAACAGTCCCAAAAGCAGCTACCAAACTTCCCAAACTGCTGCTACTACTTCATATGCCATGTTTTGATCCCGAAACTGCACCTGAATGCACGCCGCTGCTGTCCTGTTCATTGAACTACTTTGGCAGCTCAATACCGAGAATGGTATGCAACCAGACACCCTTACGATGTAGTTTATTTAAACTGTGATCATCAACAACCTTGCTGAAATTGTTAAAAACAACAAAAAAATCATTATCAACACACCTGATCCGGTAAAGATATACAATACCGAGAACGGTATGCAACCAGACACCCTTACGCGTGTCTTGCTAACACCATCACTGTTGCTGCTAATGGTCGAAAACGGCCGATCGGCTGCCGTTACTCTCTCTCCCTCTCTCATCTGGGTTTTTATCTCTCTCTCTATCTCCCTCTGTATATCTTGTTTCTCTCTCTCCCTCTGTAAATCTTTACAATATCATAAACACAACACAAGAGATTTCATATTTTAATGGCTACCAAAAGTTTCAATCAATAACTCTACAAGCACCAGTTGAGGAGTGCAACTTACTGAATTATGATCAGCTGGTCTGGGTTGTGTACAGTTACACATATTGCAAGTTGTCCTAAATGAAAAATTGACATTCCCAGAGCTGGGATAGGTCCAGTCATCTTCTCTACGGCCACCTGAAATCAAAAAAAAATCTCACCTCATTGTATTCTTTCTTTTCAGCCTTTGGTTGCTTTAGGGGCTTCACTTTTCCACCTTTGCAGGAAGATTTTTTTTTTTGTTAAATCAAATTATAACAGAGACATAACATACTAACTTTAGTAAAATTTCAAAATTCATGTAAACAAAAACCATGGAGAAGAACAATTGTGCAGAACCTTGCTTGGATGACATTATTGAAATCTAGGGTTAGGGCTTGCTCTGAATCTCTGATACATAACTCACCATCAACGTCATCTTCATCATCTAAAATACCCAAAAACGAAACTGGATAGTAAGATTAAAACCTTGGAAGCAACAACGACAACAACATGAACTCGAAAGCATCATACATGAACTCAAACAAAACAAAACACCAAGTCATCTTACTTACAAGTTCTGATGTTCAGATTTCCAGCAATCCGTCTCTCAGCTTCTCTAACACAATCAAGAAAAATCGGATTCTCGTTATCATTAAGATAAGCTCCCTAAAATTCACAAATAAACAAACATCTAAATCAACCTCAACTTTAAGAAAGTAGGGTTTTAACTTCTATCAGCAAAACAAAACCTCAACCCTTCAAGTAAAACAACAAATTAACACTTACAGTGTCGACATTAACTTTAACAGAATGAGGATCTGCAAGAAAATCTTAGGTTACCTTATTATCGTGAACCAGAACTACCCAAGCTCACCCCTGCCGTTGCTGGTCAGATGCCGGATTTTCGTCGGAAGCAGACCCGATCCTCTTCTCACTCTCACTCTCTCTCAATTTGTCTATGCAGTGTGAAGATGATGGGTAGGTGGAGATGAATCGAGAGAAAGGGGCAGATCTAGATCCAAAATCGGAGAGAGAATGAAAAGAGAAGGGAGATGTGGATTTGAAATTTGAAATGAGATTGGGGGATTGTACAAAAGTAGGGATAGGACAGCTTTCAGGATCCGTGTGAAGTAATAAACGGTTGGATCATGATCCGTGTGAGGTGATTGACGGTAGGATTAAGATCCTTGTTTTTGTATGGGTTAATAAGGGTATTATTGGAAAGTAAGGTTATGAATGTGCTTTAGAGGGTTGTAAACCATGCTTTAGAGGTGTTTTAAGGAAATTTTTTTGGACTTTAAGAAGTCCTTCTAATATGTATTATAAAGTAGTATAGATATAGATATATACATTTGTATGTATGTATGTATGTATGTACGGGATCGGGAGAAAACACCCTAAAGTATAAAGTGTGAGAACGGTGAGAAGAAATCCTGATGGAACACGTGGCTCGGATGTAATGAGGGTCTGAGGGGTTTTTTTGTCTTTTCAATATTCCTTTTTTTCCCGAGTTCGTGCGTCACATGCTGCTTCAGTTTTGGCATCTAAGATAATTTTGGCATTAACTAGATTCATTAATTACTTGGCGTTTTACTGTTTTTTGATCTGTCTCGTTGAATTAATTCTTTTTGTGTCATATAGTTAATTTTTTTGACGTTATGGCATTTTCCAGGTCACTTTTTTGGCGTTCATGGCGTTTGTTAATAATTGATTACCATCGATTAATATTTTATAAGATTAGAATAATACAAAATTAAAATAAACTAATAGTCTTCTGTGGATGGGATTACATCAGAGTTGTACCCAACGCCTTGTTCCTCACTTTCTTCAGATTCCTCATCATCAAGTTTTAGATTGGCGTAAAACACCATCATTTCGTCTCTTCTTTGCCGCAGCCTATACTTGAATATCATTGCAACCCTAGACATTGCACCATTCGAATGTGCTAAATCACAGAGTTGTTCAAGCAGATGTAGCCTCTCTGTCTTCAACATTGCCTCCATCGGCAATGAATATTTCACCCCGTGTTGATAAGTCACTTCAACCGTTCCTGCTTCTTCATGCACCACCCAACTGCTAACTGTTGGTAGAGGAGTATCATCAATATCATCATCATCATCATCATCATCATCATCATCTACTGCCTGAAATTTTCTCTCCAATCTTCTTATTACAGTTCAAATTCTTTCACAATCGTTGGCCCTTGGAACCCCAAGGGCTAGAATATCCCTCTGAACCCCTTCAGACATACCAAGTATGGCTTTGATTGTCCTTACCTTAACACTTCTCCTATCTGAGAACTTTAGGATGAATCGTCTCTCTGACCTTTCAAACCTCCATGCAATAACCTTAGCCATTTTTTAAGTTTTTGGCGTTTTCGACAATATGTGGCGTTTTAGACAATGTTTTGGCGTGTTGAGTTGTGTTCTCATGGTCTACTTTTATAATGACTTTTTTTCCCCGCGCAGTGACAGGTAATTATGGGGTTTTGAAAAAGATAAATAAATTCTATTCCCCAAGTATTTGGCTTTCAATATAATAAATGTTAGTAATTATGTTTCCGTCGTTTCATTTTACTGTTTGCAGTTACTGTGTTTTGTTACAGATTCATCTGTTTATGGCTGTAACACGTCCCATCTTTACGGCTATAATTATGGCATTTAGTTTTCCAATGGCGTTTAGATAAAGATGGCACTTTTTGTTTTATTCTTTTTGCACATTGTTTTAACCTTTTTTTAGATTTATTATAATAGTACTTATCCAAAGTAATTTTATTATAGTTTGGTAGTTTTTGGGCATTTTATGGCATGATGGCGTTTCACAAGCATTTGCCCATTTGGTGTTTTATTATATTTTTCATTACAGAATTAATGTATTTGTTGTTCTTAGCTGAAAATTACATAACAAACAACAGAAAAAAAAAATTTAAAAAAAAACAAATAGAAGCAATTTATGATCTAAATCTTCAGTGTCATCAGTCACTTTATTCTTTTGAAACTACAAGAACTGTCACAAATAAATGGTGTTTTGGGTTTGGCGTGGTTTTTTTTCTTGTTCCTGTGTTGAAGTGGGTTTGTGGATGTTGGAGACATAGACCGACTCTGTGTGGGTGGATGCTATTTGCCCGTCATCTTCATTATAACCATCGAGGCCAAAGTAGCATTTACACTAGGATCGGTCTCTTCTCCTCATCCAAACCTTCTTCAAGAACAAAGAAGACAAAATGACATATGGGTGTTATCAGACCCTTTTTTTTTTGAAATTTGTCCATCTCATGCAGCAAAATCTTACTCCCCTCACCTAACAAACCATTCAACGAAACTTCATGCAGAACAGTACTGAGTATCAAAGAAAAGATGTTTGCCATCGTTGATTTCTCTCAACTTGTGGTGTTTTACAGTGAGTGGTATTTTAGAAACCATTGTGTTTTTGTGTGTTTTTTTTGGTGTGATAAACGGAAGGTGGTGAGACGTTTCTATTTATAGGATTTTTTGGCGCATAGTTTAGGCGGGATATTATTTTATAACAATAAATGCAATTAACAATTATCCGGATGTAAGGCTGGCGTTTTACGTTTTATGGCATTTTTGTAGCCTAAGAACTTAAATAAAAACACAGAAAAAACTATGCAGTAATAAAATTGGCGTTTTGTATTTACTTGGCGTTTTATATTTCAACGGCGTTTTATGTAAGAAAGGATGTTTACCTTTTTTACGTTTAATGAAGCGCGTCCACGTAATAAAATTTATGTTATTTACGAAAATGCCACCGCGCCAATCTAGTCCATAGATTGTTTTGATCGGACGATCTATAACCGTTCTCGCTGTTCTCACATTTTTCACCATTTTCTCTAAATCCTGACCCTATATATATATATATATATATATATATATAGAGAGAGAGAGAGAGAGAAACGGGATCAGGAGAGAATGCCCTAAAGTGTGAGAACGGTGAGAACGGATCCTGGTCAAACACGTGGCACGTGATATTATCAGGGCGGGGGGACTTTTTTGTCTTTTTATATTCCCTTTTTCCATTTTCGTGTGTCACATACTGCCTCATTTTTGGCGTCTAAGATTTGTTTGGCGTTTAGTTAGATTCAATAACTATCTGGCGTTTTACTGGTCTTTTTAGATATGTCTCGTTCAATTAATCGTTTTTGTATCACATAGATAATAGTTTGGCGTTTATGGCGTTCCCAAATTCAATAAAATTAATTAATAATTCTAACATCTTGGCGTCCATGGTGTTACCAAATTCGTTATATACCTTTAATAATTCAGACTGTATATTTTTTTTTTTGTGTTTTGTAGATTTTACCAGTTGAATTAATCCCATATGTCTTATAAGGGTAATTTTTTTGGTGTTCATGGCGTTCTTAATAATTCATTATAATTCATTAATAATTTAAAAGATTACAATAACGAAATCAAAACAAACTAATAGTCTTCTCTGTATATGATTACATCAGAGATGTATCCATCGCTTTCTCCAGATTCATCATCATGTTGTGCATTGGCATATAAGGCCATTATCTCGTCTCGTCTTTGCTGCAGCCTATACTTAAATATCATAACAACCCTGGATCTTGCATCGTTCGAAGGTACTAAATCACAGAGTTGTTCAAGAAGATGTAGTCTCTCTGTCTTAAGCATTTCGTCCACCGGCAATGAATATTCCACCCCGTGTCGATAAGTCACTTTAACCGTTCTTGCTTTTCATCCAAACCTCAACTGCTAACTGCTGGTAGACCAGTATCATCAATATCATCATCATCTACTGGAAATTTTCTCTTCAATCTTCTTATTACCTTTCGAGTTCTTTCACAATCGTCGGCTATTGGAACCCTAAGGGCCAGAATATCCCTCTGAACGACTTCATCCATACTAAGTTTGGCCTTGATTGTCTTGATCTTCACCCTTCTCCTGTTAGAGAACTTTAGGACGAAACGTCTCTCCGACCTATCAAACCTCCATGTAATAGCCATTTTTTAAGTTTTTATGGGGTTTTAGTCAAGGTGTGGCGTGTTAGAGAATATGTGGAGTGTTAAGTTTTGTTTACCTGTTCTACTTATATAATGACTTTTTTTTTGCCGCCATGTAGGATGCAGTCCTATAACGTGACATGCAATTATGACGTTTTTGAAAAGATAAATAAATTCAAGTACCGATGTAGTGGGTTTTAATTATAATGTTAGTAATAAAGTTTCCGTCATTTCAGCTTACTGTTTGTAGTTACTATTTGTTCAGCTTCACCTGTTAAGGCTGTAACACGTCCCATCTTTTAGATTTTGGTGTTTTGTAATTTTAATAGCGTTTAGACAAAGATGGCACATTGTTCTGTTTCTCTTGCACATTGTTTTATACATTTGTTCTAAAAAATGCTTGTAAAACCCCAAGATGTCACAAATTTTATTACAGTTGTAGAGTTTGGCGTTTTTTTGGCATCTTGGCGTTTTACAAACAATTTTTCAGAGAAATAATGTATTTTTAGTGGAAAACTAGAAAACAAACCACAGAAAAAAATTGAAGCGAAAAAAATAAATAAAAAATCCTAATCGAATTTCTCTTACAAATCTTCACTGTCATCAGTCTCTTTCCTCTTTGAAACTACAAGAACCGTCACAAATATATGGCGTTTTGGCTTGGGTGTGATTTATTAGTGTTTGTTGTTGTAGTGGCTTTTTGTGGATGTTGGAGACAAAATGCCGTGGGTTTTTTGTTTGGTCTTCATCTTTATCTTCATCCCACTCTTCAGTGTCATCGGTCTCTTCTTCTCATCCACGCCTTCTTCAAGAACAAATATGACAAAATGACATATGACTGTTGTTTTGGTCAAAAATTACTAAAGCAATTAAGTGATCAAATTAGTTAAGTGAGGTAGTGTGCTAAGAATGTGTGTAGAAAATATGCTAATTAAGTTGTTTGCAAAAACAGTTATCAGGATACGGCTCAGGATATTGAGCTATATCTATGATCAAACAATGAGAGAAAATGTAAAGGGTGACACGGGATATACGAGGAAAGCCCTTGATCAATCTAGATCGCCGGCACAAAACCTCGGGAGCTGATAATCGCAGCTGCCTTGTTCTTCTTATTACTTCAAACGTCAGGATACAGTGCAGGATATGATGCGGATCGACTAAGTGTTACAATGTGATTTCGATACAAGTGTAAGTGTGTTGTGAGTGTTCACAGCCAGAGAGAAAGAGTGCACGAGAGATTGTGTGTGTTGTTATCTGATCTGATCAATCTATTTATAGTAAAAAGAAACTAACTAACTAGCCTATAAATCCGGGATATATGGAATATTCCCTTTGTGAACGTTATATTCCACGTCTTCCGGCTTCAACGTCCATAATCTAACAGATTTGCCCGAGTCTTGTGGAGAAGAAGTCCATTTGAACGTTAGAGACTTGCACCATTTAATCTGCACGTGAGTTAATTAGTTACTACCAGGATATCGTATCAGGATGTTACCAATATCCTGATCCGGTATCCTGATCACAACAAAAAGATACATAGTCAGAATATTAGTCAGGATATATGAGCAGAAAACCACCCACAACAAATGTCCCCAAAATATATCTGTTGGTATACCAATTCCAACGGATATATTTTAAAGCTTATCTTGTGAATCGAGGCAATTAATACGATTGGACTCTTGAAGTGACAGTGTGCAACTTCCCACGCGTTTTTCACTCGATGGCTATTAATTTAGCCCCTATATCTTCTCTCTTTTTGTTTGATAAACCACCATCTTCATCAGAATTCTCAGGTAAATCCTCTCTTCTCTTTCTTCTCTGTTTTTCTTCACAGAAATCCTTCATGACTAGCAGAACGAGATCTCACACAGGTGATTCAATCCCGACCTTCGAAGCCCAAAACCTTCTTAAAGAACCCGAGAAAGAGGTCTGTTCATTTGGAAATGCTGACATTGCCACCCTGCAAGCCTCCGGCGCTTTCCCTGTTGGTACGATCATCCGCCCTTTCGACAGAGAAATCCGATCGGATTTTCTTCCAACGAATGGGTGTGCTTCTTGGCTTACCCCTTTTCCATCGGACTTCGATACCCCTTTCCAGCTTTCATATCCCGTTTCTTTGAACATACCGGTCTCAGTTATGCCCAAACCATGCGCATGGTTTGGTGTGTGCTAGTGACCTTGGGCCAAATCAGATCTCGTTTTATCCCTGATCTTTGTATTGAAGATCTCCCGATTGCCTATCGCCTCCGTTCTCATGGCAACAACCGTTTTCTCCTTTTCTCAACCTCCAAAAATCCTCTCATCCTCAAAGCCACAAAAAACGAGGAGAAATGGCAACACAAGTTCTTTTTTGTAAAAATGGATTCTATTACTAGAGGTTTTGACCTTCCGGTGAAGTGGTTAACTTCTGGTAGGATTAGGGTTTTAGGAATATCCCCAACCATATCCTGAAGTTACATCCTGAACTGACATCTTTATTTCTTGTGCAGCAAATTTCAAAGAACTAGCCCCTCCAAGCGCTGAATCGAATCAGAGAATCAAAAGCATTTACCAACTCCCGGAGAGTGAGAGAACTTTTTCCCTGTCATTTGCAAGTTCAAGCCAAAGGTCCAACTCCGACATGTCTGGTAAGTACATCAGTATACATGAAACAAATATAATAGTTTACAAATACTTAAGAGTTAGACGTTTCTTCCCTTTTATGCAGCACCAGTCAAAGTTCCAGAGGTCTTCGATCTCGACGAATTGGACAACTACTCTGCTCCTATCCCGGTGAAGAAGGAACCAAGCCCCAAAGCCACCACGTCTTCCAAGCCCAGCGGTTTGAAAACTGTTACCACTCCCAAGCCTCCTACAGCCACCAGGACTCGTGCTTCCAGTGGGAAGAGGAAAGAAAAGGACTCTCCGACTACTTCTGAGACCTTCCCTTACGAGAACTATGGATTTAATGAAGCCAGTGGGTTCATGACTTCATTCCTTAATCAGGTAAAAACTCTCATCTGATATCCTGCACATATATGTTTAACGATTATCCGGGACATCCTATATATGTTGATACCTGAACTTTCGATTGCAGGGCCTGGAACGTCTCATGCACTTGTATGAAGAAGCCTGTGGGCTTAACAAAATGCTAGAGGTCAAGCTCAAGAAAGCTGAAGTCACCATCGCTGATCAAGGGATGATCGCTGCCGCCCAGTCTCAGCATTATGAAGACAAATTCAAGGCGATGACCCAGGAGCACCAAGCTGCCATTCACAAAGCCAACGAGGATGCCCAAGCCAAGCTAGATGCTACTCTTCTCCAATACTAGCAGGATATGAGTTCTTTTTGGGATGGCCTCAAAGGATCTGTTGCAATTTCCCTTCTCCAAGCCAGGTTAAGGATGGCCTATGAGGCCAAAGCCTTGGGCTTTGAATGCCCCTCCTGGAATGCAAACGCTTGGGAAGCGAAATTAAAAGATCTCGGAGGCAATCCCGTGGAACATCTTGCGAAGCATGCTGGTGAGGAGCCTTCTAAGGTGACAGAAGAGGTGGCCAATGCTGGTGGTGATGCTGAGAAGAATCCCGAGGATGATGGTGGCGAGGATGCTGGAGGGAATGCTGCTGGTCAAGAAGGTGCTGCTCCTTGAAAGAAGCGAAGTGGGCGATGATGGATGTATGTGCCTAGGCCGGAGCCCACTTTTTTAAGTCAGATGGTTGTGCTTGTTTGAACAATTTACTTTTCCTGTCTCTAAACAATTTACTTTCCTGCATTAAGACAATACGATGGCCAAAGGTGGATGGGTCTTGGGTTTCAGGATGAAGCCCTTGGTCATCAATTAGTATAATTTGTTTTGAAAAATATAACAGTTGGAGGTGGATAGGTCTCGGTTTGAGACGAAACCTTCTACTGTTAAGTAAATATGGTAAGAAACTAATCGTGCTTTTGGTGGAGGGATCTCGGTTTGAGATGAAACCAAAAGCACAACTTTTGCTATGTTAATAATATAACTTCCTTTTGACTTATTCATTGTCGCTTTTCAATTCTTGTTGTGCATTGCTTAATTTGAATTCCAATGTTCCAAACTTAGTACAATTATTTTTTGAAAATATCCTGATCAGTATACTCGCAAATATCCTATAAAGACTTTCGTCAAATAGGGTTTTTATAACTCAAAAAATTTAGATAAAGTTTTCAAAGAAAAAAGGACAGTTTATTTTACAAAGTTTGTTTTGATAACACTTGTTTGACTAGAATACATTTTTAGTTTTTAACCTAAGCACCATATCCCAAATATCCTGAAACATATTCTGCAAATACATTTTGAGAATATATCCTAATCAGGATATTTAAGCTTTTGTCAAACATAGTTTCAAAAATTCAAATGATTCAAATAGGGTTTATAAAGGAAGGATCATACCAGGAATAGAGTGTAACCATATTCTCAAACTTCAATCCTTTTGCATTTTTTTCCACGAAGATGTCCCCAGTCTGAGATACTTAGTGCACTAGGTCCAAGTTCGATCCTTTGAGATTTACACAATTGCCTCGGTAGGAATATCCCCTATGCATAATGTCTTTGAACACTTAGAAATTTTCTGGACATCAGTTCCAACTGTTTGAACAATTCTTGTGTTACAGGGGGTAAACCCTGAAATATACTGGAGACAAATCCTTAGTATTCTAGGGATAAACCCATAAGTATTCTGGGGAAAATCCCAAATTTTCATGCGCTACAGGCGGGAGTGTATAAACTCCAAGACTTAGAAAGGTGAAAACCTTTAAACCTTAGAGAGTATGAAAATACCCTTTCACGAGAGAGGGTGATCAATCCTCATATACCTTTAGGATCCAGGATATAGCCAACAATAACGAAATTATCAGCCACTTTTACATGGACTGGTCATGCTGTCTTGAACTATCCCTGGATAACTTGCGCTCCAGGCGGGGTGTTTAAACCCAATTCGAGAGAAAGGTGAATACCTTTAAACCTGTTAAGGGATCAGGATCCCTTAAATGTGAGAGAGGGGGCCAATCCTCTAATCTTTCGAAGTATCCTGAGTGTGTATCCTGGAGCTATATGCCGAAGCATATACTGCAAAACAACCATAAACTAAGGTGGGTGTTAGCCTGGCTAACACCCCTCCGATGCTTAAGTCAGTATTGGGATCAAAAGAATAAGCAATATCAAATATATCAAAAGAGATAGAATTCATACAATCCTGAGTTAGAAATTAAATTCTAAACTCACTTGAAATAGAACTTTAGGTGTATAGCATTCCAGGATCTTGGTAGCATATCCCCCTCCATATTCTTGAGTCGGTATGCTCCTTTCCCTGATTCTGATTCAATCTCATAGGGTCCTTCCCACTTCGGAGCCAACTTTCCATCAGCAGGATTAGTAGTATTCTGAAAAGCCTTTCTTAATACCCAATCTCCAACCTGAAACCTTCTAGTCCTTATATTTTTGTTATATGCTCTGGATATCCTCTGTTGATATGCTTCCATCCTTAGCTTTGCCGCATCTCTTGTCTCATCAGTAGTATCCAATTTCTGGCATAGGGCTTTAGGATTCTGCTCAGGATCCCGGAGATTGGATCTCGCTGTAGGTATCACCATTTCTGTTGGGATCGTCGCTTCTGCTCCAAATACCAAGGAAAATGGGGTTTGGCCAGTTGCACTTTTTACTGTCGTTCTATCAGCCCATAAAACAAAGGGTAATTCTTCTGCCCAACTTCCCTTCTTAGCTCCAAGTCTTTTCTTCAAATTGTTGACAATTATCTTGTTTGAGGATTCTGCGTGTCCATTTGCTTGAGGATGTACCGATGTAGATGTGATCATTTTAATTCCCCAACTCTTGCAAAAGTCAGTAGTCCTCTTACTTATAAATTGAGAACCATTGTCACAAATTATCTCAGCTGGTACTCCAAATCTAGTCAGGATATTCCTTTTAATGAAGGATACTACTTCTTGGTCTCTAACTTGAACAAATGCTTCAGCTTCAACCCACTTAGAGAAATAATCAGTCATTGCCAGCATGAAGACTTTTCCTCCTGGAGCCTTTGGCAATTTTCCTACTATATCCATTCCCCACTTCATGAATGGCCAAGGGGAAGCGATAGGATAAAGTGGCTCAGCAGGTTGATGTAATATATTACTGTGTCTTTGACATGCATCACATCTTCGAGCATATTCTGCAGCATCTTTTCTCATCGTCGGCCAATAGTATCCTGTTCTTAATACCTTTGAGAATAACGACCTGCCCCCAGTATGGTTACCACAATCCCCTTCGTGTATATCATGAAGCACTTTTTTGGTTTCGGGATCCTCCAAGCACCTCAGATATAGTCCTGCAAGAGATTTCTTGTATAAAACATTATTTATGATAGTGAATCGTGATACCTTCATTCTAAAGGCCTTAGGATTTTCGTCCTTCGGGATGTGTCCTTCCTTGAGATATTTCATGATTGGAGCAGTCTAGGACTTAGGATCCTCCTCAGGATACTCATCATCGGGATCCTGAATACTTACTACTTCCTTATCCTGAGATTTGAGAAGATCCGTCGCAGGATACAGAATATGTAATATTGGTATTTGGGTTCCCTCCGGTATCCTGACTGATGATCCTAGATTTGCCAAGGCATCAGCTTCAGCATTATCCTCTCTCGGTACCTGTTCAAGTGTAAAAACATCAAAATATCCTTCTAATTTTTTTGAGAATTTCGAGATACTCGATCAACTTCTCACCTTTAACTGCATAGGTCCCATTAAAATGATTAGTAATTAACAAGGAATCAACAAATACTTGTAAACCCTTGATATTCATGCTCTTAGCCAATTCTAATCCTGCAATTAAAGCTTCATATTTTGCTTCATTATTAGTGGCAGGAAACTCACATCTAATAGCCTGGGGTAATATGTCCCCCTGTGGCGATTTTAGTAGTATACCCAAACCTACACCTCTTACATTAGATGCACCATCAGTATATAGTGTCCAGCATTCTATATTTTCTCCTAGTTGTTGCACTTCTAGGTCTACTTCATTTTGAATATCACTACTGAAACCAGCCACAAAGTCAGCTAGGGCCTGAGACTTTATGGCATTTCTAGGTTCATATATTAAATCATAGGCGCTTAATTTTACTGACCACTTAGCCATCCTGCCTGACATCTCAGGTTTTCTAAGCACATTTTTAACAGGATAGTTTGTTTTAACATGAATCCTATGTGTTTCAAAATAATGTCTAAGTTTTGTTGATGCCATAACTAGGGCTAATATCAATTTTTTTCTAAATGAGAATATCTAGTTTCAGCATCTAATAAACTTTTACTAACATAATAGACAGGATACTGCTGACCTTCATGATCCTTTACAAGGACAACACTTATTGGATTCCCTGATACTGCAAGATACAGGGATAATGGTTCACCATCCTCAGGCTTCATCAATAGAGGTGCAGTTGAAAGATACTGCTTCAAATCCTGCAAGGCTGCTTCATGCTTCTCTCCCCATTCGAATTTCTTATTCCTCTTCAGGATATCATAAAATTCCTTGCATTTTTCTGAGGATCTTGAGATAAATCTGTTTAATGCTGCTACTCGTCCTGTTAATCTTTGAACATCTTTCATATTTGAAGGTGACTTGATATCCAAGATAGCTTTAATCTGCTCCGGGCTTGCCTCTATCCCCCTTTTCGTTACCATGTATCCTAGAAACTTTCCTGCTCCCACTCCAAAATGGCATTTAGCAGGATTTAGTTTCATGTTGTATTGGTCCAGGATATCGAATGCTCCCTTAATATCCTGGAGGTGATCCTCAGCCTTTTTAGATTTTACTGCCATGTCATCGATGTACACCTCCATGGTGTCCCCAGCTTGTCTTTAAACATCATGTTCACCAATCTTTGGTATGTTGCACCTGCATTTTTTAAACCAAAAGGCATAGCAGTATAACAATAAATACATGTCGATGTCATGAAAGCAGTATCCTCCTGATCCGAGGGTTCCATTTGGATCTGCTGGAATCCTGAGGAGGCATCCATGAAGATTAACATCTCGTGGCCAGCAGTAGCATCTACCATTGAATCAATATGAGGTAGAGGAAATGGGTCTTTGGGACAAGCTTTGTTCAAGTCTGTGTAATCTACACAGACTCTCCGTTTCCCGTTTTTCTTTTGCACCACAACTACATTTGCCAGCCATTTGGGAAATTTCACTTCCCTAATCATCTTTCTCTTTAATAATCTTTCAACTTCTTACTGAATGATTGCGTTCCGTTCTGGAGCAAACTTCTTTCGTTTCTTTTGGACAGGCTTGAAAGACCTATCAATTCCAATCTTATGAGTTATAATATCCTTGGAAATACCTGTCATATCCTCGTGTTTCCATGCGAATGTTGACATCCTGCATTTCAAAAAGTTAGTCAATTGGTTTTCAATATCCTGAGGGATATTGGTTCCCACGAGCACCGAGATATCCGGATTATCCTGATCCAGGATAATTTTCTTTACATCCTGTTCTGAAGCCTCCATGATATCCTGGCCTCGCATCTTTAATTGCTATGTTGCACTAGGCTTTGTCGAGGATTTCATCGAAGAAGAATAACACTCCTTTGCTTCCTGCTAATCACTTTCCACCTTGACTACTCCCCAAGGGGTAGGGATCTTGATGCATTGATGATAGGTTGACGGCACAGCTTTCATATCATGGATCCAAGGCCTACCTAATATAATATTATAGCAGGATAAGGAGTCTATGACACAAAAGCGCTGCATTGAGTTGACCCCTTCAACATACACGGCCAACTTTATCTCCCCTACGGTATTCCTGGCTTCTCCACTGAAACCAACAAGCACAGTGGATTTCGAAGTAATATCCATCGAGGATACATTTATCCTCTTCAACATTTCCAGCTGAATTATGTTGACGGAGCTGCCATTATCCACTAGTATCCTGCGCACAAAATGGTTAGCAACATATAACGTTATTACCAAAGCATCATGATGAGGATCCTGGACAGTATCCCTGTCATCGTTATCGAACGTGATCACTTTATCAGTTGTGAGGGTTGACATCCTGGTTGGCTTATCTCCCCTCTCTGCCTTGGCTTCCTTCGCGTGCCTTTTCACCGCAGAATATGATGTCCTGCAAATATCGGATCCTCCTGAAATGAAATTAATTATCTTGGCATCCGCAGGAGGTGATGCTGCTCGTTCAGGATCCTTCTCAGTATCCTGACCCTTATTCTTCTTTCATCCAAGGAGATCCTTCAAATATCCCTTGCTCAAGAGATAGCTTATTTCTTTCCTTAGAGCAATGCAATCCTTAGTAACATGTCTGAAATCCTCGTGGAAGGCACACCATTTGGACTTATCCTTCCAATCAGCTTTTTGTTGATTCTTCCGGGGCCATCTTGCTTTGTCTTCTAAACCCTGCATAGCATACATCAGTTCCGGTATATTAACAGAAAAACAATATTCAGACAACTCAGGATACTCCTCAGGATCCTCGTCTTCAACAGCATTCACTTTTTTGCTGTCATTTCTGCCATATGGCTTAGAGCGATATGGTTTATACGAAGATTCTGATTTCCTGCTGGTTGACTCATAGGTTGTGGATGAATTCATCCTCTCTTGCATCTTTTTGTCATCCTCCAGCCGAATATATCTTAAAGCCCGATTCCGAGCTTCATCCATATTCTTGCAGGGATTCATTACAAGATCCTGGTAAAATTGAGAATCTTTTTGCAACCCCATCTTGAAAGCCTGCACAGTTGTTCTAACATCAAGATGCGGGATATCTAAGGATTCCTGACTAAACTTGTTCACATAATCCCTCAAGGATTCCTGAGGTCCTTGGGTTATCCTGTAAAGATCACTGGTTAATTTCTCAAAACTTCGACTGCAAGAAAACTGACTATTAAATAAATTCACCAAATGAGCAAATGATGTACTTGAGTGAGGAGGAACGTTTAAGAGCCATTTTAAGGTTGATCCTGTTAAGGTAGAACCAAAACCCTTGCATAGGCATGCTACCTTGAGATCCGGAGGGATAGGGTTGATTTCCATCCTTTCCCTATACTGGGCAATATGCTCCTCAGGATCCGTAGTTCCGTCATAGAGCTTCATGTTGGGGGTCTGAAATCTTTTTGGGATTTCAGCATCACAAATAGGATAGGAAAACTAGGATACCCTGTGGCTGTCTTGGGATACTTCTGGAATTGGCTGGACCACTCCAGGTACACTGGATATCATGTCCTTCAATTTTTGAAGCTCCCTAGAAAATGCTGATGTCATACCTGCATCCTACAAATATCCAACACCATTAGTAGCAAAAGTTTTATTATTATTACATACCTGCATCCTGCAAAGATCCACAGAAAAAATAGAAGCGAAAAAAATAAATTAAAAATCCTAATTGAATTTCTCTTCCAAATCTTCACTGTCATCAGTCTCTTTCCTCTTTGAAACTACAAGAACCATCACAAATATATGGCGTTTTGGCTTTGATGTGATTTATTATTGTTTGTTGTTGTAGTGGCTTTTTGTGGATGTTGGAGACAAAATGCCGTTGGTTTTTTGTTTGGTCTTCATCTTTATCTTCATCCCAATCTTCAGTTTCATCGGTCTCTTCTTCTCATCCAAGCCTTCTTCATGAACAAATATGACAAAATGACATATGACTGTTGTGTTGGTCAAAAATTACCGAAGCAATTAAGTGATCAAATTAGTTAAGTGAGGTAGTGTGCTAAGAATGTGTGTAGAAAATATGTTAATTAAGTTGTTTGCAAAAACAGTTATCAGGATACGACTCAGGATATTGAGCTGTATCTATGATCAAACAATGAGCGAAAATGTAAAGGGTGACATGGGGTATACGAGGAAAGCCCTTGATGAATCTAGATCGCCGGCACAAAACCTCGGGAGTTGACAATCGCAGCTGCCTTGTTCTTCTTATTACTTCAAACGTCAGGATACAGTGCAGGATATGATGCGGATCGACTAAGTGTTACAATGTGATTTTGATACAAGTGTAAGTGTGTTGTGAGTGTTCGCAGCTAGTGAGAAAGAGTGTACGAGATATTGTGTGTGTTCTTATCTAATCCGATCAATCTATTTATAGTAAAAAGAAATTAACTACCTAGCCTATAAATCCGGGATATATGGAATATTCCCTTTGTGAACGTTATAGTCCACGTCTTCCGGCTTCAACGTCCATAATCTAACAGGTTTGCCCGAGTCTTGTGGAGAAGAAGTCCATTTGAACGTTAGAGACTTGCACTGTTTTGGTCAAAAATTACCGAAGCAATTTAGTGATCAAATTAGTAAAGTGAGGTAGTGTGCTAGAAAGTGCGTTGAAAATATGCTTGTTATGTTATTTAGAAAATCAGTATTCAGGATATGGCTCAGGATATTGAGCTATATCTATGATCAAACTATGAGCAAAAGTAAAGTAAATGACACGAGATGTACGAGGAAAGCCCTTGTTCAATCTAGATCGCCGGCATAAAACCTCGGGAGCTGACAATCGCAGCTGCCTTGTTCTTCTATTGCTTCAAATATCAGGGTACAGTGCAGGATGTGGTGCGGGTCGACTATGTGTTACAATGAAATTTGAATACAAGTGTGGTGTTTGCAATGAGCTAGAGAGTGAAAGTGTTCGAGAGTGTAAGTGTCAATTGTGTGCCTTAAACTGATCCGCCCCCATCTATTTATAGTAAAGATAATGTAACAAACTACCCTAAACTTCCGGGATCCACCGAATATTCCTTAATCGAACGTTGTAGACCTGGTCTTTCGGGTTCAACGTCTCTCCTTCAACAAACACATCCGAGTCTTGAGGAGAAGAAGTCCACTTGACCGTTAGCAAGTCTCAGCCTTTAACCTGCAAGTGGTTAATTCAATAAACCTCAGGATACCACCCAAGATGTTAGCAATATCCTCTTCCAGCATCCTGGTCACAAATAAACAAATAAAGGCAGGATATTGGTCAGGATATGTATGCTTAGAAAATGAGCCATAACAATTGTCCCCAAATATATCGGTTGGGATACCAATCCAACGGATATATTTCAAAAGTTTCACCTCATAACTTAAGGCAATTAATACGACTAGACCCTTGAAATGACGGCGGTGCAACTTCCAAAGCATTATTTACTCTTTACCCCCCTATATTCATCCTATATTAACCGAGGGACTCCTTATCACGGTTATCCTTATCTTCAACCGGACATCAGGTATTTTCCTTTCTATCCTTCTTTCTTGAATCTCTCTTAGTTTGCTCAATACTTTTCATGGCACCACGAACGAAATCCCGATCAGACCGACCGGCCTCCGCCCTCGTAAGTCAAAATTTCATTGTTGATCCAGCAAAGGAGATCTGCTTCTTCAACAATGCCGACATCACTGCTCTTAAAGATTCCGGTGCCTTTCCCACCGGAACAGTCTTTCGCCCTTTCGACCGGGAAGCCCGATCGGGCGCGTCATCCGACGAGTGGGTTTATTTTTTCGCTTATCCTTTCTCTCTCGGACTCCAGTACCCGTTTCCACCCTTTATCTCTAGCTTTTTCGACCTCACCGGCCTTAGTTACGCTCAAGTTATGCCAATGGTCTGGCGAGTCTTGATAGTGCTGGATCAAATCAAATCTCGTCATTTTCCTAACCTACTTGTTGAGGACCTCCCTATAGCATACCGGTTGAGATCCCACGGCAATCACCGTTTTCTTCTATTTTCTACCTCCAAGAACCCTCTGGTTCTTAAAGCCACCAAGAACGAGGATCGATGGCGACGAAAATTCTTTTTCGTAAAAAGAGACTCCATTGATAGGGGTTTCGATCGACCGGTTAAATGGTTAACCAAGGGTAGGATTTAGGGTTTTAGGAATATCCCCCATTATATCTTCAAACTGTATCCCGGACTTATATCCTGATGTTTTTATGCAGCAAATTTCAGAGATTTAGTGCCTCCCAGTGCAGAATCCGAATCCAAGATCGAGGAAATCTAGCGTCTTCCTGCCAGTGAAAGAACTTTCTCCCTGTCTCTCACAGATTCAAGCCAGAAATCAAGCTCAGAAATGTCTGGTAAGCACATTCTCAACATATATAAATTACTTTTCAAAAGTATGATGAGTTTAAGAACATCTTCCCTTGTGTAGTACCAGTCGTCAACCTTGAAGGTTTTGAACTTGACGAGTTGGATTGCTACTCCAACCTTGAACCCATCAAACAAGAATCCAAGCCAAAGCCGTCTGCTACACCAAAGCCTACATCCTCGAAGACTATTTCTGCTCCCAAAGGCCCTCCGGCATCCAGGACCCGGGCATCCAGCTCTCGGAAGAGAAAGGAGACGGACTCCCCAGCTGTTTCTGAAACATTCTCTCTTGAGAATCATGGGTTCAACGAAGCCACCTCATTCCTCAAACAAGTAGAATTTTCTTTTCGATATCCTGCACAAGTATGTTAGCCCTTATCCTGCTTATTTTTTACATCAATACCTGTGTCTTTATTGATAGGGTCTGGATCGTCTTATGCACTTGTATGAAGACGCTTGCAGGCTTAACAAGATGTTGGAGATCAAGCTGGAGAAAGCTGAGGCCACCATAGCCGACCAAGGAACCATTGCAGCTGCTAAATCCCAGCATTATGAAGACAAATACAAGGCAATAATCCGGGATCACCAGGCTACTCTCCACAAAGCCAACGAGGATGCTCAAGCCAAACTAGATGCTGCTCTTCTCCAATATCAGCAGAATATGAGCTCATATCGGGATAGCCTCAAAGCATCCGTGGTCGTCTCTCTTCTCCAAGCCAGGATAAGGATGGCTTATGAGGCCATGGATTTGGGTTTTGAATGCCCCTCCTGGAATGTAAAGTCTTGGGAGGAGAAACTACAGGGCCTCGGAGGTCATCCCGTTGCTCATCCTGCAAAGCATACTGGTGAAGAGCTTTCTAAGGCAGCAGAGGAAGCGGCCAATGCTGGTGATGATGCCGAGAAGAATCCTGAGGTTGATGCTGGTGCGAACGCTGGGAAGGAGGTTGCTGTTCAAGAGGGTGCTGCCCCTTAGGCAGCGGAGTGGGCGATGATGGATATACGTGCCAAGGCCGGAGCCCACTTTTAAATTTCATGGTTGTGGTTGTATAAACAATTTACTTTTCCTGTCTTCGAACAATTTACATTTCCTGCACTAGAACAATGTGATGACCAAAGGTGGATGGGTCCTAGGTTTTAGGACGAAGCCCTTGGTCACCAATTAGTATAACTTGTTTTGAATGTGATAACGGTTGTAGGTGGACAGGTCCTGTTTTGAGATATATCCTGCAACCGTTACACAAGTATGGTAAAAACTAATTGTGCTTTTGGCGGATGGGCCTCGGTTTGAGGTGAAACCAAAAGCACAACTTTTGATTTGTTAATAATATAACTATTTTTTGACTTATTTATCGTTGCCTTGCATTACTTAGCGTAACTCTTAGCTTTGTAAAAAATTTGTCTTATTATCTTATGAAAATATCCTGATCAATATGCTCAACGATATATGGTAAAAACTTTCATTAGATAGAACTTCTAAACATTCCTTTAACTTTGTAGAAAGTTTTTTGAAAAACAATCTATTTTTCCAAAACCAGTTTATGATAATACTTAAATGATCAAAGTGCCAAACTAATACTAGTTTCAAATACCTTAATCAAATATCCTGAAAAGGACCTTGAGAATATATCAGGATACTTATAGTGTTACTAAAAACTTAGACGATGTTTACAAAGGAAAGATCATACCAGAAATAGGGAATAAACCTATTACCAAACTTCAATCCCTTTGCAACTCTTCCAATGAAGGTGTCCCCTATGCAAGGTACTTAGTGCATTAGTTCTGAGCCTCATCCTTTTAGCTTTACATCACCATCTTAGCAGGGATGTCCCTTGTGTACAATGTCTTCAAATACTTTAGAAATCTACTGAATGTCAGTTTCCATTGCATAGGCAATTTTTTACGTCCCAAGGGTAAAACCCAAGGATGTACTGGAGATAAATCCCTTGTATCCTGGGGAAAATCCCAAATTTTCATGCGCTACAGGCGGGAGTGTATAAACTCCAAGACTTAGAAAGGTGAAAACCTTTAAACCTTAGAGAGTATGAAAATACCCTTTCGTGAGAGAGGGTGATCAATCCTCATATACCTTTAGGATTCAGGATATAGCCAACAGTAACGAAATTGTCAGCCACTTTTACATGGACTGGTCCCGCCACCTTGAACTATCCCTGAATAACTTGCGCTCCAGGCGGGGTGTTTAAACCCAATTCGGAAGAAAGGTGAATACCTTTAAACCTGTGAAGGGATCAGTATCCCTTAAACGTGAGAGAGGGGGTCAATCCTCTAATCTTTCGAGTTATCCTGAGTACATATCCTGGAGCTATATCCTGAAACATATCTTACAAAACAATTGTAAACTAAGGTGGGTGTTAGCTTGGCTAACACCCCTCCGATGCTTAAGTCAGTATTGGGTTACAAAGAACAAATTAAACCAAACATATTTAAAAAAGGTAGAATTCATACCATCCTGAGTTAGAGATTAAATTCTAAACTCACTTGAAATAGAGCTTAAGGTGTATAGCATTCCAAGACCTCGGTAGCATATCCCCCTCCATATTCTTGAGTCTGTATGCTACTTTCCCTGCTTCTGATTCAACTTCATATGGTCCTTCCCATTTTGGAGCTAACTTGCCATCGGCAGGGTTAGTAGTATTCTGAAAAGCCTTTCTTAACACCCAATCTCCAATCTTAAATCTTCTGGTCCTAATATTCTTGTTATATGCCCTGGATATTCTCTGTTGATATGTTGCCATCCTTAGCCTTGCCGCATCTCTCTTCTCATCTATAGTGTCTAAATCCTGACTCAAGGCTTCAGGATTCTGCTCAGGATCACTTAGGGTAGATCTTGCAGTAGGTATTGTCATTTCCGTTGGAATCATTGCTTCTGCTCCAAATACCAAGGAAAATGGGGTTTGGCCTGTTGCATTCTTTACCGTTGTCCTATCAGCCCATAAAACAAAGGGTAATTCTTCTGCCCATCTTCCTTTTTTGGCTCCAAGCCTTTTCTTTAAGTTATTGACAATTATCTTGTTTGAGGATTCTGCTTGTCCATTCGCTTGAGGATGTACCGGAGTAGACGTAATCATTTTGATTCCCCAACTCTTGCAAAAGTCAGTAGTCCTCTTACTTATAAACTGAGAACCATTGTCACAGATTATCTCGGCTGGTACTCCGAATCTGGTCAGGATATTCCTCTTGATGAAGGATACTACTTCTTGGTCTCTAACTTGAACAAATGCTTCTGCTTCAACCCACTTAGAGAAATAATCCGTCATTGCTAGCATAAAGACTTTTCCTCCCGGAGCTTTTGGTAGCTTTCCCACTATATCCATACCCCACTTCATAAATGGCCAAGGGGAAACAATAGGATATAACGGTTCAGCCGGCTGATGCAGTATGTTACTATGTCTTTGACATGCGTCACATCTTCGAGCATATTCTGCGGCATCTTTTCTCATTGTTGGCCAATAATATCCTGTCCTAAATACTTTTGAGAATAACGACCTGCCCCCAGCATGATTACCACAATCCCCTTCATGTATATCCTGAAGTACTTCTTTGGCTTCAGGATCCTCCAAGCACCTCAAATACGGTCCTGCAAGAGATTTCTTGTATAAAATATCATTTATAATAGTAAATCGTAATACCTTCATCCTAAATGCCTTAGGATTTTCATTTCCAGGGATGTGTCCTTCTTTGAGATATCTCATGATTGGAGCCGTCCAGGATTTAGGATCCTCTTCAGGATGCTCTGCTCCAGGATCCTGAATACCCGCTACTTCTTCATCCTGAGGATTTGTTGCAGGATATAAGACATGTAATATTGGTATTTGGGTCCCTTCAGGTATCCTGATCGATGATCCCAAACTTGCTAAGGCATCCGCTTCAGCATTATCCTCCCTTGGTACCTGTTCAAGTATAAAAACATCGAAATATCCTGCTAATTTTTTGAGAATATCGAGATATTCGATTAATTTCTCACCCTTAACTGCATAGGATCCATTAAAATGGTTAGTAATTAACAAAGAGTCAACATATACTTGCAAATTCTTGATACTCATACTCTTAGCCAATTCTAATCCTGCAATTAAAGCTTCATATTCTGCCTCATTATTAGTAGCAGGAAATTCACACCTAATTGCCTGGGGTAATATGTCCCCCAGTGGCGATTTTAGTAGTATTCCTAATCCTACTCCTCTTACATTAGATGCACCGTCAGTATATAATGTCCAGGATCCTGAGGATTCTCCTAACTGTTGAACTTCTAGGTCTACCTCGTCCTGAATGTCACTACTAAAGTCAGCCACAAAGTCAGCTAAAGCCTGAGATTTTATGGCATTTCTAGGTTCATATACTAAATCATAAGCACTTAACTTTACTGACCACTTGGCCATCCTGCCCGACATCTCTGGTTCCCTAAGCACATTTTTTACAGGATAATTTGTTTTAACATGTATCCTATGTGTCTCGAAATAATGTCTAAGCTTCGTTGACGCCATGACTAATGCTAGTATTAATTTTTCTAAGTGAGAGTACCTAGTTTCAGCATCTAATAAACTTTTACTAACATAATAAACAGGATATTGCTGACCTTCATGATCTTTTATAAGAACGGCACTTACAGCATTCCCTGATACAGCAAGGTACAGGGATAGTGGTTCACCATTTTCAGGCTTCATCAATAGAGGTACGGTTGAGAGATATCGTTTCAAATCCTGCAGGGCTACTTCATGCTTCTCCCCCCATTCGAATCTTTTGTTCTTCTTCAGGATATCATAAAAATCTTTGCACTTCTCTGAAGATCTCGAGATAAACATGTTTAAAGCTGCTACTCGCCCTGTCAATCTTTGTACGTCCTTCATATTTGAGGGTGATTTTATATCCAGGATAGCTTTGATCTGCTCTGGGCTTGCTTCTATCCCCCTTTTTGTCACCATATATCCAAGAAACTTTCCTGCCCCCACTCCGAAATGGCATTTAGCAGGGTTCAGCTTCATGTTGTATCGATCCAGGATATCAAATGCTCCCTTGATATCCTGGAGGTGATCCTCAGCCTTTTTAGATTTCACCACCATATCATCGATATATACCTCCATGGTGTCCCCCAGTTTGTCTTTGAACATCATGTGTACCAATCTTTGGTATGTTGCACCTGCATTTTTCAAACCAAAAGGCATAGCTGTATAACAATAAATACCTGTTGGTGTCATGAAGGCAGTATCCTCCTGGTCAGAAGGCTCCATTTGGATCTGTTGAAATCCTGAAGATGCGTCCATGAAGGTCAGCATTTCATTCCCGGCAGTGGCATCTACCATTGCATCAATGTGGGGAAGAGGAAATGGGTCTTTAGGACAAGCTTTGTTTAAGTCTGTGTAGTCCACACAAACTCTCCATTTCCCATTTTTCTTCTGTACTACAACCACGTTTGCTAGCCACCTTGGGAACTTAACCTCTCTGATCATCCTGGACTTCAATAATCTCTTGACTTCCTCCTGGATAATTGTGTTCCGCTCAGGAGCAAACTTCCTTCTTTTTTGCTGCACAGGCTTGAATGATTTATCAATTCCAAGCTTGTGAGTGATAATATCTTTGGATATGCCTATCATATCCTCGTGCTTCCATGCAAACGTTGACATCCAGAGCATCATGGTGAGGATCCTGGACAGTATCCCTATCATCAGCATCAAAAGTGATCACTTTGTCAGTTGTGAGGGTAGTCATCCTGACAGGTCTGTCTCCCCTTTCGGCCTTAGCTTCTTTTGCATGTCTTTTTGCTGCCAAATACGAAGTTCCACAAATGTCGGATCCTCCCGAAATGAAGTTGATTATCTTGGCATCCGCAGGAGGTGATGCTGCTCGTTCAGGATCCTTCTCAGTATCCTGACCCTTATTCTTCTTTCTTCCTAAGAGATCTTTCAGATATCCCTTGCTTAGAAGATAGCTTATTTCTTTCCTTAGAGCAATGCAATCCTCAGTTACATGTCCGAAATCTTCGTGGAAAGCACACCATTTTGACTTATCTTTCCAGTCAGCCTTTTGTTGATTCTTTCGAGGCCACCTAGCCTTGTCTCCTAGACCCTGCATGGCATACATCAATTCAGGAATGTTAACAGAAAAGCAATATTCAGACAACTCAGGATACTCTTCAAGATCCTCATCTTCGACAGCATTCACTCTCTTGTTTTCATTTCTACCATATGGCTTAGGCCGATATGACTTGAATGAGGATTCTGACTTCCTGTTAGTTGACTCATAAGTGCTAGATGAGTTCATCCTTTCTTGCATCTTCTTGTCATCTTCCAGACGGATATATCTCAAAGCCCTGTTACGAGCTTCGTCTAGGTTCCTGCAGGGATTCATTACAAGATCCTGATAAAACTGAGAATCCTTTTGTAATCCCATCTTAAAAGCTTGCACAGCTGTTGCAACATCAAGATGTGGGATATCCAAGGATTCTCGACTGAATTTGTTCACATAATCCCTCAAGGATTCCTGAGGCCCTTGAGTTATCCTGTAAAGATCACTGGTTAGTTTCTCAAAACTCCGACTACAAGAAAATTGACTGTTAAATAAATTAACCAAATGAACAAACGAAGTAATTGAGTGAGGAGGAACGTTTAACAGCCATTTCAAGGCTGATCCTGTTAAGGTTGAACCAAAACCCTTGCACAAGCATGCTTCCTTGAGATCCGGAGGGATAGGGTTGATCTCCATTCTTTCCCTATACTGAGCAATATGCTCCTCAGGATCCGTAGTTCCGTCGTAAAGCTTCATGTTGGGGGTTTGAAATCTCTTTAGGATCTCAGCATCACAGATAGGATGTGCAAAACGAGATATCTTGTGGCTGTCTTGGGACACTTCCGGGATCGGCTGGACCACCCCAGGTACACTGGATATCATGTCCTTCAACTTTTGAAGTTCCCTAGTAAGTGCTGATGTCACACCTGTATCCTGCAAAGATCCACTATTGTTGGTAGCATGAGTATTATTATTATTTGACACGTTACCCGTTGGAGGATTTTGCCCATATCCTGAAGCATATCCTGAGCTCCTCATGGTTGACATCCTGACCGAGGAGGGTATTTCAGGAGTATGATTCTGAGGAAGACTGGGCACAATATTCCCCCTGTTATCCTCAGTATACACAGCTGAACTAAAGTTCAACGCTCTGGGGTGTAATGGAGTGACATTATCCTCGGCAGATCTGCTCGAGCCAGACTTCAGGAGTTGTATTTCCCTTAAAAGCATTTGGTTTGTTTCCTGTTGCTGCCTCATTTGTTCCTGCACACTTCCAAATAAAGTAAGAATTTCATCATTAGAAGCTAGAACGGGAGCAGATTCCTGAACACTGCGAGTAGGGTTAATATCCTGAGGTCGTGAAGAGGCTGGCATCCTTGGAGGAGGTGGTGGAAGCACCGAACCAGTAGTAGCAGAAGTCATAGCAGACACAGTAGAGGAACTCATGTTTGATCTTGAGGCCATTATGGACAATGTGGCAAAAAGTTTTGAAAATAGAAAGCCGATTAGCGAATTCACAAAAAATTTTAGTAAAGAGAGCACCACTTGCCCCACGGTGGGCGCCAAATTGTTTTGGTAAAAAATTACCGAAGCAATTTAGTGATCAAATTAGTAAAGTGAGGTAGTGTGCTAGAAAGTGCGTTGAAAATATGCTTGTTAAGTTATTTAGAAAATCAGTATTCAGGATATGGCTCAGGATATTGAGCTATATCTATGATCAAACTATGAGCAAAAGTAAAGTAAATGACACGAGATGTACGAGCAAAGCCCTTGATCAATCTAGATCTCCGGCATAAAACCTCGGGAGCTGACAATCGCAGCTGCCTTGTTCTTCTATTGCTTCAAATATCAGGGTACAGTGCAGGATGTGGTGCGGATAGACTATGTGTTACAATGAAATTTGAATACAAGTGTGGTGTTTGCAATGAGCTAGAGAGTGAAAGTGTTCGAGAGTGTAAGTGTCAATTGTGTGCCTTCAACTGATCCGCCCCCATCTATTTATAGTAAAGATAATGTAACAAACTACCCTAAACTTTCGGGATCCACCGAATATTCCTTAATCGAACGTTGTAGACCTGGTCTTTCGGGTTCAACGTCTCTCCTTCAACAAACACGTCCGAGTCTTGAGGAGAAGAAGTACACTTGACCGTTAGCAAGTCTCAGCCTTTAACCTGCACGTGGTTAATTCAATAAACCTCAGGATACCACCCAAGATGTTAGCAATATCCTCTTCCAGCATCCTGGTCACAAATAAACAAATAAAGGCAGGATATTGGTCAGGATATGTATGCTTAGAAAATGAGCCATAACATGCACCATTTAATTTGCACGTGAGTTAATTAGTTACTACTAGGATATCGTATCAGGATATTACCAATATCCTGATCCGGTATCCTGACCACAACAAAAAGAAACATAGTCAGAATATTAGTCAGGATATATGAGCAGAAAACCACCCACAACAACTGTCACCAGTCTCTTTTTCTTGAAGATTTGTCAATTTCATGCAGCAAAATCTTATTGAGTTACCTCCCTCACCTAACAATCTATTCAGTGAAACTTCACACAAAACTATACTGAATATCCAAGAAACGATGTTTGCCATCTTTGATTTTTTTTAACTTTTTGGCGTTTTACAGTGAGTGGTATTTAGGAACCATGGTGTTTGTTTTGATCAATGGAAGGTGCAGACGTTTCTGTTTAGAGGATGTCTTTGGCGCGTAGTTTAGGCGGGATATTATTAATAAGTGCAATTAATAAAATATCAGTCTTTTTAGTTACTGTTTGTATTTCCTGTTTTGCTCAGCTTTATCTGTTAAGTCTGTAACACGTCTAATCTTTCAATTTTGGCGTTTTTGTAGGCTAAGATTATAAAATACACCAACTAAAACATAGAAAAACCACGCATGAAAAATATTTTTTATTAGTTGACGTTTTGTATTTAGTTGGCGTTTTATATTTAATGGCGTTTTATGGGAGAAATGATGTTTACCTTTTTACCCTTAATGAAGCACCTTCCAAGCAATAAAATTGATGTTATTTACGAAAACGTCACCGCGCCAATCTTGTCCATCGATTGTTTTGATCTGACAATCCATAAGCGTTCTCACTGTTCACACACTTTTCACCGTTTTCCCTAAATCCTGACCATATATATATGTGTGTGTGCGTACGCGCACGAGCGTGTGTGTGTCAAATCCACAAATAAATCGAAGTTATCAAACTAAGATTGCACAAACTAAAGACTCACTGCCATTGTTTCAGGAATTGTGGAATGGTCTGATAATATGCGAAGGACTATTCACAAATTTAAACTTGCATTAGTTTCAAATGTAAAGTTTACACCATTTATAAGTGGTGAAGGGGTATGTATCCCTTTGGTGTATCGGCATGTTGATTCGGTATCTAACCACTATAACTACCAATACTTAGGGTTATGGAATAACAAAACAACTTAAATCTAACTTAGGCTATAACTAATATTACGCTAATCTTAAGATTAAATCTAATATTATGGTAATAGTTGTCACGATCCTCCACTAATGACATTGCATCAAACTAAAGAGTTCTGTTGAAAATGGATCCATGGTCGTTACCACGATCATGCCATGTAGCGATCGTCGATATACAGTTCAAAGACAACATCCCTGATATCGGATCGATGACATCAACCGTCTAACCTTTGGACCAACTTTCAAGAACAAAATCTGATCATATAACATGACTATTGTTATCCCCGCTTCCGTCAACTTTCATTGGGTCCTCCTCAAATAAATCAAAATTGAAGAACTTATTAATATCAACTTTCTCCGAATGCTGAGAAGAATAAGGTTGATCATTATCAATCCTAGTAATCAAGTTTGTATGCTTGAGACCCTCAACTGGATAATTCTGAGCATAACTTGTTGGGGTCATCCATATACTTGATGTGTAACTCATTGGATATGAGACACTTGTCTTCAACAATCCATGACCATGTGGGACGCTCGACATTATCGGCCCATTATTTGATGCCATTGATGATAAAGCATACGGAGGTATTGTGTAGACTCGATTCATTGGTGGTTCTTGACTAAGACTACAATCAACTGGTGAATGCATGTTTGGTCCATGATTTAGTTGAAAGTTGTAGGTGTGAGTTGGAGGATGGTGACGTTGATCAAATGATTCAAGAATGGAGATATGATGGATGGTTTCAGATGAGGAAGATGCTTCATTGGGTTGATTGTTGGATACCAACAAGTTCTTCTTCTTCTTTAGCTTTGAGTTCCATAAGTTTTTAATCTCATTGTCTGTTCTACCCGGCAAATGTTTTGCAATTTGTGCCCACCTGAAATAAAATAGAAAACATGTAACATTATATTACAAATATGTCAGGCGAAAGGGTGTGAGGGTCGTTGTTGGGACATGGTTCGCCACGTAGGAACATGAACGGAAGGCTACACCACCCCTCCCCTAATCCACCATGGTTTACATGGATTAAACCATGACAACCATGGTCCTCCTTTCTATTTTTCAATAAATCATTTCCTTTTTTTAGACAAAGATAAATTAAAATAAATAAGGGGATAGTGGTTTGGGTCATTACACACCCTTAGGGTAGTAGTTTTGGATTGTGGATTAGATGTGGGTGACATGACATTCACGTGGAGGGTCATGATGATTATGAGGGTCATGATCACACCCTATAGCCTAATTAATTTAAAAGAAGTCCATATTTGAAAAAGGAAGTTGTAGCATTACTTATTGCCAATTGAGTTTTGGAGGCTGAATATAAGATTAACTTCTTCAGTGGTGAAATTTCCACGCTTTATATTTGGATTCAAGTAATTGATCCATCTCAATCGGCAACTCTTTCCGCACCTTTTGAGTCCTAATTACATTGACAATTTAATTAAACATAAAAAAGAAATGTGAGTAATAAATAATAAAATAGTAAATAAAAATAAAACACTAGATGAATCATATCCATTTTAATCACTTTTTAATGTGAGAAACACCTGATTAATAATAACCCAAACAGTCAATGATCTCTAGATCAAGTGGTGGAGGGCTTGCATTTCTCTTGAGAGATGCAGGTTCAACTCCCACTTGGTGCAGAGTGAGGCAATGATAGGAGACCTAGGAAAACCTGGGTTGGAACCTTGAGCCAAACGGGTTTTACCGGTAATTTCACTATCTTGCCTACGGGCGGGTGGGTTATACCGGGTTTTCCCCGGAATTGGTGGTGGACTCGGGTTACTCTCGGAGTACTCCGTTTGTCCAGTGGGTGCCTCGAAAGTGATCGGGATTGATTATGTTGGCCGTTTAAAAAAAATACCAACCCAAACAATATCTCTTGTATCAAAAACACGAAATAAAACACGGATTTTCATTGGCCCGTGGATTTTTCTATCATTGAAGGTCTTGTAATTTGCAGTGTGTATCAAAATGATCAATAATAAAAATTAATTACCAAGAGTTATTATTAATCAGTGTGTATCAAAATGATCAATAATAAAAATTAATTACCAAGAGTTATTATTAATAATTTACTATTTCTTTTGTAAAATAGACAGGTAATAAAAAAGGATGCCTATCTCCTTTGTGACCAAGGCTCCATGATATAGAGGTCTAACAATGATATAAATGAAGACCAATAAATGTTAAATCTTTTAAACTCTATAAAAAATGTTAATTTTTTTGTAGGTGAGAGAGAGACCAGTAAGTTCTGGAACGAAGCTCCATTTGACTTGATCATGATTTATAACGTAAGCGAAAAGTGTTTCATCTTCTTCAGCCGACCAAGTACCTAGCTTCACTTTCTGTTTATTACAACATTTGTGTTCATGTGCCATCTGTATAAGATCTATTAAAAGAAAATTTCAAAATCAATGAATACATATATACAAACAAATTATCATATGCAAATCATGAAATCACAAAACTTCCAAGTATTTTACCTTGTTGCTTCTAAAAACATTGAAATAGTACCTTTGTAAGCAATGTAGGTTAGTGATGAAAGCAATGCAAACAATTGTAGGATTGTATTTATGAAATAGAACCATAGTACCTCTTTATATATTGTTGTGTTTTGCTTTTAATTTATGTTTCATTTGGAGATATGATGAATTGAATGCATCTCGCGACTTTGACTGATATGATTAAAAAAAGAAATTAAAATTTATATTCCGTCAACGCTTAAATAATACTCAGAATACAATATATGATCTCATACCAAATTAATGTGATTAAATGTAGTGGTGAATTTATAATTTATTTTCTACGATGGGCGGGGAGGGGGTCGATCGGAAGGTTTGACCGAGCTATTAAAGTGGGCGATTGGGATTTTTGTCTAAAAAATAAAAAAAATTAAGGGGGCACTTGCCGCCCACCCTTAAATGTGGCTCCGCCATTGATGAAATGATCACTGGTTTTTGTGTGTGAATGGTTTTATAGATCTTGTCGTTACGCAATTAACATTTTTTTATGAGAATTAATTGCCTTGAAAATAGAATTTATAATTATTATTATTGACAATAATTTATAGGCAAATTGGATTTAAATAATCCCAACTTTCTCAATTTGGCCGATAATAATCCCAACTCAGTTATTTGCCGATAATAATCCGAACCGATCCACTTTTGGCCGATAATAGTCCACCGTTAAAAATAGCTTAACGGAGTTAACTTTTTTCTGAATTACAAACCGATGTTTTAGAGATTTTGATCAGAATGAGGATACGAGTCGATTTATGTAAACTTATCTCGAAACAGTGCTCCAAATTGAGAAAATTGGGATTATTTAAATCCAATTTACCTAATTTATATTATTATTATTATTATTATTATTATTATTATTATTATTATTATTACACATGTTTATATTTACATTTATTTTATTTTAATTATATTTAAACTTGAACATCAAATGATAGTAATTTCTAGTTTTTATATTTTAATATAATGATGTTACATAGACTTGTAATACATTACAAAAAAAAAAAAAAATCAACTTGTAATCAAAGGCGTTAAATGGCTATGTTTGCAATTTGACAAGTCAAACATGGTACGAATATGAAAATTTGACACGAACATAGCACGAACCCTAAAATCATTCAAAGCACGTGAACTCGAATACAACATGCGTTTGCAGGATAACACGAACCCCATCTTGTTAACCAAAAGAATTATATAATGTTTTTGAACATTAATACAAGATTGAGGTTCTTGTAAAAAAGACTAAAAGTGTGAGAATGATAAGAAAGAATCTCAGATCTAATGGCAGAGATTAATAGGGTCCAAATTGTAAAATGTGTTTTATTTTTTGGACTGATTTGAAAATTGTAGGGGTAATAGAGTCTTTTATATCCACTTGAAAATGGGAAACTATAAATCAAATCCCTAGAATTTCGAATCCTCTTTCTTCTTCCATATTTTTTCGAACAACAGCTTCAAATAACGATATGTTGCTTCAATTAAAACCCTAGCACTTCAAATTTCAACAACCTGTTCGAATAACAGCTTCAACAACGATCGAATCAATTAATATGCTTCAAACTTCAACAATCAATTCGATTAACAGCTTCTCCTTCTCCGACGACTGTAGCGATTAATTTCAACCTTTCTTCTTCCAGATCTGTGTCTTCGAATCCTCCTTCTTCTCCAGATCATAGATCTCGAATCATCATCATCATCAATCCATCTCAAAGCATCATCATCGTCAGTTTACATCTCAAATCATCATCATCGATACAGCAGATTCATAATTCCTTCATCATCATCATCGTTACTGCAGTGTCATTAATAGAGTTATATACTTATTGAATGGTGTTATATAATTACTGAATGGTGTTATATACTTATTGAATGGTGTTATATACTTATTGAATGGTGTTATATACTTATTGAATGGTGTTATATATGTGCTGAATGGTGGTTGCAGTGTTATTCGTAGTGTTTTTTATAGAGATCTTTAAAATGGTGTTATATACTTATTGAATAGTGTTATATACTTATTGAATGGTGTTATATATGTGCTGAATGGTGGTTTGCAGTGTTATTCGTAGTGTTTTTTCATAGAGATCTTTAAAATGGTGTTATATACTTATTGAATGGTGTTATATACTTATTGAATGTTGTTATATATGTTCTGAATGGTGATTTGCAGTGTTATTCGTAGTGTTTTTTATATAGATCATTAAAATGGTGTTATATACTTATTGAATGGTGTTATATACTTATTGAATGGTGTTATATAATTATTGAATGGTGTTATATATATGCTGAATGGTGGTTGCAGTGTTATTCGTAATGTTTTTATAGAGATCTTTAAAAAAAATCATGTTCTTATAAATAAGGTGGCGGTTATGGAAGGTTTTTAATTAACTGAATCAATGATAAAATTACTTGTTTACCCTTTTGAATTAATTTAAATTGAGGACACATGTCATCTCCACAGTATTTCTCACACTTCTCACACTTTTAACCTTTTTTACAATAACCTTACCCATTAATACAATAAAGTTACTAGTTTAGCAACAAATATAAATGCATAAAATGAATTACGTTAAAGAATAAAACTTGATACTCATTTCTTTTCTGTCTTTTACATTTTTGACACAAACCCCCCAATTATTTTAAGTTATAACATTAAAATATATTAAAAATTAGTGTAAAGCTAAATGGGTTAGACTGAGCAATGTGCGGACTTCTTTGGTCGACTTAAACACGACCCATTTAGCCATACGTGTCTATGGTTCAACCAGATACTAATTTAAACGTATTTTAACAAAACTCAAATTTAATGATGTGATGATATTGGGGTTGTAAACGAACCGAACATTCAGTGAACAGTACGTGAACCATTCTTCGGGATGTTCGTTTACGTTCGTTCGTTAGTTAATGAACGGACATGAACAAGAAATTCCGTTCGGTTAGGTAAATGAACGAACACGAACATATGTCTCGTTCGTTTAATCATGTTCGTGAATGTTTGGTAATGTGTTCATGAATATTTGTTCATGCCTGTTTGTTTATGTTGTTCATTAAAGATTATTTATCATTTATTTATTTTATCTAAACTTTTTATATTCTTTAATTCTTATTTATCCCATTACCCAAACAAATAAAATAGGAAATCTATCTCTACATTGTTTATTGTTAGTGCATATCTCTGTTGCCTACGTCTTGATATAATAGGGCTAGATTATCTCTAATATGAGTTGTGTTTGTAAAACATTCTCATCCATACGGATGTAGCTCATCCCCACGGATGAGTAGGTTCGTACGAAGGAGTTTGTCCGCACGAATGTGCTTAGTCCGCACGAAGGTATCGTATTGTTAGCATAAATAGTCATGAGAGCGTAGTGTTGGAAAAGCTTTTAGAACAGATTCGGCGAACTGTGAGGCGAAGCGCTGTCAAAATTTTACCAGAACTGTGAATTATATAGAAACATAGAAATTGTGAAATCTTGTGTTTCTACCTATTTCTGATGGATTCCGTACATCCAACTTAGGATTAGATATCTCCAAAAACGTTAACGACAATCCGCAAACGGAACTACAAGTGGTATCAGAGCTAGAGGTTGATATCTACATAAACTACAGGATGTGGACACTTAAAACATTCATTCTACACATTTTCTTTGTTTTAATAAATCTAGATCTGACAATGCCAAACTTTCTGAAAGATGTGGAAAGTTTGCGTTAGAAAATAAAATTTTAAAACCAAATGAAAAAGATCTGAAAAATCAAATAAAAATTTTAGAAAATGAAAAATTGGTATTAATTAAAAACATTTTTGAAAATCAAATTGCAATAAATTTACATCTTGAAAAAATAACTCAAGTTGAAAAAGATGTTGAAAGTGCTAAAATAAAGTTGAGATTTTGGAAAATAAATTGAAATGTTTTGTTGCCTCGTGCTTAATGTTAGATCATGATTCCAAAACCAATCAAGAAAAATGAAGAAACTTGGGAGCACGAGTATGAATTTTGTAATCGTGGTATTGGGTATAAACCGATGAGAAATGGTAATCATAAAAATTCAAAAACGATTGTACTTGATCACACTAAAAACAAAACTCCTTCAGTTCAAACTCCAATAAGTGATAATGTCACAAATTATGGCAAAGTCATAATTGAAGATTGTGATGTTGAAACTAATGATGATAAAAATGATAAAATAAATATTTTTAAAACTAAAAGAAAGATTTTAAGAAATTGTTCCACCACTGAAAAAGGTGAATATTCGACACAAAAACCTTCTAAGCAAAATGGGGAACAAAAACAAAATGTTAAAAATTATAAAAAAAATTCAAAGTAACAATAAAAATCATCGGTTCAATCATCCAATCATTATAAAAATTCACAAATATTTGAAAAACAAAACTTAGAAAAATTTGAGAATAAGTGGTACAGGTTTAGCCACAGTGCTCAAAAGACAAATCAATATTACAGAAGAAGCTTGAATGATGACTATTACACGTCAAATCAGTGTCATGATTTGAGTGTATGGTTTAAAAGAGAAGATTGGTGGGATAACAGAGTGTGCTACAACTGCAGAAAAAGTGGACACATTGTTGTTAATTGCCTGAGAAAAAGACTTGATATGATGAGATGCTATAACTGTCAAATCAAAGGACATATTGTCAGAGATTGTCCAATGAAATCAAATAAACAATCATCGGATAAATCTCGAGAGAAGTTTAAGAATAATGAAAAAGTGAAAAAGAAAAGAGAAAAACCCAAAAAACAGAAAGTAAAATTATTGCAATGGCAGAAAGAATAATTGAGAAAGATGAAAAAGAAAGTTAGAGAGTATTTAGAGAAAATTTTGTCCTCGGATACAACAGATGATTCAGATAAAAGTTTTGAAGAATCGTTTTTCTCTCCAAAGAATGATCAGTCAAGCAAAACGAATTCATCTGATACAGATCTGAGGACATAAGATAGAATAGTGGAGAAGAAAACTATTCATTAAACAGTTGAAAGCCCAAAGAAAGTTAGATTTTCAGATGAATATCTATCAAATTGTTTGATAATAAAAGAGACTGTGAATAGACTGCTGTTAGTTAAATTGATGAATTTGGTCAACTTAATCCATTATGGACTAGGTTCCAATTCAAAACTGATTAAAGTTTGTTTATATGTGAAGAATAACCAGGCTTCAAGCAAACGACTATTCAGAAGTAGTGGTTGTTCATGCAAAGTTTGAGGAGATGAATAATAGAAATGAGATAAAAAGGTTTAGTGTTCCACACAAACAAAATGGTAGTCTCGCGTTCACATTCGTAAAAAATCATTGTTTGGTTAAAATGGAAGATTTTTATTTTCCATTTCGAAAAGATGTTTTCAATTTTAGGGGGTAAAAAAATTTTAAAATTATCAAAATCAAATTATTCTGTAAAACTGAAAAACAACATTTCAAAATCATTTCAGATAGATAAAAATTTTCAAAAAGCTAAAAACAATTAAAAATGTCAAAAACATTGAAAAAAGAAAAATTAGGTTGCTTGTGCAAAAAGAGGAAATGATAGTACTTTAGTGGACTATTAGTTCATGCTAAAGATATGTAATGTTTAAGATGGTTAAACAATATCATTAAAGATGTATCGGTAGGCTCAGCTAGACTAGTTGTTTTGCTATAACGATACAAACTTAAATGAAAAACCTAGTTCTAGTGGGAAACACGTGATATGCACAAAATGCAACATACAAAACATATCAGTTGAGGTACAAAAACAACCCTTTTTAGTACTAATGTTAGGAAAAGTGTGTTTCTTTGTTTACTTTTGATTTTCAGGATTAAAAGAGCTTAAACGGACAAAAGGAACAAAATAACTGCAAAACCAACATAAGTACGAAGAAAGGAAGTTGGCACACTATACTGATCCTACAAGCTTCACCCCAAAGACAAAAATACTAGAACCCAAGCACGGGGCCATGCACCATTCAAGATTCCCAGAGAATAAAGACAAATAGAAAATGACAAGGGACACGGGGCCATGTCTCCTAGGCACGGGCCATGGTCAACTCTCAGATTTGCAAATCTGGGTTCATACAGCAAGTACAGAAGACACGGGGCCATGTGTGAAGAAGAGTTGACACCAACATAAAATGAAGACAGAGAAGGGAAGGACACGTGGCCGTGCCTGGTGGGCACGGGGCCGTGTGAAGCTACTGTTTTCAACTATAAAAGGGGGTGCTTGGCTCACTTGCAAACCATCCCTTGGCAAACCACTTTTCTCACAACTGCCACCACTCCACCGCCACAATACCACCATCATCCACCAGTTTCATCCATCTTCCATCCTTAGAGAGTGTGTGCAGTCTCGGGATCCAAGATCGATAGTAAGAGTTTTTGTCAAACAAAGGCCATGCTTGGCTAATCTCTTACATCACTTGGTGAAGACAAAATCATTTATGTATTACTTTTGATTTCCTAGCTTTGGTAACTTTTTATTTGGGTTTGTATTAACGACTTTATTAACTAGTTTTTTATATTGAAGGTGAACTTTACTTAATCATTTCTTCATGTTTTGTTGATTCACTCATTCTTGTCTTTACTGTTTATATAAAGCGCGTTAACTGCCTGGAAGGGGGTTAGAAGGGTGGTTGGGTAAAGTTCTTACCGCGTTTAGTGTATAGATCATGTGCGGACCTAATTCAAGCTTATTAGGAATTCCCTTGAGGCAGATAGCATCAAATCGGGGGAAGAAAGAACGGCTTGTAATCCCTTATAAATTAACTATTATTAAAACTTTAAACCGGCCTAGCGGACTGTATCCCTGCTGACTCAGACCAATATGGTCTATGGTCGAGGGTAGCGTTGCCTCCAAAAGAGGGACATGCCACTTTTTGCATTAATAACTCACTTAATTATCTCTCAATAATCCGGCCTTGCGAGACTGTATCCCTGCTGACTCAAACCAATATGGCTGAGGATAGCGTTGCCTCCAAAAGAGGGACATGCCACAATAATTAAGATAATCTCTTAAAAAACCCAAAGCGGGGAAATCATCAAAGGATACATAAATGAGGAATCGGATCCAAGTGATTCTATCTTGTCTATCTGTTTTATTTAATTATTCCGTTTCTTTATTTTTATTTATTAAAAATGAAAACAAAAATTTTCTCTAAATATTTGGTTAGATTAGACGTCGACGATATTCTGGTAGTTAAAGTTCTTGTGTCCTTAGACGACCTCGGCATCTTACCATCACTATACTATGCCAACGATGGGTGCACTTGCCCTAGCGTGTTATAGAGAGTGATAGTTTTGTATCGTGATTTATAAATTAAATCTTGATAAAAAGAGTAAAAAAAAAAAAAGATACTTAGAAATATATTAAAAATCCTTACACGCTCGCACACGTCAAGTTTTTGGCGTCGTTGCCGGGGACCAAGGATTTTAAGAAAGTTTAAAATCGGCGGCCTAATCATTTTTATTGCCTTTCTAAATTTTCTTTTTAGGTTTTTCCTCTTTTTCTCCTATTTTTTTACTTTCTGCAGGAATAACACGGGGTCGTGTTAGATCAACATGGGGCTGTGTCAAACCTACAGTATCTGGGAAGAGCTGTTTTCTTGTTACTGAAACAAAGACACGGGGCCATGTTACAGGAGCACGGGGCCATGTCAAACTTCTAGTATTTGAGAACCTGAAAATAGAAACTTTTTCTGAACAGCACAGGTTCGTGCCTACATAAACACGGTGTCGTGCTACTCTTCTGATCAGGCATTTTTTTTTGTTTTTTGTTCACAAAAAGTCACACAACTCTGTATAATTCCCAGGAAATACGACCTAGTTCATGACCTCCACCTCCGACAAAGACATAAAAGTGCCACTCGATGAACCTAGGCGCTTTTTAAGAAAGAGACTTCAATCTAAAAACCGACAAAAAACCTCAACCCGAAACCTCCCCATGGCGGATCAATGCACTCTCATGGATTACCTACGGCCTACGGTCGGTAATCTTGGAGCGCTAATAACCCTCCTAATGTCGATGCTAATAACTTTGAGCTTCGACTACACCTAATTCAAATGCTCCAAAATTACGCCACCTTTCATGGTCTACCAGATGAAGATCCCCATTTACATATTACCAGTTTTTTGGAAAGATGAGACACCTTTCGGATCAACGAAGCCTCCAACGATGCTATCCGGCTCCGTATGTTCCCATTTTCCCTCAAAGACCGAGCAAAGGCTTGGCTAAACACCCTCCCAAGTGGGTCCGTGCACACTTGTGATGAACTTGCCCAAAAATTTCTCTACAAATATTTCCCTCCCGCTAAAACCGCTAAACTCATGACCGAGATTAACTCCTACTCCCGAGATGACAGGGAATCATTGTACGAGACATGGGTAAAGTTCAAGGAACTATTAAGGAAATGTCCGCATCATGGTATTGAACGTTGGTAACAAGTGTCCATTTTCTACAATGGACTCTTACCACACACAAGGCAAATCCTTGACTCCAGCTCTGGAGGACTCCTTGGGAATTGGCACCCCGAGGAAATTTATAACCAAATTGAAGAAATTGCTCAAAATAGTTTTCAATGGAACACTCCTAGGGGTCCAAAATCGATAGCCTCGGGCGCCCACAAAGTAGATGAAACCACTTCTCTACAAGCCTAAATCAAAGCCTTAACTTCAAAAATAAAGAAACTTGGATTAAATAAAACGGCTTCGGTTATGGCTTGCGAAGGATGCGGAGGCCCCCATGAAAACTGGAGTTGTATGAAAGATATGGATAACCAAACGGAAGTGGTAAATTACCTTAATAACCGCCCACGAACACCAGGAGCTCCAAGTAACTCTTACACTCCCGAGTGGCGAAATCATCGCAACTTTAGTTGGAAGGAATCGGGGGTAATAACCAATAAAATCAAAATCAAAGATCTAACTTTCAACAACAATCCTGAAATGAGCAACAAGGCTTCCAACCACAACAAGGAGGAAGAGAAAGACTTGAGGGTCTAATCACTCGTCTTTTCTCTAAATCCGAAAAAAGGTATGCGGAGAGGTTCCTACAAACCGATGCCAAACTTAGGAACCAACGAGCTCGCATGCAAACTATTGAAAAAGAAGTAAGCTAACTCGCCCAAAATTTCTCCAAGAGACCACAAGGAGCTTTACCTGGTAATACCGAACCAAACCTAAAAGCCCAAGTAAACGTTATAAAACTTAAGAAACCGAAAGGTAGGACCCGATGATGATCCATCACCACCCCAAAATACCACACAAACCACAAAAACACCCATTGCTAAAAGCCAAGAAAATACTCAACCCCAAAACAACGAACCAACCAAACCACCAACGGTCCCTTACCCCGGCCGTTTACTACGGCAAAAAACCGACGAGTAATTCACCAAGTTCGTGAGCTTATTTAAACAACTTCACATCAATCTCCCTTTTGTAGAAGTCCTCACTCAAATGCCAAAATACTCCAAATTTATGAGGAACTTTCTCACCCACAAAAGGAAGATTGAATCCATCCAACAAGTCAACTTAAGTGAAGAATGCTCGGTGGCACTCCTCATCAAACTCCCACAAAAGAAGATTGATCCTGGAAACTTCACCATTCCTTGCTCTATTGGAGGATCACCTGTAAGCAACACGCTTGCCGACCTAGGGGCTAGCATTAACTTAATGCCCGCCTCTATGTTCAACCGACTCGGATTAGGAAAACCGCATCCCACAAAGATGAGCATCCAACTTGCTGATAGATCGGTAAAATACCCTCAAGGATAGGAGACAACGAGATGAAGTTTGAAGTAGAACAACGTGTAGAGGAGGACCCGGTTAAATACCTCAAAGCAATAGACTCAAGCCTCGACTACGCCCTTAGCCGGTGCATCTCAGGATGCGAGTCATCCCGCTAGGGTAACATTTGACCGACTTTGGGACTAGCCAAGGACCCTTATAAATTTGGCGCACCATGGATGCATTCCATGGATTATCCATTAATAAAGTAGTTTAATTTTTAGTATAACATTTAGTTAATGCTTTTATTTTTAAGTTTTTCTCTTTGTAGGAGTAGAATACACTCAGAAGGATGGTGATAATAGCTAAAGGACGTTGACCCAGCACCCCATGAATGAAAACAGACAACTCCCTACTGAAAATCTTCAATCCAGTAAGTGCAGCACAGGGTCGTGTCAGGTAAGCAAGCCCCTGTGCCCCTTGTATACTTTAACATTCTTTATTCTGGAACCTTGACAGGGATCTGTGTCCCATGAGCATGCCCACATGTTTGCCATCTGGACAAATTTGGTACTACCACTTTTTACACGGTGTCGTGGCTCCCACACATGTGGTTGTGTCAAGTGCCTGTTTTCTGAAAATTTTGTTGATTTTAACACACATCTTACTCATTTAATCAATTTAACTAATTTTGGACACTTTAAGGACAATGTGTAATTTAAGTGGGAGGTGGGGGGACTTAATAACTTGATTTTTTTTGTCCTAAAACAAGTCTTACAAAAAACTCTACTTGGAACCGCTAAAACACCCCAAATCTTTTTCAAAACTTTCTTTTTCTTGTGTTTTGTCTTGTTTAACGTTTAAGTTAAGAAATCAAGTTCTAAAAAAGTTCAAGTTTTTATAAATATTTACAACCGATAGCGCCATGATAAAAAAGGAACCATACAAGAAAATTTTATAAAAAGGGCATGACAAATTCTTAAAATTTGATTGTATATATACTTTCACATTTTTACCCTTTTCCCTAAAAACTTGTGAGTTTTGAGCCTTTAACGAGCATCCATTATTGATGTGTGCAAAATGCAACATATAGATTACATCAAAAGAGGCATAAAACTAACCTTTTTTAGCACTAATGTTGGAAAAAGCACGTTTCTTTCTTCTTTTGAATTTACAGGACCAAACGAGCTTAAAAGAACAAAGGAGCAAATAAGCAGCCAAAACCAACATAAATACAAAAAGAAGGAATAAACGTGACATGCCCGACCCCTCGACAGCATCTCCCAAAGCAAAAACAGGGAAACACACCCAGACCACGGGGTCGTGCCCAGCTCTACACGGGCTGTGGTGAGGACCCTGCACAAAAGGACAAACCTGCAGAAGCTTCTACGCCCACCATGGGGTCGTGCCCAGCTCTACACGGGGCGTGGTCAACTCTAAGATTTGCATAATCTTGATAATACAGCAAAGATTTGACCACGGAGCCGTGCCCAGAAGACACGGGGTCGAATGGGGCCTTCTACTGATAATTGCAATTAATGAAGGAAGAGAAGATGATGGCCACGAGCCTCATTGGCTGGACACGGGGTCGTAGCCAAGGCTCTGTTCTGGCTATAAATAGGGGTGCTTGGTTCACTTCAAAGGCATCCCTTGGCAAACCACTACTCTCCCACTTTGCCACTACTCCACCACCACTACAACACCAACACCCACCACCATCATCCATCATCCATCTTTAGAGTGTGTAGTAGTCTCGGGATCCAAGATTGATTGTAAGAGTTCTTGTCAATCAAAGGCCATGTTTGGCTAAACTCTTGCATCACTTGGTAAAGACAAGTCTTTATTGTATTACTTTTCATTTTTAATCTTTCAGCACTTTTTAATTGGGTTTGTATTAATGACTATAATAACTAGTTTCTTATGTTGAAAATGAATTTTCTTTACCATTTCTTCATGATGACTTTAATCATGTCTTTACGGTCTATATAAAGTGCGTGATTTGCATCATTCGTGTCTTTACGGTCTATATAAAGTGCGTTAACTGCCTGGAAGGGCGTTAAGAGGATGGTTTGGTAAAGCTCTTGTCTCGTTTAGTGTATAGATCCTGCGAGGACTTGGTGCAAGCTTACTAGGACCTCTTTCAATGCCCAACGGTATTGGATGACGGGGGTGCGAATAGCTTGAACCCCTCATATGTAACTGCTATTAGTACTTTAAGCCAGCTTCTTGGGATTGTATCCTTGCTGACTCAAACCACTTAGCCGAGGGTAACGTCGCCTCCAAAAGAGGAGCCTACCACTTTTCGCATTAATAACTAACTTAATTGTCTTTCAATATTCCGACCCTTTGGGATTGTATCCCTGCTGACTCAAACCACTGGGTTGAGGGTAATGTCGCCTTCAAAAGAGGGGCCTACTACTATCCGAAAGTGCGAAAATCATCAAAGGATACATTAAAGATGAGTTGGATCCAAGTAATTCTATCTTGTCAATCTGTTTTCATTTTATTTATCTTTGCATTTTTTATCTTATTTTCATGTTTCAAAACTTTTCTCAAAAATTTAGATCGATTAGACGTTGAGGATAAACCGGTATTAAAAGCTCTTGTGTCCTTGGACGACCTCGGTATCTTACCAACACTATACTACGCTCACAATGGGTGCACTTGCCCAAGTGTGTGTTTAGTGTTAGTATAATATCGTGTTTTATAAATTTAAAACATGACTAATGCGTAAAATTGGCTCAAAATATTAATAAAATCATATCACGCTTCACACACACCAAGTTTTTGGCGTCGTTGCCGGGGACACAAAGATTTTAAGAAAGTTTAAAATCGACAGCCTAATCTTTTTTATTTATTTTTCTATTTTTTAGGATTTTTCCTAGTTTTTCAGTTTCTGCAAAACTCAGCACGGGCAGTGCTCAGCCAAACACGGGGTCGTGTCCATCTCCCTTACTGGCAATTCTGATTTAAGTCGGACAGTAGCTGATCACGCGGCCGTGTCCACTCAACACGCCCCCATGTCCAGTCCCCGGTTACTGAAAACAGAACCGTAAGATCCTGACGGTTAGTAAATTCTGACAAAAATATGGATGATATTGATTATTTTTACTTTCGCAACTCTTACGGTGAGTGGTGTCAAATATGTGGTGGATTCCATCAAGATTTAGAATGTTTCTTTCTAAATTATGAACCCCCACTATTTAGACTCGTCGATTTCCTGTAATCACCTTAAGATGGGCGAAAGTAAAAACGATCATTATTATCCAACCGAATGCCCTCAACCATCTCTTCCAACCGACATAACCTCCGAAGAATTATGTCGAATCGAAGAAAGAATTCTCCTCAAAATAAAAGAAATAGAGCTTATGATGAAAGCGAGGTATTCATCACAAGACAATAATCAAGGATAATTGTTGGGGTCACATTCGGATTCTACCAACATCGACGACACCAAAAGTACCTCAACCTCTTGTGAAAGCATGAGCGATAGTTGTCCCTGTGTCAATTGTGTCGTGAAGGACTCACCATCGGCCCCACCGATACCATCATAGACCTGAGCGATTCGACATACACCTTCTTTAACAAGAGCTCGGAAAAGGGGAATAGAGGTCGGTTTCGCCCACCGGTAAGTAGTTTAGGTTTTACCCTTTCCGATAACCTCTTGCGTTCTTGTTTAAATCAAGAGCAATTAAGGTACCTTAGGCACTTCGTTGTTGTTCCCTCCAGTAAGGAACCGCCCGATCTGAATAAAAACCTTAAAATAAGACACCGCTTCATAAATACTATAGCCACGGGGCCGTGCTCAGGTCAACACACCACGTGCCCATCTCAAATCTCATCACGGGGTCGTGTCCAGGCCACACACCCCATGCTCATAATACGGATAAAAAGTGTTGGAACCTTGTCTGACCACGGGACCGTGTCCAGCCGACACGGGGCCGTGGTTAGTGTGTTGTCGTTTTCTATAAAGTCAGCCTTGTTTCTGCACATTTGGATCCATTCCAAAGACAAAGATTTGCTAGGATCTTCATACATAACTTAAAAGGTATATTCTCAAGAAGGTTTCTCACCAACCATCTTGTCTTTGCCACTTACCTTCTTCTCCAAAACTCTCCAACCTCCATTAAAGCTTGAAACATTCATAACTTCAAGCTTTATTGTAGTATTTGCAAGGTTTCTAACCAAGGAATCTTATTAAACATATGTTTTACAACACTATTTTAAGTTATTTATGTTCAGAAATGTTTCAAAATACAGAAAAATAATTTAAAACAATGATATTTCTTGGTTCAAAAACCTGCAGAGGTGTGACCACGGGGCCGTGCCCAGTGGGCATGGGGCCGTGGCAGGAGTCTCATTTTCATCCTTTTGAAATTTTCGTCTTGTTTTCTTAGTATGTCGAACCAAAACATTGGAACATCATTAGCTCACTCAAGAAACAGTCGAAGGGGAAGAAGACCGTCGATTAAAGCTACCCTTGTCCGCCATGTATGTGCACTAAGGGAGGCCCTCGATGAAATGACATCGGTGGAGAAGTCCTAATTGACCGTATCAACTACTTGACGGTGGGGCTAGAGAATAGCTTCCAAAAAATCAACCTTTTGCACCAAAGGTTGAACATTCTTGCTATGCCACCCATGGAACCGATCTTCCCACAAGCGAATTGAAACCTTGCGCAAGAAGTTGTTAACCCAACCGAATGGGATGACCTTCCTCCGAAACCCCCTCTAGACGCATTACACGAGGTTCCGGTGGATGTCGCACCTCCCCCACAAGAGGTTGTGGACAATGAGCCCGTCTTCCTTCTCCCTCGGGAGATTGAGGAGTGGCTCAATGACGTTTGAGGAGCACCCTCCGGTTTGAAGTTCTAACAGCCCTTAGTCACCGAAAAATCATTTTCAGGTTTTTTGTTGTTCATGTCATGAAAACCTCTAGGGTAGAACTTCATCATGGCTTAAATTTCTTGCATTCTAGGACCTACCTATCTATCTTAGGACCTTTGTAGTTTTTATTTTTAGTACTTTATAATTTTTAATTTTTAGGACCTATGTATTTTGCACTCTTAATGAATGATGGTTCAAGTTATTATGTGGTGTTTGAATGTTATATAATGGTTTAACAAACGAGGGAGGATAGAAATTGCCAAAGGAACGTTAAAACCACACCCCATGCACGAAAACAAAGCCTTCCGTCAACTTTTCCAACATTACAGCATGTGCAGCACGAGGCCGTGCTCAACCCAACACGCCTCGTGCCCAGGCTCTGCAGAAAAAGTCCCAGTTAAGGTAACTAACCACGGGTCGTGATCACTGAACATGCCCCGTGGCCAGTTTTCTGTTAATTTTTGTTATTGGCACTCTGACCACGGGGCCATGCCCGGACCACACGGGGTCGTGGCCAGAAGCCCAGTAACATAAAAACTTGTTTTTAAACACCTTTTACACATTCGAATTAACCTAAAAACTTAATTTTGGGACACATTGAGGACAATGTGTAATTTAAGTGTGGGGGATGCTAAAACCTTGAATCTTGCAAGTCCTAATAACAAGCCTTACACAAAACTCTATTGGAACCGCTAATCACCCTAAATTTTTTCTAAAAGTTTTCATTTTTTTCTTACTTATCTTGGTTTAATTCGGGAGTAACAAGTTCTAGAAAGTTATATTTTTACAAATTTACAACCGATAGCATCGTGATAAAAAGAACCAAATAAGAAAATTATGAAAAGGCATCACAAATATATTTAAAATTTGATTATATTTACTTGATCACATTATAAACCCATTCCTGCAACAAGTGAGTTTTGAGCCTTTATTGAGCATACATGCATACATCTTTAAACTAAATGCTCATTTTTCGTTTCTTGTGTGAATAGCCGCTTGGTTCTTACGACTCTAGAACTTGCCAAGACGATACATTCCCGGTCCTTACCAACTTGAACCCAAGTAAGTAAATGATGGAGGCATTAGGACTAACCCATTTTTCTTTCAAAACCATTATTTTTCACTTTTTACACCACTACCCAAAATCCCCCTAGTTAAACCCTTTGAGCCTAAACCTTTTCGTTTCAAAACCCGAAGAACAAACACCCATTACCCACCAAAACCTTTTTCTTTTCAAACCCATTTGTTTTAGTAAAAAGCTCAGTTATCTTGTGACAATATATATATATATATATATATATATAGAATGTTGCAATAACCAAACAAGTTCCTTAAAGAAATCTTGTTTGAATGTGCTTAGTTTGAATAAATCTCACAAAAACAAAACGTTTTACGACAACCGACGCTTTTTACGCTTTTCGCCATTTTACTAACCACTGACCACAACCCACCTACCCTTAGCCCAAGCCTAACCCTTCCCCAAGTCCTCTTGATATTTACAAAGGTTTATAGTTAAAAAGGAGGAGGTTTGATCGCTTAGCAAGCATATGGTAGAAGTAAGTCCCATGTCGGTCTCGAGGTGTTTCACAATAATACACAAATCGGCCGAGTGTTGAGTGATCTCCAGTGATGTATGTGAACTTGTATATAAAAGGAATTTTAAAGAGGCATGTTATGCCCAAATAAATAATTTTTCTTAACAGAGTGATCTAAATAAATCATGATGAATAGGATTGTAAATAAAATAAAAATAAAAATAAAACTTAATAAAGATCTTGGATTCCCAACACTTAAGATAAGCCCAAAACTTCTTCTCTACCTCTTCCATTTGGTTGTGTAAGCCACATATTAAAGAGTTTTGCTTGAGGACAATCAAATACTCAAGTGTGGGGGTATTTGATGTGGGCAAAATGCAACATATAAATTACATCAAAAGAGGCATAAAACTAACCCTTTTTAGTACTGATGATGGAAAAATCACGTTTTTTTCTTCCTTTTGAATTTACAGGACCAAACGAGCTTAAAAGAACAAAAGGAGCAAGTAAGCAGCCAAAACCAACATAAATACAAAAAGAAGGAATAAACGTGACATGCCCGACCCATCGGCAGCATCTCCCAAAGCAAAAACAAGGAAACAGACCCTGACCACGGGGTCGTGCCCAACTCTACACGGGGCATGGTCAGGACCCTATACAAAGGGACAAACCTGCAGAAGCTTCTACGCCCACTACGGGGTCGTGCCCAGCTCTATACGGGGCGTGGTCAACTCTAAGATTTGCAGAATCTTGACAGTACAACAAAGAGTTGACCACGGGGCCGTGCCCAGAAGACACGGGGACGTGTGGGGCCCTCTACTGATAATTGCAATTAATGAAGGAAGAGAAGATGATGGCCACGGGCCCCATTGGCTGGACACAGGGTCGTGACCAAGGCTCTGTTCTGGCTATAAATAGGGGTGCTTGGTTCACTTCAAAGGAATCCCTTGGCAAACCACTACTCTCCCACTTTGCCACCACTCCACCACCACTACAACACCAACACCCACCACCATCTTCCATCATCCATCTTTATAGTGTGTAGTAGTCTCGGGATCCAAGATTGGTCGTAAGAGTTCTTATGAATCAAATGCCATGTTTGGCTAAACTCTTACCATCACTTGGTGAAGACAAGTCTTTATTGTATTACTTTTGATTTTTAATCTTTAGGCACTTTTTAATTGGGTTTGTATTAATGACTTTAAAAACTATTTTCTTATCTTGAAAGTGAATTTTCTTTACCATTTCTTCATGATGACTTTAATCATGTCTTTACGGTCTATATAAAGTGCGTGATTTGCATCATTCGTGTCTTTACGGTCTATATAAAGTGCGTTAACTGCCTAGAAGGGGTTTAGGAGGATGGTTTGGTAAAGTTCTTGTCTCGTTTAGTGTATAGATCCTGTGAGGACTTGGTTCAAGCTTACTTGGTTCAACCATCCACTCGGATGAGACCCATCCGCTCGAATAAGTCTGGTGAACATTTAAACTGTTCAACACTCTGCTCGACGACATACGCTTCTGTTTCCATTCACAGGCTAACTCCACGCACTCCCTTCAATCCAATCCAGCTTGTGTTTACTAGCTAAACACGCACTGTGAGTATACTCGAACCCATTTTCTTTTAACGCACTTTTGGGTGTTACATACGTTCTAAATCAAAACACAACACACAACGCAAACACTTTACAACGCTAACCGCTCTAGCATGCTATACGTGATTTGTTGAATGCTTATACTATGCTTATACAATGTTACAGTAGACCGCCTCTAGCAACGATAGTACTATAGTTTGGACTCAGCACCTGTCGTGGATAGGGGTTGCTAGGGATCACCTTACTTTACTTCACGTGTTCGCTGAACATGTGTCACACATACTCTACAACGCAGTCTCGTAGTTAGGTTGTATCATTGCTTGATAGTTACATGCTTCGCCCGTTACGTGTTACATGCTAGTTATGCGTAAACGCTTTTCGTACAATTACTATGCAAAGTTGTGTACTCACCTTTACTTTATGTATTGACTTTTATTTTAACGTATGTAGCAGGTTGATGGAATGTTATGCTGAAATCAAGATTGGCAGTCTAGAAACTCATCTAATAGAAATCTAGGTTGTCGAACTTGTTTTGCTTATGAGAACTCACTGTCTGTAATAATCATGTGTTGAATATTTATTCGTTGGTATGGGACAATGAATGTTAAAAATATTGGTAACAAATAGTTGTTATGGATTCTCTTGAGCAATTTGGTTCGCCTAGTGCCGCACCCCAATGTTTCCGCCATCGGTTGGGGAGTGACAGAAGGCCTCATTGGTCGCGGCCCGCGAGCTAGGGTAGTCTAGAACTTTCTAAACTTGACAAAACAGGTCCCTACAGCCCCGAAATTTGTTTTTCGACGCGTTTAACCCTCGTAAACCCAATTTCAAGGCTTTACGAGGATGTTAAAGCATATGGGACTTGAAATATGCTTGGAAATATTGTGGATGTCGGTTCGTTTGGTCGTACGATCACGTTTTTCGGTTAATTACGACGAAACTCGAACGGACGGGAAAACGATCCAAATTATGCGACGAATGGTAGTTTTGATTCCCATCACTAAAATACAATATTTCAATGATTACAAAAATTTTTGGATGTCCGGATATGGTCAGAACGCAAGATATGCACGCATTTGCACACTTTCGCAGTTTCGATGCTTTTAGTCCATGTTGATCAAATAAGCATATTTTCTGATTGCGAACCCCTCAAAACTTATTTCTAAGCTATGTAAAGGTTATTTAAGGTATGTTTAGCTTATGACCTTGTTTCAGAATGTACGTTGCTACGCGAATCGGCTGACTTTTGCAGTTTGTCGCAAATAGTCCCTATGATCGAAGAAACTTGTTTTTGACATACCAAACCCTTCAAAACTTATTTCTAATTTATGTAAAGGATATTTAGGGTATGTTTAGCTTATGTCACTATTCCAGAGTGTACGTTTTTAAACTGATTACGTTTGCGTAATAGTTTACGTAAAACTTCCAGAAAAGCTTCTTGAGAGTTTGAAATCATACTAGATTCGATATGTGTAATGTCATATGTAATTGTACAAATCCCGAGAATGAAACACGATTTCATTGGATTCATATTTGTATGACGGTTGTAAAGGCACAAATGTCACAGTTTTAGATACTCAGATGTGGAAGTTAGCTTCAATTCACTATACGTCGGATGATCTCGAAAATACTTAGTCAAACTTGTCAAATGTTCATATGGAAAACATGTTAAATCTTGTGTAAACATTAGGCGGCTAACGTTTACTTTCATGTTAATAATTACACAAAACTTTGGTTTCATGTGAATAGTACCGAGAAACTATGGTTTTCATGAAAAGTAATGTGAAACTGAGGTTTCTCGTGAAAAGTAACGCGAAACATGCTTGGGGAAACCGTATAAATCACCCATGGCGACTGTATCCTTTTAATGCTAGGTGTTTACATCAAGATTGCGATGTTTTAGGTTGAAATACATCACAGACTTCATATAACATAATAACAAGAATCAATTAACGTAAACATGCAAATTTTAATGTTATTCGTACCTTGTTTTCGGGAAAACGAACTTAAGTTCAAAGCCATCTTAAATCAGTGAGAAACAAGTTGTACCTATGCCTTTTGATAACCTGAGACATTATGCGTACAACCCTATGGACTATGCTTTAAACCAAAGTGTTCATGATTCTTGCTGTGTTTAATCTCCCACTGCAAAAAAAAAAAAAAAAAAAAAAAAAAAAAAAAAAAAAAAAAAACTAGTTAAGCAACAAAGAACATGTTTATGAACTTATATCCAACACACATGTTCAAAATTCAAAACAAAAGAATACAAGATAAGTCACGTTCAACAGTTTCAAGATATAAGATCGTGAGTAATGCGCGATAGGGGCGTGAAGGGACTTGAAAACTCCCCCAACACCGCCCTTAGTCGTTATTGGGGCATGAAGAGAGAGGGACGTTTCTAGTATAACACCAAATGGGGAAAAATATTTTAAAGTAATGATTAAAAGGGTATTAAGGAGCGTTGACTATTACACATTTTTAAGAGGGTTATAATGTCGATGTAGTGGAAAACGACTCTTAGGGAACATTAACCATTAAGTCTATATCATTAACTCTATTTTACGTTTTTTTTTTTTTGAAAGGAAAATTTCATTAACACCACACGCCAAAACCCCAAGAAGGGGCGGCAAACAAACAAACGAACAAACCGACTACATATTTACAAAGTTACACCATTCTACCCAACTAACTTTTCTATCCTTAGATCTAGAATTAAGCCATAAAAAACCCACCGATTTGATTTCCCTAATTATCCCCTCCAAAGTCGCTAGTTTATTGTTAAATCTAGCCTCGTTCCTAGCCTTCCAAATGCACCAACACCCAATTCTAATGATACCTTGAACGACTTCTTTTTTCTTCCCTTTGAGACCAATATTTTCATGCGATTCCAGAAGGTCCCTCACCGAGAACGGCAAAATTAAAGGGATCTTGCACCACATACTCACAATAGACCATAGAGACGATGCAATATAGCATGAGGTAAATAAGTGTTCGGCTGATTCATTTTCTTCTCCACGTAGCGCACAGACAGGATCCCCCTTGTGTATATTCCTTCTTCTCAGCGCATCTATAGTAGCAAGTTTATCCATACCGAGCCTCCATATAAAAACTTTGCATTTACGAGTGATCCAATTACACCTGCTCGGAATATATAACCCCTGAGAACCAAGGTTTTTAGACAAAAGATCTTTAACCGAACCCACACTGAATTGCTTATCCACCGAGCCTAACCACACCCACTTGTCAATGTCCTCTTTTAACTCAAAGTTAATGAGCAGGCTACATAATTCTATCAGCTCCTCGACCTCCTGCCCAGCCTCCAGCGGGCGCTTCCAACTCCAGCTAAATCTCGAATTTCCACCGGAACTAGCGATCCTGTCACTAACCTTACAATCTTTCTTCTTCTCCAGTCGAAATAAAGCTGGAAACCTGATACTCAAAGGCCCAATATCAGACCACTGATCGACCCAGAACAGAATAGACTCCCCATTACCAACTTCCCCCAAGAATTGATACTTCAGCGGCTTGTTATCAATCGACACTTTATCTAGTAAGTTGATGATGTTGCACCAGACCCCCCATAGATTTTCTAACCGGAAAACCTTCACTTCTGTTTTTCAAGGAGTGAACCGCATCAATAACCTTAACCCATAATTTCTCCTTATTCGCTTTATACCTCCAGCCCCATTTGGCCAGTAAAGAAATGTTGATGTTTTTCAGCTTACAAAGGCCTAAGCCCCCTTTATCAATCGGACAAGCCACCCGATCCCAAGCTGCCCAATGAATTTTTTTATCCTCGTTACCTCCTCTGTTGGATCGTGTTCGTGACCCTAAACAGTTAGTAAAGGCAGTTCATCTTCATTTACTAAGGCGGAATCAAAGTATACAAAGTCACAACAACTTGTTTCCTTTTCAATTCTATTCTATTGCTAAATCCTGAGTCTTTACAATGAATTCTGATGAAAATCCGACAGCACCTCGACTCACACACTATGATCTCGTCCTTGTTCGCTTCAAATGACAACACACACCACCTATTTATAGATGTTGCTAGTTCGCTTGAGGATGACACAGTTCGGTTTCAAGCGAACTCACATATGTTGGTTTCACTTGAACCGCATCTTGTTACTTTCAAGCGAATTCACCTATATAAACATGTACAAACCCTAATTTCTATCCTATTGTGTGCTCGTTCATCCTATCTAGACATAAGACTCGATTAAGGCGCAGTTAACAGACACTAAGTGCACCAACAGACTCCCCCTTGGATGTTGACGAAGTCTTCGGCGTCGAGTCTTTAGTCTTTGTCATTCTCCAAATTAATTTATCATTGTAAAAGCTCTCTTCAATCTCCCCTTTGATTGTTGATCCAGAATTCTGACTCCCCCTTTCGCAGACTCCCCCTCTCAATAAGCTAGGGCTTAAATTCTGGTTCAATCTTTGATATTTCATTACCATGGGGATTCCTGTTACTTGTATATACTCTACCCAAATATAATATATATGACAATAACAGTTTCAATCTAAAATTTACCATTTAACCTTCAGATTTAGAAATCCACTTAAGTATTCAGGTCCAAGTTAATGACCCTGATTACTCAATTAATCTACCAAGTCCAACTTAATGACCTTGGTTGATCTGAGATAATTCACACTGACATTCAGTTCAATTTGTTTTTCTGAAAATTTACAAGTTTCAAGTTAATGAACTTGTTTTAACTTTCCAATTTTCACAATTTTATAATGTTTAGCTCCAAACTCATTGTCCAGCCCAGAAACTTCCTGCATCTGCTTCCAGCTTTCGAATCCGAAGATCAACTCTCCACTTTGGTTTTTCGGAAAATAAAGCAGAAGTGTAAAATCTTTTTGGATTTTTAATAAAGCTTCTAAACTAGAAATTAAATACAGAACTAAAATGCAGTAAATGTAAACTATTTACAAACATATTTTTGGTGAACGTGTTAGGGAATCATATCAGCTATTCGACAAGTCACAAGTATCGTTAAACTTTAATTGCATATTCAGAATTAAACAATTCGCTTAGATTGTCGATATACTGATCCACTTTAAATTCTCACACACAATTCAATCTGTCCAGGATACGGATTTAGTGTTTTAGAGACTTAAACTTATACGTGTGTCCCACCTCTTGAATATACTCCCGTATCCAGATCCCAATATTCAGTCTTACAGGTGAGTATACCACAAATGATATCTGTAAGGGCTTAATAAATTATGAAGAATCATGAGAGCTCAGGTCAGAACTACCGTTCAGCAGAGAGATCATGACTCAACTTTTGGGTGTGTCCCCTTTAGAGGATCTTTTTTACAACAACATTGATTAGCAATTTTATTGTCTTCATTGCTGAGGGTGATGCTATGTTTCAAGCATTGCGGAAAGTATTATTCGAGGACTAGGTCAGAACTTCCATTCAGCAGAAGTCCCGGAATCATACCCCAGATATCATTGAGTATAAAGACCTAGTATATCAGAAAGAGGAATCTTTCAAACAAGATTTCAGGGGTTACCTATATATCCAAGTAGTGTTCCCCACGAATAAGTAAGTAAGATTTAGATTTATATCCCGAACAAACCTACTAAATGTGTAAAAACCTATCAGTACATCATCAGCGAGACTGTTTAACGCATTTAAACATTCCATTTCTTTACCATACCGTAACTGTCAAGCCGATGTACTATCATTTTCCCTTTTTACACAAGCTCTTTTCTGGTTTTCTATTGTTTTTGGATTTTGAAAATATCTCATGTTTTTGTATTTTTGTCATTTTTAATTGTTTTTGTATTTTCTGAAATATTACCCTATACCTCCCCCTAAATACCAAAACAAGTAAAAAATCGACAAACCATTGCATATTGCTTCTCAACATCATCTACAATGTCTTCTTCATTAACGCCAAGAATCTCTTCCAACACCGATAAAAGCTTCATACCATTCAGTTTTAGCAAATATCGAAAACGTGTTTTATCAAATGCTTTGGTATGTAAATCAGCTTTTTGATTGTCAGCGTGGATTTTCTCAATTCGTATCAACTTCTTCTCGAAACAATCTCGAATGAAGTGATGACGAATTTCAATGTGTTTCGTTTTAGCGTGATGAACATGATTTTTCGTAATGTTAATCGCTGCCTCATTATCAACAAAGATAGGGGTGTTTAGAAATTGCAAACCGTAGTCGCGCATTTGTTACTGGATCCACAAGATCTGAGAGCAGCAGCTGCTAGCAGATACATACTCCGCTTCACATGTGGATAAAGCCACAGAGGTTTGGTTTTTGCAATGCCAGGTGACCAATCGTGGTCCGAAAAACTAGCACCCTGCTGTTGTTGATTTAGCATTAACTTTGTAGCATCCGAAATCGGAATCGGAATACCCTTCGAGCGTGAAATCGCCTTCTCTTGGATACCACAACCCCAATGATGGAGTTCCTTTCAGGTAGCGTAATATCCTTTTCACAATCACCATATGTGAAGCTCTCAGGTTAGATTGAAATCTTGCTGCGAGGCAGGTTGGGTACATAATATCGGGTCTTGAAGCTGTCAAATACATCAGCGATCCGATCATGGAACGATACATCGTTTCATCTACCTTCTCTCCGGTGAGATCAGGGTTTATCCCATGATTCGTTGCTAATGGGGTGGAAGCTGGAGTAGAACCTGACATCCCAAATTTCTCCAAGATATCATGAACGTACTTCGTTTGATGTATGAAAATTCCTTTGGGTAGTTGATCAACCTGCAGTCCCAAAAAGAATTTCATCTCACCCATTGATGACATTTCGAATTTCTGCTTCATTACTCTTTCAAAATCTTTGTACAAATTTTCATTTGTTGACCCAAATATAATGTCGTCCACTTAAATTTGAACTATCAGAAGATGACCGTCGACCTCTTTGGTGAAGAGAGTGGCATCCACTTTTCCTCGGATGAAGCTTTTGGCTAGTAAGTGTTGAGACAATGTCTCGTACCAAGCTCTCGGGGCTTGGTGTAAACCATATAGCGCTTTGTCTAACAAGTAGACCTTGTCTTTATGGTTTGGATCGGTGAAGCCCGGTGGCTGACCGACATATACCTCCTCTTTTACCTTCCCATAGAGAAACTCCGATTTAACATCTAGCTGATATACTTTGAAATTTTTCCAAGATGCAAATGCCAGGAAGATTCTGATCGCTTCTAGTCGAGCTACATGAGCATACACTTCAGTAAAATCTATACCCTCCTGGTGACTGAAACCCTGGACTACGAGTTGAGCTTTGTTACGAACAACAACTCCTCTATCATCCCTCTTGCACTTGAACACCCACTTGGTGTTTATCTTCCTTTGACCATCAGGCAAGTCTACTAACTTCCACACGCCTAACTTCTTGAATTGGCTCAGTTCCTCCTGCATCGCATTGACCCAAGAATCTCCAGTAAGCGCCTCTTTGTAAGTCCTTGGCTCAATCTGCGAAATAAAACAACTCAATGAGAATTCAGTTTGTAAAGGAACAACTTTTGTATAAAATCATGTAAGCCCTTGATCAAGCTGTCTTCGAGTGCGGACGCCTGTTTGCAATTCTCCAATGATCAGCTCCTCTGGATGGTATGAAAGAGTTCGTGGCATCACTTCGCCTGGAACATCTACATCGCCTTCCAGATTAGTAACATTCTGATTTGCACCTTGTTCACTGACTGGGTTTGTTTGACTTGAGATCTGAATTTGCTCCCCCTCAGAATCTGAATCACCACGATCAAATACTGGCATGTTCTCAGATTCTTGATTATCATTCGGTATCGTCTGATTATCTTGAGCAACTTCATTTTGTTGGACATCATCATGTTCTCCAGCATTGCTTGGACCTGCTTCATCATCGTTTGAAGTTTGTCTCGATCTTCTTGAATACTCAGCTGGGAACCTTTCCTGCGATTCTTCATACTCTCTCAGAATATCCAACTCGTCAAAGAAGTCTTCTTCTTCTTGTTGTTCTTCTATCATGTCAAACGAAACCCACAACTTGTCGTAATGATAACGCCATGAATCTCCAGGATTCTGTGGTGGCATTGTATAACCTTGACATTCAACATTGGGAGCTTCAATAATCCGCTTCAGACTTGGAACGAAGACTCGTCGTAATGGACTTGCATAACCTATGAATATCCCTTCAATACTCATCGGACCAAACTTTCCAAAAGGCTCTAGAACAGAACAAGGTGACCCAAACGGTTCTAAATACTTCAGGTTCGGCTTGCGGTTATTGATCAACTCAAAGCATGTTTTGTTGAATTTCTTGACAGTGATCTTTGTCAGTAAAGTGAGTGGTATACATCCTGTCACAAATCTGCGAGATGCTCAGCAGATTATTCTCCAGCTCAGCAATGTAGTTAACTCTTTCAAACGTAACAATCCCATTGGATAACGTTCCTTCACCAACAATTCTACCACCTTGATTTCCTGCGAATCCCACATAACCACCATTAAATTTCTAACATCGTACAACAATGCAGTCTTCCCTGTCATATGTCGAGACGCTCCGCTATCCATAATCCATCATGAAATAGCTCTCGGAAGTTCCTGCACATATCACAAATTGATTTTAAAAACACATTTCAATAAAGATGCCGATTCATGCTTCACAATTACCAACTAGGAAGCTCCGGCAAACACCACAAACACCTATTTAGATTTTGAAGCTACCCAAGCCTCCTTTGACTTAGGCAACTCAATTTTGATGTGAGTTTTAGCAGTGTAAAGTGGCGGAAAATTTTTATCATTCATTTTCAAGCTTTCATCTGATCCAACCTCAACCTTTTTGTATAAGAAAAACTCATCTATCTTAAGTTGACCGGTTGGTTGATTCTTCTTTTGAACATTCTTCTTCTCTGGTGGAGTAGAAGATTGTTTCTCCAATTTTTCATAATAATCCAAAGGAACATCCATCTTTACCGGAATGGTAGAAGACGATTGTTTTTCCGACTCAGAAACCTTTGGTTTTTCAACAACTTTTGGCTTCCATGTTTGTTGAGATGAAGCAACCCGTTTATAGAATTTGTCATTTTTAGTTACCACATTTTTAACAGGTTCAATTTTGACTTTTGTTTTCTCATTTTTCAAAATTTTCTCAACAATCATTGGAGCTTTTCCTTTGCATCAACCTTCTTCTTATGACTCTCAACAACTTCAGTCTTAGGCTTGATGTTGGTGCAATTTCTTGCAATGTGACCAACTTTGTTGCATCTAAAACATGTACGAGTATCAACTACTCGACTTGTGCCTTCAGACTGAGGTTGTGAGGCCCTCTCCTCAAAGAACGTTTCATTCGATTTCGAAAAAATCATTTTCTCTTCATCAGAAAGTGAACTTGAACTGTTCACAAACACTTTCTTCTCAGTAAACTTCTTGTTCTGAAAACTCTTTTTCTGATAATTCTTACCACCCTGGTAACCACCCGACCAATTGTTTCGATTGTTGTTATAAAAACGCGGTGGAACTACAGGTTTCTTGTAGTAAGCTTTATCTTTTTCAAAATTCATTTGCCTTTTTGTTTGTTTTAAACTTTTTACTTCAGACAAATCAATTTCAACCATTTTGAACACATTTGTCAATTTTGAAACATTTACATTCTCCAGAGGAAAATCAGAATCCGAATACAACTTATCAGATCCAGCCATCTTGTACATCACAAGATTAGGTTCATCATTTAAGTTGTTTTGGACTTTTGTTTCGGAATGTATTTGTCCAAGAAACATCCATCATCTTCAGCTGAATCACTTTCAGACATCAAAACACTTTCAGCTGTGCTTTTAACAATCTCTGTCTGAACACTATCATCAGATGATGAAGAAGAAAATGTCACATCAATTGAATCAGGAAGTTTCCCTTCATTTTCATCTTCAAGAATAACCAACCCAGATTGCTTTTTTGAATAATTGTCTAAAACTGGTGGTGGAACTTGATGAAACCCAACCCCAGTTCCATCACAGTATACATCTTCGCCTGCTTTGTTTTTCCCGATGGGATTGGGAACAATGTGTTGCAAAACAAAGCTTGCAGAGTTGTAACTGTTCAATTTCAAATTGATACGCTCATTCTCAATCTTAGCCTCTTCAAACTGAAGCTTCAATTTAGCAATCTCATCCAATTGTTGATTGATTAATTCTTCTTTGATCCTTAAAACACTTTGCAAGTGACAATTTTCTTTGTATGTTTTACCGTTTCTATCATCATTATCTTTAACCGTGCTTTTAAGCTTCTCAAATTTTGCAGTAATCTGACGATTTTCAAGAACTAACCTCTCATTTTCTTTCCTAACTTTTTCTAGATCAATTATATCATTCTCAAATTTGTTAGTTAATTCTTTCAATCGTTCAGTTGAAGCTTTCACCATTTTATCACGATCAAGGATTTGATCCTCAACACTTCTGACTCTTGCAGTCATATCATTAACCTTCTTACCGTTGAGATAAGTGACTGTACTACAAACTTTGCATTCTTTGATGCAATTTTTGCAGTCAACATCACCACTAACTTTCTTACCTGACTCAGTCGTTGACGCATGTGTACTGACCTGGCTTTTAGACTCAGAGACAGATTTAGAGTCTACCTCAAGTGCCTTAGCAGCCAGCACCTTGTCAGCCATCTTTCCCATGTTTTCAGCATTCAACTCTTGAGTCGTGTCAATGATTCCAGTATCAACCTTCTTTGACTTCTCTTTTTCTTCTTTCTCCTTCTCTTCTTTCTCTTTCTCTTCTCCGCTTCCCCACCATTTTCTTTGCCAATAATCATCTTCTTCTTTCATTTCTTTAATTATGGTTTCCATATCAAGAGTGTTATGATCAATGGCTATATTTCCATCAGGGTCAAGATAACATTCTCTGTCTGGATCCCATATCCTCGCTCTTTTTGCTTCAAGATAGATAGTTGACGTGTGCGTATATATACATAATTTTGCAATGAATCTACACACGATTTGGTTTTAAATTTATAAAAGTGATTATTACTTTTACATCAAAACACACACGAAAGAGGCAAGTGTACCCCATCACATATGTAATAAAGTATCGGTAAGAACCAAGTATCGATCCAAGGAAATGGGCGGAGAAATAGTACTAGACCTTTGTCAATAAACTACCGGTAAAAACATAGGTTTTGTTTGATTTTAAATAAACTAAAGTAAGCGTAAACAAATACATAATAAAAACATAATAGATGATAGATAAAAAGCCTTGCTTAATACACAACCACAGCATGTCAACTAAGTCGGTTTTGGCACTAGAAGCATTCGGTCAATATTCCAATTTAAGACAATTAGTATCCCTTTCGGGAATCCTAACATGACAATCATTCGGGAAGCTAAAACGATAACACACTTTAACCACCTAAAATTGTTCTTTAACGTACAATTGATAAATGTCTATGAAAATCTCTTAAAAATAAGTTAGTCATCCGTTAGGAGTTTTCTAAACGCACTTAATCAAGGAAAGAGACACCGATAAACACAATGCAACCACCGAGACAAGCATAAACTAGATTAAATCACAACCGAGTTCATTTTACAAATCTTGCACAATAATTCACCAAGATAGCAATTTTGGCCTAAACTACTAACTAAGCTAACAAATCATGGCAAGAATTTATAACGACACCATCTAACCCGTTAAGGTCCTTACGTGACGGCAAGCTCTCTTGATTAACAATAATTACATTTTATTAAATCACTAACCATTTCTAGTATCATGATGCATACATTTAAACCAAGCTAAACTAGTTAACCAAGTTCAAAGTTTACTAATACAAGATTAATTAAGCTTCATTTTTCAACTATCTTAACTAACCAAGCATCAAACATCCAACATAATTACTTATAATCAAGAAATCAATATCAATAACAAGGTTGCAAACTAATCATCAAAGATTAACATAGAAAATACTTCAAAATGTCATTACAAACAAAGTTTAACATGCTAATGGCTATAATCAAGCAAGGGATTGTTGTGTTTTTGCCCAAAGGCTACAATAATACATAAACATTAATCTAAGTACTTGAAAGATTAACAAAAACATGGAAAGATTAGAAAACCAAACCATAAACAAGCACTAGACTAAGGATCCGGATAGTAATGGAGCTAAACGGCACAATGTGGCTTGAATCCGGGTCAAAAGCAAAGCCTCCGGAGCCTGTAAATTCGCCTGTGAAGCTCCCAAAATTCCATAATGTCGAACAAAATGTTTCTGTTCTGTTTTTATATTTTTTCGCTGTCGCACGGTCGTTCTTCAGATGGCACGACCGTGCACTTTAAACAATTATTAGGGATGGGGTACCATACTGCATACGTCATCAGATCTTTGACCAGATACGATATCGCACGACCGTTCTTCAGATGGAACGGTCGTTCAGTTCCGGGTTCTTGTTGCACGAGCTGCTGGGCCGGGCGTTCATCACCGAGATCAGGCTGGATCATCGTAGACGCATGGTCGTTCTTCAGATGGCACGTCCGTGCATCACCGGTCTGGCCTTGTTTGCCTTGCACGCCTAGTCGCACTGCTCGTTCATTGCCGGACTAATCAACATCTGTCGGAGATGCACGGTCGTGCATCAGGTCGCACGACCGTTCTACAGGCCCATGTCAGTTTCCTTAACAGAATGTCCGCAGCTTCGTCGTTTTGTCCGGAAAGTCCTCGTTTTTGCTATCATCTTGTCTGGTATGCTGTTTTAGGCCTGTAAACAAAAGTGTAGATATTTAAGTATCCGAATGACGGTTTTACAGCCAAAAACGCATAAAATAGGGGTAAAACGGGGGATTAAAATATGTGTAAATTAGCGAATATCAAATCTCCCCACACTTGAACCTTGCTTGTCCTCAAGCAAGCTGAACTAAAAAGCAATAAAAGACATAAACAAACAAGAACGATAATTTACACACTATTTTATTGAAAACTACTATAAACGGTTAGCCGGTTTGTCGAAAGACAACATCAAAAGACTCAAACCCAACAAGCATATGCAATTTTAAAGCGACAACAAAAAAGCCGTGACTTCACATTTAATTGAATCACATGTTAATCTGCACACGACTCACAATGTTCACACACTCGGTTTTATTTATGAAACATACATAAAATGCCTAGTCAATGAAATGTGCAATATCATAAGCTTGTCATAAGATCTCGTCTCCACCAACTAACATGTAAACAAGTGTAAATCAAGAGGTCTTTACGGGTTGTAACGTTAGGCTAGGGCGAAGGGTATGGAAGTGGACATTTAAAGTGGCGAAAATGGTTAAAACTCGGTAGTAGCGTTTAACTAGCAAGAAAATAATACAAAACTATACATACAAACGCCTTAAAAAGGCGACTAAAGCGCAATCGAGCTTATCAACGAAATTTTAACATTTAAGCATTCAAAATTGCTCGATTTCTATCAACTTCACCCTATTTTAGGGTGTTTTATTTTCTATTTTTTTTTTTTTGCATACTATACAATGAAATATAAACAACAACAAGCTAGTTAAACTATTATTTTAACCGAGTTTCAACACTAAAAAGGTTTAAAACATAAAAAGGCTAATATTTGGCTAAGTGGGCGATAATGTGGGTAAACAAAGGTGAACGGGAAGGCTCGACATGGTTAATCCTAAAGGGTAATATAAGGTGAACGGGAAGCACAACACAAAGAACAAGTACACAACAAAGGGGTAATCTAAGTGCCTCTATCATTTTTACACAAATTCACAAGTTCATGGTCTTAACAAGCATACTAGTGACAAGTTCTAAATTGCACATAACATCCGGCTCACTCCTATATCCGAAATGAACAAATATATAACAATCAAGGCTCAAATATGCTCACGTAACGGAAGGAATGGGTAAAAGTGTGAAAACTATCATGTAAGTCTTTTTTTTGTCACGCTTTCCGGTTTCCTTTTGCAAAAATATTTTGCTTGTCGAGTTTTTATCAAGTCCGAAGTTTTCTAAAACACAACCAACCGGTTTATTTACCAACATATATACAAAACACAAGTATTTTTTGAATGATTTTTCTGATTTTCTGATTTTTTTTTTTTTTTTGACATAAGAGGACAAACAAAGTTAACCCCCTCCCCACACTTGAAATTCGCATTGTCCCCAATGCGAGACCCGAAATATAGAGAAAGGGATACAAATACTCCCCTCAAGATGATGGTGATGCCACGAGACTTCCGAAGCTGTAACTGGTACGTGCTCCGGTCCAAGATCCGATAGCTAAAACCTGCGAGTATGTCACATGTGCACCCAAAACATAACAGAAACAGAAAAATCACAAAACAACCATAATATACATAAATACTAAAATCCAAACAGAACATAAAGTAAAATGTCTGAAATACATAACCGGGGTGTTTGAAAATAACAGTCAAAATAAACACCCAAATATAAATAAAATACTGAAATAGAAAACACCACCAACTGCTATCACCACCGCCAACTACTCATCTCCATCATCATCGTGTCTCGTATAGGACGGGCCGGCATCGCCATGACCAGGGGGGTTCCACGGTGGGAACTGCGGAGAGTGTTGAAAGTAGTCGGGGTATGCGTGATGCATCTCCCCGAAAAGATAAGAAAACCCCGCAGACACCCCCTGGTATAAAGCATCCTGGCTCTGCCGAAGCTGGTCATGTGTGGCCCGAATCTGAGCCTGACTGGCTCGAATCTCGTCCTGGCTGGATCTAATCTCGTCGAAGTAGGTACCATGATGCTCCTGCGTCACACCCATATCCTGGAACTGCTGGTAGAACGCGGGCCAGTCCTCATGCTGATGAAATGCATGGTGTTGCGGCGAGTGTGGTGGTGTCGGTGGCTGGTGCTGCTCGTGTTGCTCTCCCATCTCAACATCCTCATCATCCTCCTCATGTTCCTCCTCAGCTGGAGGCAACGGGTCCCAGACCTCGTTATTCAACCCTCTCAACCTATCCCCCCTATCAAGCTCTACAATCACGCCCATGGCCTTCAGCGACCTGATATCAACATGAACCCCCTCAGTAATCAAAGTGAGACCCTGGAGAACCTCCTCAGTCATATAGCCTTCATTGTAGGCTATTTCGGTCACATATTGACCGCCATGTATCTCACTGTTCGCATGTCGCCCCGAGCTCTTGACGAAGTACTCAGCCATTCGAGCGGCTAGGTTGATTGGTGCTTTGTCAAGCAACGCATAAAGAAATAGCAAATCTGGTGTTGGACAGTTACCAAGACTGTCCATGCGACCGCATATCGTATGGCTAAACACATGGTGCATCACTCGCACCAAAGGATCTCTGAGTCGCGAGGCCTTCGACATCCTCGGGTTGTAGGGGTCCCCAATGGCATTTTCAGCCCAAAATGCATCTCGTGCTGCATCAGAAGGGAAGGTGAAATGCTTAGTGAAGACATCGGAATCATCCATGTCATCCCTTGTATAGATCCCGAGCCTCCTTCCCAAACGACCAACCGACCACGTATGCCATTCCCCACATAACCTGAAAGTTACACGATTCTTGTAGCGAAATTTGGGTCGTCTATTAGCAGCCGGTTTTTCATAGGCATAGGATGCAAAGAACTCTATAGTCAGCTCCCGGTAAACGGGTCGGTTGCAACCGACCAGATTTGCAAGCGGGCGACTCATCATGTCGTCTAGTCTGTCATACTGATTGAGTTCACGCATGACTTCCCAATCCAACCATCGGGGGACTCCAAACTGCCCCCGTCTTGCCCACAATGCGTCTCGTTTCGGGATGCACAAAGCTTCTCGCTCAACGTTGGGGTCAAACTGAAGGAAAGGATGGTTCATCTGTATGAGGAAAAATGTTAGAAAGACAGAAACAGGAGAAATTCGAATTGAAAACAGCCGAGCAGCAAATTATGAAGCTTCTGTGAATCTGATCTGGGCGTATGGCACGGTCGTGCGACTAGACGCACGGTCGTGCAACTAGACGCACGGTCGTGCGTCGCCGACAACAAACACCAAAATACCCAAATCATCGGAACTGCACGGCGTGCGGCCAACGGCACCACCGTGCAACACCGAACAACAAAAAACTTATCGTGAAACAACGGCGAGGCATGACCGTTCCATACGAGGAACGTCCGTGCGACTTAGTTTTCTGCAGATTCTGACCCAGGCTCTAAGTAGCCCGATTTTTTTCACAAATCTTCAAGTTTTTACATAAACAGGGGTCAGAAAAATGCACCAGATGTTCACGATACTACGATTCAACAAGGGTTAGGGTTTCGATTTGTTTATGAAGAGAACCCTAAAAATTTCCTTGAAGAATCGGAAGAAATCTACCCTAGAAAGCAAGGAAATAAGAAATCTACAACTAGGAACGTACCGTGTGAAGAAGGGTGTGAGATCGTGCGAAAAACCGTGCGATTTGATGAAGTATCGCTCTGGAACGGCTTCAGTTGGCTAGGGTTTCGTGAATTATGAATAGGGGCTGCAGATGAGGGTATTTATAGTGCCAAATGACAAAACTGCCCTCAGCGTGACGCACAGTCGTTCTCCGTGTGGCACGGTCGTGCGTCGCCGACATCGCCCAAACCCTATGAACTGTTCTCGGAAATGCACCGGGGGTGCGATCCACCGTGCCGGCCCTCGGAAACGCACGGTCGTGCGACCCGAGGAACGGTGGTGCATCAGGTGCAGATGAGAATTTTTCCGCAGAAGCTATTTCCAGCAACTGTTTCGGCCGTTTTTCGCCATTTTTTCGACACACCAACTGTTCTAACCATATTGCAATACAGAACCTTCGCTCGACACGTATGAAAACTAAACAAACTAACGTAAACTACCTAACTTACCTAAATTACGCTAAAACTACAAAAATACAAAAAAGGACGATACTACCCCTAAAGCGCAAAATACGCTCTTGCTACATTTTTGATCCGCGAGTCAGTAGCGTAGACTCTCTCCTCCCCACACTTATGATGTGTGCGGGGTTTGGAGTTCAATCACCTCCACCGCCGACTCTATCGGCCCGGCAACGTACAACTTCAACCGGTGACCATTTACCTTGAATGTAACGCCATCCGCGTTCTCTACTGCAACAGTACCATACGGAAATACTTCCTTAACCGTGTATGGTCCTGTCCAGCGTGAATGAAGCTTCCCAGGAAATAAGCGCAGCCTTGAATTGTACAGAAGAACAAGATCACCCGCTTGGAATTCTTTATGGTCCTTCAAGCGTTTGTCGTGAAGTTTCTTCGTGCGCTCTTTGTAGAGTACGGAGCTTTCATAGGCTTGGTTCCGCAATTCTTCCAATTCATGAATTTGGAGAAACCGGGCTTCACCTCCGATTTTTAAGTCCAAATTCGCGGTTTTCAAAGCCCACATAGCCTTGTGCTCCAACTCCACCGGTAAATGGCATGCCTTTCCGAATACCAACCTAAAGGGGGTGGTCCCTATAGGGGTCTTATAAGCTGTACGGAATGCCCACAATGCATCCTCAAGTTTGTCCGACCACTCCTTGCGGTTCGCTCCAACAGACCGCTCAAGGATGCGCTTAAGCCCACGGTTCGTGACCTCCACCTGCCCGCTTGTCTGCGGATGATAGGGCGTGGATAAACGGTGATGCACACCGTATCGGGACAAAGCCTTTTCAAGATGTGTATTACAAAAATGAGTCCCTCGGTCACTAATGAGCGCTTTTGGAGCGCCAAATCGGGCGAACAAACTCTTAAGAAACCTCACAACTACTCTGGCCTTCAGCGACCTGATATCAACATGAACCCCCTCAGTAATCAAAGTGAGACCCTGGAGAACCTCCTCAGTCATATAGCCTTCATTGTAGGCTATTTTGGTCACATATTGACCGCCATGTATCTCACTGTTCGCATGTCGCCCCGAGCTCTTGACGAAGTACTCAGCCATTCGAGCGGCTAGGTTGATTGGTGCTTTGTCAAGCAACGCATAAAGAAATAGCAAATCTGGTGTTGGACAGTTACCAAGACTGTCCATGCGACCGCATATCGTATGGCTAAACACATGGTGCATCACTCGCACCAAAGGATCTCTGAGTCGCGAGGCCTTCGACATCCTCGGGTTGTAGGGGTCCCCAATGGCATTTTCAGCCCAAAATGCATCTCGTGCTGCATCAGAAGGGAAGGTGAAATGCTTAGTGAAGACATCGGAATCATCCATGTCATCCCTTGTATAGATCCCGAGCCTCCTTCCCAAACGACCAACCGACCACGTATGCCATTCCCCACATAACCTGAAAGTTACACGATTCTTGTAGCGAAATTTGGGTCGTCTATTAGCAGCCGGTTTTTCATAGGCATAGGATGCAAAGAACTCTATAGTCAGCTCCCGGTAAACGGGTCGGTTGCAACCGACCAGATTTGCAAGCGGGCGACTCATCATGTCGTCTAGTCTGTCATACTGATTGAGTTCACGCATGACTTCCCAATCCAACCATCGGGGGACTCCAAACTGCCCCCGTCTTGCCCACAATGCGTCTCGTTTCGGGATGCACAAAGCTTCTCGCTCATCGTTGGGGTCAAACTGAAGGAAAGGATGGTTCATCTGTATGAGGAAAAATGTTAGAAAGACAGAAACAGGAGAAATTCGAATTGAAAACAGCCGAGCAGCAAATTATGAAGCTTCTGTGAATCTGATCTGGGCGTATGGCACGGTCGTGCGACTAGACGCACGGTCGTGCGTCGCCGACAACAAACACCAAAATACCCGAATCATCGGAACTGCACGGCGTGCGGCCAACGGCACCACCGTGCAACACCGAACAACAAAAAACTTATCGTGAAACAACGGCGAGGCATGACCGTTCCATACGAGGAACGTCCGTGCGACTTAGTTTTCTGCAGATTCTGACCCAGGCTCTAAGTAGCCCGATTTTTTTCACAAATCTTCAAGTTTTTACATAAACAGGGGTCAGAAAAATGCACCAGATGTTCACGATACTACGATTCAACAAGGGTTAGGGTTTCGATTTGTTTATGAAGAGAACCCTAAAAATTTCCTTGAAGAATCGGAAGAAATCTACCCTAGAAAGCAAGGAAATAAGAAATCTACAACTAGGAACGTACCGTGTGAAGAAGGGTGTGAGATCGTGCGAAAAACCGTGCGATTTGATGAAGTATCGCTCTGGAACGGCTTCAGTTGGCTAGGGTTTCGTGAATTATGAATAGGGGCTGCAGATGAGGGTATTTATAGTGCCAAATGACAAAACTGCCCTCAGCGTGACGCACAGTCGTTCTCCGTGTGGCACGGTCGTGCGTCGCCGACATCGCCCAAACCCTATGAACTGTTCTCGGAAATGCACCGGGGGTGCGATCCACCGTGCCGGCCCTCGGAAACGCACGGTCGTGCGACCCGAGGAACGGTGGTGCATCAGGTGCAGATGAGAATTTTTCCGCAGAAGCTATTTCCAGCAACTGTTTCGGCCGTTTTTCGCCATTTTTTCGACACACCAACTGTTCTAACCATATTGCAATACAGAACCTTCGCTCGACACGTATGAAAACTAAACAAACTAACGTAAACTACCTAACTTACCTAAATTACGCTAAAACTACAAAAATACAAAAAAGGACGATACTACCCCTAAAGCGCAAAATACGCTCTTGCTACATTTTTGATCCGCGAGTCAGTAGCGTAGACTCTCTCCTCCCCACACTTATGATGTGTGCGGGGTTTGGAGTTCAATCACCTCCACCGCCGACTCTATCGGCCCGGCAACGTACAACTTCAACCGGTGACCATTTACCTTGAATGTAACGCCATCCGCGTTCTCTACTGCAACAGTACCATACGGAAATACTTCCTTAACCGTGTATGGTCCTGTCCAGCGTGAATGAAGCTTCCCAGGAAATAAGCGCAGCCTTGAATTGTACAGAAGAACAAGATCACCCGCTTGGAATTCTTTATGGTCCTTCAAGCGTTTGTCGTGAAGTTTCTTCGTGCGCTCTTTGTAGAGTACGGAGCTTTCATAGGCTTGGTTCCGCAATTCTTCCAATTCATGAATTTGGAGAAACCGGGCTTCACCTCCGATTTTTAAGTCCAAATTCGCGGTTTTCAAAGCCCACATAGCCTTGTGCTCCAACTCCACCGGTAAATGGCATGCCTTTCCGTATACCAACCTAAAGGGGGTGGTCCCTATAGGGGTCTTATAAGCTGTACGGAATGCCCACAATGCATCCTCAAGTTTGTCCGACCACTCCTTGCGGTTCGCTCCAACAGACCGCTCAAGGATGCGCTTAAGCCCACGGTTCGTGACCTCCACCTGCCCGCTTGTCTGCGGATGATAGGGCGTGGATAAACGGTGATGCACACCGTATCGGGACAAAGCCTTTTCAAGATGTGTATTACAAAAATGAGTCCCTCGGTCACTAATGAGCGCTTTTGGAGCGCCAAATCGGGCGAACAAACTCTTAAGAAACCTCACAACTACTCTGGCGTCGTTAGTGGGTAAGGCTTGCGCCTCCGCCCACTTTGATACATAGTCAACAGCCATGAGTATGTACTTGTTTCCACGTGAGGGGGGGAATGGTCCCATGAAGTCTATCCCCCAAACATCAAAGACTTCACAAACTTGTATCCAGTTTTGGGGCATTTCATCGCGTGCCGATATGTTCGTCGCCCTCTGACAAGCATCGCAGGCCTTCACCCAACTCTGCGCATCACGGAAAATGGTCGGCCAGTAAAACCCGGAATCCAACACCTTCTTAGCGGTGAAGTTGGCTCCGTGGTGGCCTCCGATAGGTCCCTCATGACACTGGCGCAGAATGTCGGTCGCCTCAGACCCTGATACACATCTTCTGATCACCTGATCAGCACCCACTTTGAACAAGAAAGGGTCGTCCCATATGTAGTGCTTTAGATCTGAAAAGAATTTCCTCTTTTGCTGGTGAGTCAACCCTTTTATCAGAATTCTACAAGCAAGATAGTTCGCAATGTCAGCGAACCATGGCGACTCATCACATATCTCAACACCCATCAAAGATTCGTGTAGGAAATTGTCATTGATTGAATCCCAACGCGAATCCTCGATGTCTCCGTGCTCTAACCGAGATAGGTGGTCGGCCGCTACATTAAAAGCACCCTTTTTATCTTGTATCTCAATATCAAACTCTTGCAGCAACATGATCCATCTGATTAGATGCGGTTTAGCGTCCTGTTTGCTGAAGAGGTATCTAATGGCTGCGTGATCAGTGTATACAACGGTTTTCGAAAGCACCAGATACGATCTAAATTTATCAAATGCGAAAACGACCGCCAAGAGCTCTTTTTCAGTCGTGGTGTAATGCTCCTGAGCGTCGTGAAGAGTTTTGCTCGCATAATAGATCGGATGGAAGTGCTTTTCCTTCTTTTGACCCAGAACGGCCCCTATAGCGTAATCACTCGCGTCGCACATGATTTCAAACGGCAGACTCCAGTCCGGTGCGACTAAAATAGGGGCCTCAATCAACTTTTTCTTGAGGAGGTCAAAAACCCTCAAGCAATCATCTCCAAACACGAACGGAGCATCTTTCTCCAACAAACGGGTCATGGGTCTGGCGATTTTTGAAAAATCTTTGATGAATCGCCGATAGAACCCGGCATGACCGAGAAAGCTCCGTATAGCTCTAACAGAGGTGGGGGCGGAAGTCGTGAAATAACGTCGACTTTAGCTGGATCGACTTCCATGCCCGCGTGAGAAATTTTGTGTCCCAAAACTATGCCCTCCTTCACCATGAAGTGGCATTTCTCCCAGTTCAGGACCAGATTAGTCTCCTCACACCTCTTCAATATTCTTTTTAAATTTCCAGATATTGATCAAAGGAATCCCCAAATACCGAGAAATCGTCCATGAACACCTCCATGGAATCCTCAATCATGTCGTGGAAAATGGCGACTATACATCGCTGGAAAGTAGCCGGCGCATTACACAGCTCAAACGACATACGCCGGTAGGCGAATGTACCAAAGGGACATGTAAATGTGGTCTTCTCCTGGTCCTCAGGAGCGATAGGAATTTGAAGGTAACCAGAGAACCCATCCAGAAAACAATAATATAACTTCCCTGACAGACGCTCCAACATTTGATCAATGAATGGAAGCGGGAAGTGGTCCTTGCGGGTGGCGTCGTTGAGTTTGCGATAATCAATGCAAACCCGCCATCCAGTGACCGTCCTAGTTGGAATGAGCTCATTCCTATAGTTTGTGACCACAGTCATGCCCCCCTTTTTGGGCACTACCTGCACAGGACTGACCCAAACAGAGTCAGAAATGGGATAGATCATACCAGCATCTAACAACTTAATCACTTCCTTTTTAACGACCTCTTGCATGTTTGGGTTTAGCCGCCTCTGGTGCTGCGCACACGGCTTGAACTGATCCTCCATTAGAATTTTATGTGTAGAGAAGGAGGGATTTATTCCTTTTATGTCCATGATTTTCCAGGCGATTGCTTTCTTATGAAGTTTCAACACATTAAGCAGTCTGCTCTTCTCTTCTTCCGCCAATCCAGATGAAATAATGACAGGAAAATGACGCTCCTCATCCAGAAATGCGTACTCCAGGTGCGGTGGGAGCTCTTTAAGCTCCAAGGTAGGAGGATCTTCCACTGAAGGCTTCGACTTCACTTCACTTTCGCGATCAATTTCTGTGAATCGATCCGGACTCTGGGGACCATCATCTCCAATCTGATAGACTGGCTGCTCTAAATCGTGGCCCTCCTGCGTAATGCCATCTAGGTCCCCACACAACAGATGTGTATCCGAATCTATCTCCTCGATCGTACCCTTGAAATGCGTGCTCACATAAGTGTCGACGATGTCGACATAATAGAGCGCGTCGTCTTGACTCTAAGGATGCTGCATAGAACGTTTAATGTCAAACGTCACATGCTCATCATCTACTCGGAGTGTGATTTGGCCCGCCGCCACGTCCACAATCGTCCGGGCGGTATTCAGAAACGGGCGTCCAAGTATCAGAGGCACTCTCGAGTCCTCATCCATATCCAGGATAACAAAATCCACGGGAAATACAAACTTGTCAATCTTAACAAGCATATTCTCTACAAACCCGCGTGGATATTTGACAGAACGATCCGCAAGTCGAATACTCATCCTCGTAGGTGACGGCTCACCTAGATCCAACTTTGTAAAAACCTTATAGGGCATAAGGTTTATACTCGCTCCTAGATCTGCTAACGCATTACTGACAGACATATTGCCAATGAGGCAAGGAAGCGTGAAACTGCCTGGATCTCCCATTTTTGTAGGCAGGCGATTCTGGAGAATAGCAGAGCAGCTTTCATTCATAACCACACAAGACATGTCCTCGAGCTTTTGTTTATTTGAGAGGATGTCTTTCAGAAACTTGGCATACTTTGGCATCTGGGCCAAAGCTTCAACAAACGGTATGTTTATATGCAATTGCTTAAACATTTCGAGAAACTTACCGTTTTGTTCATCAATCTTCTGCTTCTTCAACCTTCCTGGATAAGGCACTGGAGGCGTGTAACCTGTGACCGGCTCCTGGACTTGTGCTGTACTTGCTGGGCGTAGCCTGGCATGCACCTCGTCCGGTGTGTCAGTCAGGACCGCTTCAGTGATCGGTGGTGAGTCCGATATGACGGGTCCGGTAGGTTTTCCACTCCTGGTCATCACAGCATTCACATCCCTGTGTCCACCCGGGTTTGGTTCTGTATTACCCGGAAGACCACCCTGGGGTCTTTTAGACATCATCTGTGCCAGCTGACCAACCTGATTCTCTATATTCAGAATCGAGGCCTTGTGGCTCCTCATTTCTCCCTCATGAGAGAGAAAACGATCCTCGCTCTGCTGGTAGCGTTTTTCAGCTAACTGATTCGCGCTCGAGGAGCTAGTAAGAAGCTGGGCCATCATATCCTCCAGCTTAGAACTAGACTGAGGGGCCTGCTGCTGGGAACTACTCCCAGAGCCCTGATTTTGATATGAATATGGACGCTGCTGGTATGATTGGTTGTACTGCTGGAACTGCTGACCCTGACCTTGACCCTGTTGCGCTGGAGCGCGCGGAGTGAATCCCAAGGGATTTTGATTGCCTGTGTTTGCTCGCCACCCAAAATTTGGGTGATTTCTCCAACCAGGATTATAGGTGTTACTGTAAGGGTTGTTCTGCGGCCTTACTTGATTACTAACGAAATCTACCTCTTCGTGACCCTCATATACGACTCCCTGAAAACATGCCCCAGGCTCGTGTGACACTCCACACTGGTCACAACCCTAGCCCGCATGCGCAATCATCTGGGACCTGTCGAATCTCGATGCGAGAGCCGAGATTTGTGCAGTAATGGCCGTATAGTCGTCTACAGCATGGACTCCTGCGCGAGATGATGATGATGATGATGCCCGGCCTTTGTCTCATTCCTGACGCGAGCTGGATTTCAACGCGGCTTTCTCAATAATATCATACGCTTCATTCGGCGTCTTAGTTCCGAGATCACCTCCCGCGTTCACGTCTAATCGCTCCTGTGTGTTGTAACTGAGCCCCTGGTAGAACGTTAAAACCAGCTGTGTCTTGGAGTAACCGTGATGTGGCACATCAATCAACAAATCCTTGAATCTCTCCCATGCCGCATGCAACGACTCACCCTCGTCCTGATGAAAAGACACAATTCGGTTCCGTAGCTTGTTCGTTTTCTCAGGTGGGAAATATTTCTGCATAAACTGCTCCGCCAACTGATTCCAGGTCCTGATGGACCCGGCTGGAAGTGACATAAGCCAAGCTCTAGCTTTGTCACGTAATGAAAACGGAAACAACCTCAACCGAATTGCATCCTCCGAAACACCTGTAATCTTAAACATAGAACAAACATGGAGAAAAGCAGCAATATGCCTCCCGGGATCCTCGTGCTCACGTCCGTCAAACTGTACTGAATTTTGTACCATATTTATAATACTAGATCTAATTTCAAAAGTAGGTACATCAATAGTAGGTTGAAGGATACTCGGCTCCAGGCCTGCCCTTCCAGACTGATTTGTCTCATTCAACGGTCGCTCATCGTCTGCCATGATTACGTCTCCTCCTGAGCCCTCGGCTTCAGCAGGTACCACCGACTCCGGCTCACCCCTGGCGAGCAGTAGCCTAACCGCACGAGATTTCTCGCGTAGACGTCTCCTAAGATCACGTTCGGGCTCGTCTGACGGTTCAACAACTTCTGGAGCGGGGGTCGAGAACATTAACCTGCAAATGAAAATTTGACACAGTGAATAATTTATTAATAAAATAATAATTTTTTTTTCAGCTGAATAGAAGCAGAATATTATTAAGGATGGGCTGAAAATTTTATAAAAATCCGAAAATAGGCCCGAAATTTTATAAAAATCAACACAAGAAAAATAATCGAGTCGGCTAAAGTAAAAATGGATACCCGAAGCCGAAAACTCAAAGAATAAATAAATAAATAAATCCGGATCAAATAAATAAATGGAACAAAAATTTACAAGTGTACCAAAAATGACTTGGAAAACGAATAAATGAAATAAAAATAAGAAATATTAACAAATAAATAATCAAGAAATTATTCACAAATATTAACAAGTATATACACCGATAACATAATGACTCGGGTCGTTCCTAAAGCTCGCCACATCCCCGGCAACGGCGCCAAAAACTTGACGTGTGCGTATATATACATAATTTTGCAATGAATCTACACACGATTTGGTTTTAAATTTATAAAAGTGATTATTACTTTTACATCAAAACACACACGAAAGAGGCAAGTGTACCCCGTCACATATGTAATAAAGTATCGGTAAGAACCAAGTATCGATCCAAGGAAATGGGCGGAGAAATAGTACTAGACCTTTGTCACTAAACTACAGGTAAAAACATAGGTTTTGTTTGATTTTAAATAAACTAAAGTAAGCGTAAACAAATACATAATAAAAACATAATAGATGATAGATAAAAATCCTTGCTTAATACACAACCACAGCATGTCAACTAAGTCGGTTTTGGCACTAGAAGCATTCCGTCAATATTCCAATTTAAGACAATTAGTATCCCTTTCGGGAATCCTAACATGACAATCATTTGGAAAGCTAAAACGATAACACACTTTAACCACCTAAAATTGTTCTTTAACGTGCAATTGATAAATGTCTATGAAAATCTCTTAAAAATAAGTTAGTCATCCGTTAGGAGTTTTCTAACCGCACTTAATCAAGGAAAGAGACACCGATAAACACAGTGCAACCACCGAGACAAGCATAAACTAGATTAAATCACAACCGAGTTCATTTTACAAATCTTGCACAATAATTCACCAATATAGCAATTTTGGCCTAAACTACTAACTAAGCTAACAAATCATGGCAAGAATTTATAACGACACCATCTAACCCGTTAAGGTCCTTACGTGACGGCAAGCTCTCTTGATTAACAATAATTACATTTTATTAAATCACTAACCATTTCTAGTATCATGATGCATACATTTAAACCAAGCTAAACTAGTTAACCAAGTTCAAAGTTTACTAATACAAGATTAATTAAGCTTCATTTTTCAACTATCTTAACTAACCAAGCATCAATCATCCAACATAATTACTTATAATCAAGAAATCAATATCAATAACAAGGTTGCAAACTAATCATCAAAGATTAACATAGAAAATACTTCAAAATGTCATTACAAACAAAGTTTAACATGCTAATGGCTATAATCAAGCAAGGGATTGTTGTGTTTTTGCCCAAAGGCTACAATAATACATAAACATTAATCTAAGTACTTGAAAGATTAACAAAAACATGGAAAGATTAGAAACCCAAACCATAAACAAGCACTAGACTAAGGATCCGGATAGTAATGGAGCTAAACGGCACAATGTGGCTTGAATCCGGGTCAAAAGCAAAGCCTCCGGAGCCTGTAAATTCGCCTGTGAAGCTCCCAAAATTCCAGAATGTCGAACAGAATGTTTCTGTTCTGTTTTTATATTTTTTCGTTGTCGCACGGTCGTTCTTCAGATGGCACGACCGTGCACTTTAAGCAATTATTAGGGATGGGGTACCATACTGCATACGTCATCAGATCTTTGAACAAATACGATATCGCACGACCGTTCTTCAGATGGAACGGTCGTTCAGTTCCAGGTTCTTGTTGCACGAGCTGCTGGGCCGGGCGTTCATCACCGAGATCAGGCTGGATCATCGTAGACGCACGGTCGTTCTTCAGATGGCACGTCCGTGCATCACCGGTCTGGCCTTGTTTGCCTTGCACGCCTAGTCGCACTGCTCGTTCATTGCCGGACTAATCAACATCTGTCGGAGATGCACGATCGTGCATCAGGTCGCACGACCGTTCTACAGGCCCAGGTCAGTTTCCTTAACAGAATGTCCGCAGCTTCGTCGTTTTGTCCGGAAAGTCCTCGTTTTTGCTATCATCTTGTCTGGTATACTGTTTTAGGCCTGTAAACAAAAGTGTAGATATTTAAGTATCCGAATGACGGTTTTACAGCCAAAAACGCATAAAATAGGGGTAAAACGGGGGATTAAAATATGTGTAAATTAGCGAATATCAATAGCAGATATTCTGATCATTCTTTCTTGAGCTATCATCTTCCTGTAAGCATACCTCTTTTCTTCAGGTCTGGTGTCTTTCCAAGGAACAGGTTCAGATTTTGCCATGAATCATATCCAACCGCATCCTCCTCAGGTAACAACTCGCTCCAGTCAAAACCTTCATTGTCATGAATCACCGCAAGAGCTCTAGATTTCTCTTTGTTATCCTCAAGCTGCTTCATCCTTGGCAGCTCCGATTTGTTCTGATGATAAATCGCTTTCTTGTAGTAATCTTCTCTAAACGGGTTTTCAGACTCATCAGCATAAGCATTCCGACATTCACGCTTAAAGTGACCTTTCTGTTTACACTTAAAGCATGTCACTTTAGACTTGTCAAAGCCTAACTTGGTAGAAGGTCCACCAATAGACTTCCTTCCTGTTATCTCCATGAAACGCTGCGCCCGACGAACTGCACTGGCCATACACCACCTTATGTCGATCAATTCCATCTCCTCAGGATCTATTTGATCGTAATCTTCTTTTGTCAGGTTGGTGTTGCCAATCTTCCCTGCTACAAGACTTTCATACGATTCTAGCACAGACGCTAAGAAAACCATCTGTTGCTTTGCCGACTCCTCGTTGAAGTTTTGAGCGTTCTTTAAGTCTACAGCGATGTTGCCTTGAAATAGATTCTTTGCATCTGAATGACTTGAATGTGATGAAGAACCACTGTGAAATCCACTGCTTTGACTCTCTTTACTAGAAATGTTGGAATTCTCAGCAGAAAAAGCTGTCTTGGGAGAAGTATTCTTTTGCATCATGCTTTTTGGATAATATAAATCCAAGTTCTGTTGATAAGACGAGTGATTGGCTTTGTGTGTTTTCCTTAACTCCAGCTCGTGACTCTCTAGTCTTTCAATCAGCAAATCTACAGTCAACACTTCTGGCGGCTTGATAGTATTCTTCAACATTAAGGCATAATATTGCCAATCCATCTCATCTGGCAATGAATCAAGCAATTTGTCGACTAGCTCTTCTTGAGAATAGAAAATTTCATGTCTCGCCAGCTCCAGCTTTAGGTGCCCAAACCTTTCAATCATTTTACACACTGATTCATTTTTTAAACAACCAAATAAATCGAATTCTTTTCTTAGCAGTTTCCTTTTGTTTTTCACTATTTCTGCACTTCCCAAACATTTAGCTTTCAATTTTTCCCAAAGATCTTTAGAACTGTCGTACTCGATCAAGGATATTATATCTTCTCGAACAGATTGAAATAGCAGTGCGATGCATTTTTGCTCAGCAACAAACGATTCTATTTCTTCAGATGTAGTCAAACTTTCACCCTTTTTTCCTCCATCAGCGTATCCTTTCTTTAGACTCTTCCAGCTAGGATATGCAAAAGCCATCAACCAATCTTCAAACTTCTTGGCCCACCGACTGTACTCTTCTATAGCCATCAACTTTGGGGGTTTGTTATAAGTTCCGAAAGCACTTTCCACACTTAGAGCATCCGATAAACTTTTCTTCGTATTCGGCGTGTTCTCATTGGTGTTGCTAGGCGAAGTATCATCTCCAGAATTTCCAGCAAAGGCATACATATCACTGAATGGATTCATGAATAGATCATCCATCTTGTACGTACCTAAAAAAAACAGCAAACACTTAGAAAATTTTTGGTTTTGAAAAATACAGATTCAAGCGGAAACACTTGAAGCGAAAACAGCTTTAAAGCAATATAGCTTTTCAAGCGAAATGGCAATACAGACTCAAGCGAAAACACCACTCAAGTGAACTCAGACAAATATGTATACTTCAAGCGAAATGACTTATATCTTTCAAGCGAACATAGTTTGAAGCGAACTCAGTTATTACTTTCAAGAGAAATGTGAAGTTTTTATATGAAATTGATCGATTTTAAGTCCAATTCACTCAAGGATTAGTTAACAATGTATTTCGCTCAAAATATGTGAGTTTCAGGCCATTTCAACCGTGAATTATGTCCGAATCAGAAAAAAAATGAGTAGAAGTAAGAAAATCCGATGATTTCAAGCTGCAATAGTATGAACTCCTCGTCCTGAGCTCTGATACCACTTGTTGGATCGTGTTCGTGACCCTAAACAGTCAGTAAAGGCAGTTCATCTTCATTTACTAAGGCGGAATCAAAGTAAACAAAGTCACAACAGCTTGTTTCCTTTTCAATTCTTTTCTATTGCTAAATCTTGAGTCTTTACATGAATTCTGATGAAAATCCGACAGCACCTCGACTCACACACTATGATCTCGTCCCTGTTCGCTTCAAATGGCAACACACACCACCTATTTATAGATGTTGCTAGTTCGCTTGAGGATGACACAGTTCGGTTTCAAGCGAACTCACATATGTTGGTTTCGCTTGAACCGCATCTTGTTACTTTCAAGCGAACTCACCTATATAAACATGTACAAACCCTAATTTCTATCCTATTGTGTGCTCGTTCATCCTATCTAGACATAAGACTCGATTAAGACGCAGTTAACAGACACTAAGTGCACCAACATCCTCCCCACAAAAAATTCCTAATTTTAGCTTCGAGATCCTTTATAACCTGAACCGGGGATTTATAAAGAGAAAAAAATAATTAGGTAAACACTCGAGAACCGACATAATCAGAATTATTCTTCCTCCCATAGAGAGCATCGTCGCTTTCCACCTTGCAAGTCTAGCATCAATAACATCATAAACGGGCTTCCAGTTGACAACCTTATTCATATTAGCACCAACCGTCAGACCGAGATATCTCAACGGGAATATCTCAGCACGACACCTAATGATCTCCGCCATAGCTTCCAATTCCCCATGATTGATACCGACTCCAAATAAACTGGATTTTGAAAGATTAATCTTCAATCCTAAACATAAATGAAAGATCCTGAGAACACGAACCACATTTTCAATATTATCCTTCGACCACTCTCCCAAAATTATAGCGTCGTCCGCGTAGAACAAATGAGAGACAACCGGACCGTTCGATGGAGTTTGAATACCAACCAACGCCCCAACATTTTTTGCCCTCTCAATCATATACGATAACTCCTCCATGACAATAATAAATAGAAAAGGAGAAGTCGGAACTCCTTGTCTAATCTCTTTCGAACACCTGAATTCGAACATTGGCGAACCATTGACTAGCACAGACGATCTATCCGATTCAGTAATTCCTTTAACCCAACGACACCACTTCAGCGGGAAATCCATTTGATGCATAATCGACAATAAAAAACTCCAATTAACGTTGTCGTAGGCCTTTTCGAAATCGATCTTCAGGAAGAAGAGTTTTTTCTTCACCTTCTTACCCCAATTATATACTTCATTTATGATCAGAGGGCCGTCCAAAATAAAATTACCTTTCAAAACAGCCAATTGCGAATTCGAAATTACCGAGCCAATCACCTTTTTCAATCTATTCGCAATCACCATTGATAATAATTTGCAGATAATCTCAATCAGATTAATGGGTCTATAATTTTTTAACTCCACCGGGTCTTTAATTTTGGGGATGAGGGTTATAAACGAAGAGTTGCAACCAATGCTAAAATTCCCTTGTTCATAAAAATGAGCAAAAAAGTTCATGAAATCCTCCTCAAAAAGATGCCAAAACACTTTAATAAACTTAAAGTTTAAACCGTCCTGGTCGGGAGCTTTATCATCCCCACAATCTTTTAAAGCATTCTTTACCTCCGAGAGAGTAAAAGGCACAACCAGCCCCGATATCTCTGGCTCCGCCAATTTACCAATATCAGGACACTCCAGAGACGGCCTGTTAGCTACTTCTTCCGAAAACCTGGACCTAAAAAACTTCAAGACTTCCAATTAACTAACGACGGTTTATTAACCCAAGAAGACCCAATGTTAATACCTGGAATGCCGTTAACAGCTTTCCGAGCGTTCACATGAGCATGAAAAAATTTGGAATTTTCGTCGCCATCCAAAGCCCACTTCATTCTAGATCTTTGATGAATATCCATCAACTTGCTTCTCTCAATTTCCAACAAAACTTTCTTATTCTCCAAAAAAGCCCATTCTTCCTCTTCCAGTAAATCCCTTGATTCCATAACACTCTCCAATTCTTCCATTTCTTCTAAAGCTTTACTAACCGCTTCCCCTTCCGACTTAACCAATTCCTCTTTCCAAATTTTGATACCTTTGCTAATAGCCACAAAATTTTGGATCAACACAACATCCGGAGAACCCGAACAACTAAACCCCTCCACGGATTTTTCAACTGCTTCCATATAACCGACTTTCTCCAACCAAGAGTTAAAGACTCTAAAAGGTTTCGCCCCGAAGTTTCTCAATTGGGTGATAAGCACAATAGGACCATGATCCGAATAGCTAACCGGAAGAGCCCTGAAAGTAGCATCTGGCCACCGATTAAAGAAGTCCGAGCAAACTAAAAACCTGTCGAGTTTACTTAATTTTCTACCGTTTCCTCTAATACAAGTGAACCTCCTTCCTTTCAGATCATACTCAATAAGCCCCGAATTGAAAATAAAATTATTAAAATTCGATGCACAAACATTATTAAATCTGGAATTTCTCCTCTCGCTAGGAACCCTGACCGAATTAAAATCCCCACCCACAACCCACATACCGGGGAGATCATCCATAAACGAAGTTAACTCAATCCAAACATCATTTTTAGCTCTAACCAGTTGCGGGGCATACACATTAACCACGTTCAAAACAAGCCCACTGCCTTTAATTTTACCACTCACAATCAAAAAATGACTACTCTTAATAAACGAAGTTGCCTCAAACATAACTGGAACCCATATACTGAGTAAACCACATGACAACCCTTCTGAACTAACAAACTCCATACCATATTCACCTTTTCCCCAAAAATTGGCTAAATTTACCCTAGATAAATCCTCTTTCTTGGTCTCCTATAGTAAAATAAAATCAATACCATGCTCTTGTTTAAGCCCCCTAATCCATCCGTCCTTAACAACCCCCCCCCCCAATACCGCATACATTAATTGAGAGAAAATTCATGGATTAATGTTATGGCCCCTGTCTCGGTTTTACCCGGTCCAGGAGTCGCGGGACAGAAACCTGTGGTATTTATTAATTGAGTTGACAGCGGAAGATTTAACAGGATCTTTTAAAACTTGAAATGCCCGATTATTTTATTTCATAATTCGGGATAAATCCCGTAATTTACAATAGAGGAATTTCACAAGGAAATTCCCTGATTTACAAAACATGTTTATTTGTTTAACTGAGCCACTACTTCAAGCTTTGTTAGTGCTTCGTTGCACTTTTTCTTGGTTCAGAGTAGTCACCTTAAACATGTTTTAAAAATCTTTTATCAGCGGGGAAATACTGGCGAGTCATTCAAATTTGATAAAATGACACATAGTTATAAATTACAGCATAAGAGCGATTACAATGGCTTCTATCTTATTTTTAACTGGTGCCGTGTCACCTCCTGGTGACGATGGTCATACCACTATTGGGTCCTTTCACCCAAGTAGTGATGATTATCACTGTTAGGTTAATGAACCTAACCATGAGAAATTTAGTAATGTGCACAATACCCCACTAGCCAGTGATTCAAGATAACCACGACTTAATCCCTGTAATTATAACTTTTGAAAATAACTTGGAGTATTGTAAACATTATTGATAAAAAGAGAATGACTCACATTGCAGATTTAAACAGGCAGAGTTTTAGCCTACTGATAAGCCTGATAACCTAATTTAAACAACATGCACACGAACTAGGTTATTAACTATTACAGTATTTACGATAACTCACGAGATTAAAACCCTCACAACGAATGACAAAGTGCAACACTTAAACATCCATCGAATTCACGACGAATGGCAAAGTATAGCCCTAATTTGGGCAGCACTTAAACATCCATCAGATAGTTTCAATCGATCGGACATTGAATCCTAGCAGCGATCGAGTTAATACCCTATATCGTAGCAGCGCCTCCCTACTGGAAATTATGACTTTGAGCAGTAGAACTTCGTTTTTGAGAAAAGTTTTCAACACCACTGAACTGCTCATGATCGGATCAATTTATAGCTGAAAAATGGGGTTTACGCGGCCCGCGTAAGCCCCCTCTTGATCTTACACGGCCCGCGAGGGTCATTTAGGCGTAGACTAGGGCTAGCGTGTCATCGGTAGGCCTGCCACGTGTGCGACACGTGGCCTGTTCGCTGAACCGGAGATTTTATGAGTTATCACGGCCCGTGTAAGCCTAGGCTTACTCTTACGCGGCCCGTGTGAAACCCAAAAATCTGGTTTTCTTGGTTTTTCATGCACAGTAGGGTTTCAGGGGTCCGGGTTTTTACTTACGGGTCGTTTTAGGACTTTTTTTTTTAGGTCCTTACATCCTCCCCACCTTAATTAAAATCTCGTCCTCGAGATTTACTAGAATAAGTGAGGATATTTCCGCTTCATTTCCAATTCCAGCTCCCAAGTGTATTCAGGCCCTCTCTTCGACTCCCACTTGAGTTTGACTAGTACTAGTCTTTTGTGCTTGAGAAACTTGATTTTTCGGTCTTCTATTTGAAGCGGTTTCTCTACGAACTTCAACTTTTCATTTACCTCTATATCTTGGAGAGGTACTACCAAGGATTCGTCAGATAAACACTTCTTAAGGTTGGATACATGAAATACATCATGCACTCCAGCTAACTCTTCTGGTAGTTGTAGGCGATAGGCGACTGGTCCTATTCGCTGGATTACTGGGAATGGTCCTACGTACCTTGGACATAACTTTCCTTTCTTACCGAACCGAACTACTCCTTTCCAAGTAGAAACTTTCAAGAGTACCTTGTCTCCAACTTGAAACTCCAGTGGCTTGCGTCGATTATCGGCATAACTCTTCTGGCGATCTCGAGCCATTTTCAGTCTTTCCTTGATTTGAGTGTTCTTGTCGGTGGTCTCTTGCACAATTTCAGGACCTGATAGTTGACTTTCTCCTATCTCTGCCCAGCAGACTGGAGTTCTGCATTTTCGTCCATACAGTGCTTCGAATGGGGCAGCTTCTATGCTTGCATGATAACTATTATTATAGGAGAATTCGATTAAAGGTATGTGGTCATCCCAGTTTCCACCAAAATCTATCACACATGCCCTAAGCATGTCCTCCAGGGTTTGGATCGTTCTTTCACTATGTCCGTCTGTTTGAGGATGGTATGCAGTGCTTAAATTTAGTCGGGTTCCCATTGCTTCCTGGAAACTTGTCCAGAAATGGGAAGTGAAACGACTATCTGTTGGGATTGAACCCTATCAAAGGAACAGATAATTAAAGCCAAAACTGGATCAGAGTAGTGGATCCAGAATAAGCAGATGTTTACTTACAAGTGGTTTCATATCTGCTGACCTCCTATCTGCTGATCTTACTAAGTGCTGACCTACAACTGCTGCCTTGCATCTACTGCCCAATGTCAAAGACTGATGGAAGACCAAAGCTCTGCTGATTCAATCTACTGCCTTGAGTCTAGTACTGCTGATCTGGACAAGCACTGCTGGGTTCACAGCAGTGGAAGGATGCAGCAGCTGTTTAAGTGTCTTTTATGTAATGAAATGTAATAGTAGTAGTTAGTACATCAGTGTTTGTATAGATCAGAGGTTAGAGTTTGTTAGGAGGTTAGATGTCACTTTCATGGTGACGTCAGCTAAGATGCTCAGTGGTTTGCAAGTGCCTATAAATAGTTCAGTACTTTGTACTGTTCTATTAGCTCTTTTGCAATATCGTCTTCTTTGCACGAACAAACAACTGAGCTCTGGCTGAGGGGGAGTTTGCATTCATTCATCAATCATTGTATTCGTTATTGAAACAAATTCAATCTTTCGATTCATTGTGAAAAGATGTTTGATTAAAGTATTACTCTCATTTGATTGTATGCAAAGTTTGTTTTCATCATATTTCCGCTGCACAACTCTTTCATTTCCATCTTAATTTCAAACGAAAATACAATCAGAAACAAACTCAGATCCAACAATTGGTATCAGAGCTTGGACAGTCAAATTTGATTTAACAATCATTTTGACGTAATTAGTTCGGCTCATAACAGTTGATACTGATCGTTTGTTCGTCCGTTGAAAAACAGAGCAAGGATTAATCACCATTAAAGTTGATTTCTCAGTGTCTGTAAAACAACAAGAATGACGTCACAATCTCAGGATGATAAAAACAACATCGGCTCACTTTTTAAACCACCTATGCTAAAAAGAAATGAGTACAACATCTGGCAGAGAAGGATGGGTCACATCCTTGCTCAACAAAGCACAGGTTGTTGGAGGTCTGTCACCTTTGGTCCCCATGTTCCTTCAGTGCCAAGCGCTGAAGATGCTAAAAAGTTCGTTCCAAAACCAGTTGAAAATTATACCGAAACCGACTTTCAAAAGATCGAACTAGATGCTAAAGCGTTTAGCATCATAGCATCAGCGCTGCCCAATGAGATATATGCTGGACTGTTACACTGTAACAGTGCTAAAGAGTTATGGGACGCACTTAAGGAACAGAAGAAGTCATAGAAAACAATAGGGAAATCCTGAACCAACAGTATGAAACATTTTGTTACGTTAAAGGTGAATTACTAACGTAAAAATTTGAGCGTTTCAGTTGTCTCATCAGTGAACTGAGGCTTGTTAACACCACTTTTACAAACTCAACTCAAAATAGTAGGTTCCTCAGGTCACTGCCAGAAAAATGGGACACCATAGCTTTTGTCACCCGAAACTCACCTGAGTTCAAGGATCTGACCTTGACCCAACTCCACGGTCGACTCCTGACCTACGAAAGGGAGTTGAACCAGAAAAGGAGGTTACAAGAGTCAGGAAAAGTTACTGATGATTACACTTTCGGTAATACTGCTCTTCTGGGTCAAGAAGAATCTGGGAGCAGTGGTAAGGATCAGGGTTATGATCACTTCATTGACATAACTGCGGGTGCAAATTTTAACAACCCTGATCCTCACTCTGCTAGTTACGCATTCACTGCAAACGAAAACCAGATGTCAGACAATTTAATCTTTGAACTAAATGATTTGCAACATTTTGATCCCACTGACTTAGAGGAAATGGACATCCTGCACCAACTGGCTTTGCTAAGTGTTAGAACTAGCAAATTTTACAAAAGAACAGGTCAAAAATTCCCAGGTTTACATGGGAATCTAAGGGTTGGGTTGGATAAATCGAAAATCAAGTGCTACAAGTGTAATAGGTTGGGACATTTCGCTAGGGAATGTAGGAGTAAAACTACTGGTCCCATAATTACTCATCCTAGCTCAAATCCTAGACCTCAAAACCAAAGCACTGTGCACTATGCCCAGTATGCCCCAGCAGCTCAAGTGAACACTACTCACTATGCTGCTGCCCCTGTGCCAGTACACTATGTCCAAACTACTGTTCCACAAATCCAATATGTTCAAACCCCTGTTCCCCAGGCACAAGTGCAGCCTGCACCTCAAACCACTGCTCTAGCAGCAGTACAACCAGATCAACAAAGTTTTTTCACTCAAGGGTTTGTTGACTAGAGCAGTATGCCTGAAGACCTTAGTGATGAGAATTTTGCTCTCTATGCTTCTAATGATTCTTCTCATAATGAATTTTGTTTGATGGCATTAGAGTCAATACAGGAGGGGGTTGAAACTGAGGAGGAACAGCTGAGCTTTGAAAGAGTGGGTGAGGTGACTGAAGCAGCGGTTACTGCTGTGGTTGGTGAACTACTGTTGGGAGAAAGTTCAGGTACCCTGATTGAACCATTGACAGACCCATGGTCCAAAGAGGACAAAGAAGAAGAGAAAGAAGAAAAGGCTGGTGAAAAGAAGGTGAAAGCTGATGATGAAGAAGATCATCAATGTGATTGTGCAATGATGGCAGCTGCCAAGGTATCTCCTCAAGTTCTTGAAAAACTGTGTTCTGACAATTGCATAATTGCTTTTGCTAACATCAAAGAGGTGAATGAAAACCTTCGGGATAAAATCTTGACTGATGAGGTTAAATTTGAAAAGTCTTTAAAAGAACTTAAAAACAAATTGACTGAAAAGGAAAAAGAGATCAGCTGTCTAAAAGAAGAGCAAAGCATAACCAAAACCCAACTTCAAACTATGGTAGAAAAATACCAAGTTTGCAAAAAGGAGTTGGAATCCACCCAGATTACTTGTGAAAGATGGGTGGAATCCTGCAGAGGATATGAGGTGATGCTTGCTAAACAGATTGAAAGCAATGTGAAATTTGGGGTTGGTTATAGAAAATATGATGATGAACATATTGCTTTTGAAAAATCTGTCCAAACCACTGATGAAGCTACTGAGCTCATCCCCAAAAATAAGAATGGCCAAGAAGTGAAAATCACTGACAAACTTGGTAACAAAATCACACTTACTAGACCTATGGGATCCTCCACTTTTAAGGAACTTGAAGATCATCAGTTTAAACCAAAATGGTCTGATGAGTGTGATATTCTTGAAAATTTCAAGCCAATGGACTTTACATCAACTGATGGTGTTAAAGCTCCAAAAGCTAAAGTCATACCTCTCAAGGACATCCCAGCAGTGGTTAAAACCTCTGCTGCAAAGGAGTCTGAAAAGAGAAAGAAGAAAGAAAAAATTGATAACTTGTTTTGTGAATTCTGTGAGAAAAGGAATCATCTAACAAAAGATTGTTTCCACTTAAAAGCTTATGATTTAAACAGAACAAGTGTCATTGTTTCAGCTGAAAGTTGCATTGTTTGTGGTAAAACAAACCACAAAACTCAAGCATGTGTGTATCTCAAAAACTTTGATGTGAAAAAGAATGAGTACATTGCTAAAACATCCTTGAGTCCATCATCATCATCATCAACATCTGTCAAATTCACCAAGAAACAACCACTGTTTGTGCCAGTTCAAACAGCTGTCACAAAACAGCTGAACCAAACATCTGTCAAAAGAGATGTTCAGGTTACTGATGCACCCCCTGCTAATCAATTCAGAAAAGGCAAGGAAAAACAGTCTTACCAAAGGATTCCACACGTTTATGAGGCCTACAAAAGGCCCTCTAAACCCAGAGTGAACAGGCATCCTTTTGGTTACCAGCAGATGATTGGTCAGGACCCACAACAGTGGTTAGAGAAACACTGTCCTAAAACAGTTCAAACCCCAGACCTAACCACTGTCCATCATTCTGCATCCATCCCAGACACTGTTGAGACCCCATCCAAAGCCCTACTGGCTTTGGAGACCCTAATGAACTAATCCTTTTACTTCATGTGCAGGGAGCTTCTGCATGCTTTGATAGTCTTTGGTATGTAGATAGTGGAGGCTCCAGGCACATGACAGGATGTAAAGCCCTCCTCAAAGACTTTAAAATCCATGGAGGGGGTGATATATCCTTTAGGAATAATAGTAAAGGAAAAGTTCTGGGGTCTGGTACAGTGCAATCTGGAAATGTAAAATTTGAAAATGTCAATCTGATAGACAATCTAAAATTCAATCTTCTGAGTGTATCACAAATGAGTGACAAAGGGTTTGAGTCATTCTTCACAAAAGATTGTTGTAGGATTGTTGGACCAGAAATGGTCAAAAATATTGAAGCAATAATCAAAACTGGTCAAACTAAACTTGTTGCTCAAAGAAGTGGCAATGTTTATGTTGTTGACATGTCAAAAGAGTGTCCCAGAGCTGATGCATGTCTGTTCTCAGCTGCCTCTAACAAAGAGACAGAACTTTGGCACAGAAGGCTGGGGCACACAAATCTTAAGACAATCACAGAAATTTCAAAAAATGGTTTGGTGAGAGGCCTACCACAAAAATTGTTTTCATGTCCTGAACATTGCATTTCCTGTTTAAAAGGAAAACAGCATAAAAGTTCTTACAAATCCATTGAAGAGTCCAAAACAACCCAGTGTTTGCAAATGCTACACATGGATTTGTTTGGCCTAGTTCAAGTCATGAGCCTCAAAAAGAAAAGATATTGTTTGGTTATTGTTGATGACTTTTCTAGGTTTACATGGACTTTCTTTTTACACTCAAAAGATGAGACTGCAGGCATTTTGCAAGACTTTGTGACACAGGTTGAAAAGCAATTTGACCTTCCAGTGAAAAGCTTTAGGAGTGACAATGGCACAGAATTTAAAAATAAGGAGTTGGATGCCTTCTGTGTGAAGAAACGGATTGTAAGGCAGTACTGCATCCCTAGAACACCAGAGCAGAATGGGGTAGTGGAAAGGAAGAACAGAACTTTGATTGAGGCTGCCAGAACCATGCTTGCAGATTCAGGTTTGCCATTAACTTTCTGGGCAGAGGCAGTAAACACTGCTTGCTATGTTCAGAACAGAGTTTTAATAAACCCCAGGCACAAAAAGACTGCTTATGAAATTCTGTATAAAATCAAACCACTGATCTCATATTTTAAAGTGTTTGGCTGCCCATTCTTTATTTTGAACTTAAAAGATTCCATTTCAAAATTTGCAGCCAAAATTGATTGTGGTTATCATCTGGGATACTCAACCACTGCCAAGGCCTACAAAGTGTTCAATACACGGACCAAGGCAGTGGAGGAGACTTTGAATGTTAAGTTCAATGAACTTTCATCAATGAAAATCCCAGCAAATCCTGCAGATCTGTTTGATCTTGAAAAATTCACTTTTGAAAATACTGTGTCAAGACTAACAGTGCAGGTCCATCAGAGGATACAACACCAGACTATGGGTATGAAATCATCATCCCTCAAAGGTCTGCCACAAAAGGAAAAGCACCAGCTGTTCAAAACAGTTGTCAAAGCTCAACCACTGCTACCTCAACAGTTGTTGACCAAAGTAGCCCATCAACCACTGCTTCCACATCCTCAAACACTGCTGACAAAAGTCCTCAAACAGTGGATAAAAGTCAGCAGTTGTCTACTTCATTACCTCCTATTCCACCACCTTTTGAAGCCACTGCTGGGTCATCAAAGTCACCAGCAGTGGTTAGCTCAGATGATACACATTTGCATCCTTCGCCAACAAATGCCATCATACCATACCAAGGAGATTTAATCTTCTTGAGATCTCATCCACCTGATCAAATCATTGGCAACATAAATAAAGGGGTGCTCACAAGAAGCCAAACCCAAAACATTTGTCTTTTTGCTGGTTTTCTATCACTCCATCAGCCAGTCAAGTACCAAGAGGCACTGAAAGACAATAGCTGGGTAGAAGCCATGCAAGAGGAGCTCCAACAGTTTAAAAGACAACAAGTATGGGAGCTTGTACCACCGCCAGAAGAGGTTAGTCCCATTGGCACAAAGTGGGTCTTCAAGAACAAAACTGATGAAAGGGGTATTGTTGTCAAGAATAAAGCCAGGCTTGTGGTTCAAGGTTACAGACAGGAAGAGGGGATTGATTATGATGAAACATTTTCCCCTGTTGCAAGATAGGAAGCCATTAGACTGTTCCTGGCCTTTGTTGTTAACCACAATATGAAGGTGTTTCAAATGGTTATCAAAAGTGCTTTCCTCTATGGTACAATTCAAGAAGAGGTGTATGTTTGTCAACCTCCAGGTTTTGAGGATCCATTTTATCCAGATCATGTCTACAGGCTAAACAAAGCCTTGTATGGCCTGAAACAAGCACCAAGGGCCTGGTATGAAACTCTATCCAACTTCCTACTCTCAAATGGCTTCAAAAGAGGTACCATTGATAAAACACTGTTTTTAAAATGGAGAGGGAAGGATTTAATGATTGTCCAGATTTATGTGGATGACATTATTTTTGGAAGCACATGTAACTCAATGTGTGAAGAGTTTAGAGAACTCATGACAGCTGAGTTTGAAATGAGTGCAATGGGTGAGCTGCAATGCTTTCTTGGTCTCCAAGTACAGCAAATGCAAAATGGAACTTTCATTCATCAAAGCAAATATGCTAAAGAACTTTTAACCAAATTTGATATGAATGATTGTAAACCATGCAGCACACCCATGGCAACAAATAAGCTGGTCATGTCTGATGAAAAAGATGAGCTGGTTGACCAAACACTTTATAGAAGCATGATTGGGTCTTTATTGTACCTAACTGCATCTAGACCAGACATCATGTTTGCAACATGTGTCTGTGCAAGAAGTCAATCAGCTCCCAGAAAATTAAATCTCATTGCTGTAAAAAGGATCTTCAGATACATAAAAAGTGCTCCCACACTTGGTATCTGGTATCCAGCTAATGGGAACATCAAGCTTTCAGGTTTTTCAGACAGTAACTTTGCTGGATGTCACACCACAAGGAAGTCCACATCAGGAGGTTGCCAGTTTCTAGGTGATTGCTTAGTTTCATGGCAAAGCAAAAAGCAAGCAGCTGTTTCAACATCCACTGCTGAAGCTGAATACATTGCTGCTGCAAGCTGTACAGCCCAACTCCTGTGGCTTCAAAATCAGTTGCTGGATTTTGGTATCACTGCCTTAAAGACACCACTCATGTTGGACAGCCAGGCAGCAGAAAATATCATCAAAAATCCAGTTTCCCATTCAACCACCAAACACATCGACATCAGACATCACTTTGTGAGGGATTGCTATGAAAAAGGTTTGATTTCTCTGCATCATGTCCCAACTAAAGACCAGCTGGCTGATGTGCTCACAAAAGCACTTGATACAACCACTTTTGAAAGCTTGGTCTCTAGGATTGGGATGCTGAACATGGAATAACAAGCAACATCTTGTTTTTCTATGAATAAAAGCAACAAAATGTTTTCAGAAAATCAAAACTCCATCCTTAAAAATAGCTAAAAATGAAAAATTTTCATTAAAATCCTTAAAAGTCTGCCATTAACCGCTGATTGTTCAAAAGTCTGCTTTACTTCAAAAGTCTGTCCACTGCTGAAAGTCAACCCCTGTTCTCTCATTCCTTTGATAAACTCTGTTCTTCAAAAGCAGTGTCTTATCCACTAATATACTACCACTAATAGTGAAAATCATCCACTGCTCTACTACCACTGCCTTCATCAGTCACTTTCATAAAAGTACTGTCCTTCACTTCCCTATAAAATCCCCCACTCACCACCAAAACAGAGTTTTACTGTCGAATTGAATTCTTAAAAATTCTCTTCTCAAAGCAGTTTTTCATCTCATCTTTCACAAATTTCTTCGATCATTCATCTTCAAAATGACAAAATCGAAGTCATCTTCAAAACCCTCATCCAAATCATCATCGAAAACAGCCTCTCAAAAGGCAATCTTCACTGAAATTCCATATAAACCATCTGACAATCTCCTCGGTCTTCTCACAAAACCAGGAACCACAAATGTTTTCGATTCCATCATTGACACCATGGCAAAATCAAAGTACAAAACTTTGTTCACCGCCGATGCACCAATCTATTTGGCGACCCATAGAGAGTTCTGGAAGAATGCAACCCTTGAAAAACAAGGAGGCACTGCAACCACCATAACCTCTTCTATAAAGGGTAAAGCTGTCCAAATCACGCCACAATCCATTTCAGAGGTCTATCAACTCGGTGATCAGGAAGGTAAAATTTCTTTCACTAAAAATGACTTACAAACTGACTTCATTGAGAGAGGGTATGAAGCCACATTGATGAAGAAACTTACCTTACAAAAAGGTTATTTTCCTTCTGCAACCAGATTTTTATTTCATACCCTCCTACTATGTGTTTCAAACAAAACCACTTCTTTCAATGAAATCCCTTTAAAGATTCAAAATCTGGGATATGCAATTCTTCAAGGAGAAAATTTTAACTATTCTCGGGAAATTTTTAAAGATTTGGTTAATAATGTTGAAACAAAATCATTCTTACTGTTTCCAAGGTTTTTAAGTTACTATTTTGCAAAGAAATTCAGTAAGGATGATTTAGCTGTAATAAACCAAGGTGATTCTACTCAAATAAACAGTTTAACAACTGAAACTTTTTCAAGAATGCTAGCACCTTGCAAAACACAAGCAGAGGTGCCTGAGCAGATTTTAGCAGTTACAACTGCTCCTCAGGTATCTGCTGCTGAGCCCACTGCTCAAGGTGATCAAAGCAGCAGCACAACTGCTTTGAAACCCTCACCTACAATCTCCAAAAAGCCAAAAAGAAAAACTCAAAAACCCCCAAAACCCATCAAAAAGGCAACTCTGGAGGATGAGATACCAGAGCCCCTGCCTGTGATAACACAAATGTCACAAGAAACCACTGCTGCTACTTCCTCACAGCAGTTGGTACAAATATCTCAACCCATAACCGAAACTCCTCCTGCTTCTTCACAAAAAGAACAGGTTGTACAAATAGGGTCTCCACATCATGATGCTCTGGAAACACTCGTTTCTATCATCCACAGCTCAATACCCGGGGCAAATCCACTTTCTACACCACCTTTCACATCCACAATTCCCCCACCAACTAAACTGCTGTTGGATGCAATTGATTTGAACCAGGCATTAACTAGTCCTTCTCAATCACCTATCAATGAGAATATACCTCAACAACTGACTGGGTCTGATGTATCAATCTTTGCTAACCCACCAACACAACCTGAGGAGGTTAGACCCCTTGAGTTACAAGTAACTCTTGGTGGTAGTCCAAGTGAAGCATCCACTACAACTGTTGCACCCATTGGTTTACAGTTGGACAGTGGTTACATCAATAAGACTTCCTTGGAGGCAATTCCTTTTATAGCACCTCTGCCAACCACCAGTTGATTTATTTATCCTACTGGCAACATCAAAAGGTTGTCAAGTGTTGAAGGAAGAAGACCCCAGTACCAAGAAAAAGGGGCATCAGTGGTTAATGTTTGGAGTATACTCCCTACATCAACTACTGATAAAAACACTGTTAGTGGGAAATCAGATGATCCCATTAACTTGGGTGATGATTTAAAGTACCAGAAATTGACGGAACGTATTGAAAAGCTTGATAACTCTGTTGCAGAACTCAAAGATATGCTACAACAGGTGTTACAAGTACAAAAGGTACAATCAACTGCTGTTCCATCTCAAGCACCTGCTCCACAAAGGGCACCTGCTACAAATGAGCTCTGGAATTTGTTTCAACCTTTTCTCCATCAACAAGCACAATTAGCAGATCAGCAACATGAAAAACATGTCCAACAGCTGAGAAATGCAATGGAGTCAAGGTTCAAGAACACTCAGGCTGATCTAAAAGTTCTCAAAACTCAGATCATGCACACCACTGGCACTGCTCCTCCAACAGTACTTTTCATTGATCAACTTCCAGACGATAATGCCAAAAAGGGGGAGAAAATTCAGGAGTGGAAGAAGAAAGGAATAGATGATGGTCTGTACATTGAACCTGAAAGGGATGCTATGACCAGAAAAATTCCTGTGCCAGATGGTAGTAAAAAGGTTGATGCTACTCAAGAAGCACTTGATGAAGGAGTAGCAAGTGTAAAAAGAGATAGAATGGCAAAGGATATTTCAAGGTGGAATGAGGAGAAAAGAGCTTTCATGGAGCTGTATGAGCAGGGTTGTTCTGGTTCAAAGGATACTAAAAATCCTAAGACAAAAAGGAAGCCTAAGTCCACCTCATCCAGAATTCCAAAGCATATTCCAAAACCACCATCCAAAAGTCATCAGCATCAAACCTCCACCCAAACAGCTGTTGTAACTCCTGTTGTATCAATTACTGCTGGTACCTCAGTGGTTTCAACATCTGTTCTCTCTTCAACACACACCACTTCAAAATACACCAAATCCACTGCTTTACCACCATTACCACCAAAAACAAAATCACCTCCTGCCAAAAGGCAGAAGACAGTAGTTGTTACAACATCTGCTGTAATGACAACAGTGGTTGGAACACCAGTTGTTTCAACAACTGTTAGTCAATCACAAACCACTGCCACTACATCCACCACCACTATTCCATCCAAAACATCATCAGCCCCTCCTCAAACAAAGAGGAGACGGCTAATTCTCAAAGATGATGACACTTCACCACCACAACCATCTTCAAAATCTTCAGCTCTTGTCACAATACCAAAACCTGTTCCTCTCTCTTCAGTTCCAATGTACAAGCCCTTACCTCCTACAGGTGTTCAATTTCCTCTTGAACTAGCAGCAGTTAGAGAAGAAATAAAATCTTTTTACTATGAGGATGACCCTGCCAAAAGGAGTTTGCCATCAATAAAAGGATATCCCTGGCCTAAAAATGTGGATGAATCTTTGAAAATCAAGGCCAAGCAAGCAGAGGATATCTCAAAAAGAAACACACAAGGGAAATCTGACAAAGAAATTTCAAGGAACTATCAATATCTGCTCACACAGGTCAGATCCCTAGAACAATTTGCAAAAAATGTCAGTCAACAAATTTCAGAAAGAGCAGCTGAAACTTTGAAGAAAGACTACATTGAAAGCATCATGGCTCACAAGAAATACAAAGGAGAGAGATACATGTACAAAGAGTGGACTGTTCCTGAGCTTGAAGATGAAGCTGCAAGAATTCAAGACATGATCAAAAGGAAGGTCACTCACACTCCTCCTGACTGGGCAATGTTTAGAAAGAATGTACCTGACAAACAGGTGGAACTGAAAAGAATGAAAGAGGAACTGGTTGCTGCTTAATATGGTAACAAAAGACAAGTGGCTAGATGGAAAGAAGATGTGGTCAGGGCTACCTACAAGAAGTTAGAGGAATTTAGAAAGAAAGATCCAAGAGTTCCACAAAAGCCTGACTACTCCAAAGCAGAGGTCTCAAAAAGACCACCAAAGCTGCAAGCTAAAAGAACCACTGCTCCAGCTGGTGCTACCATCTACAAAAGAAGGAGCAAAAACCAGTTGAGTACTGAAACAATTCAAGATCTATTAGCTGGAGATGCTATTGCAAAAGCAGGCATGAAAGTAATGATAAAAGAAGATCTTGAATTGGAACAATCTGCAAGTACTGCTCAGCCAGTTATGAATAGGCCAGCCTCACCAAATACTTCTGCAAATAAACATCTCCCAAGAAACCCACCAGTCTCAAAAATACAAAAGTGGGAAACTGACAAACAGACCTGTGTATTGACTTTGCTCAGGTCTGGTGGAGAAGTGGAGAAAATATCAAGGGAACAAGCTCTTGGCCTGAGTCTTGAAGATTTGCAGGATCTCCTTGATCTTCCACTTGGCAGGGATGATGAAGACACAGATGCCCTAGACTTTGAACTACAATTTAAAGGTCAGATAAGGGAACTGTTGATGAGGCAATAAAGATTCCAACAATAATGAAGAGTTTTGGCATTATCTGTTCCAGGGGGAGATTGTTGGGATTGAACCCTATCAAAGGAACAGATAATTAAAGCCAAAACTGGATCAGAGTAGTGGATCCAGAATAAGCAGATGTTTACTTACAAATCTCTCCCCTTGAAAGTGGTTTCATATCTGCTGACCTCCTATCTGCTGATCTTACTAAGTGCTGACCTACAACTGCCGCCTTGCATCTACTGCCCAATTTCAAAGACTGATGGAAGACCAAAGCTCTGCTGATTCAATCTACTGCCTTGAGTCTAGTACTGCTGATCCGGACAAGCACTGCTGGGTTCACAGCAGTGGAAGGATGCAGCAACTGTTTAAGTATCTTTTATGTAATGAAATGTAATAGCAGTAGTTAGTACATCAGTGTTTGTATAGATCAGAGGTTAGAGTTTGTTAGGAGGTTAGATGTCACTTTCATGGTGACGTCAGCTAAGATGCTCAGTGGTTTGCAAGTGCCTATAAATAGTTCAGTACTTTGTACTGTTCTATTAGCTCTTTTGCAATATCGTCTTCTTTGCACGAACAAACAACTGAGCTCTGGCTGAGGGGGAGTTTGCAATCATTCATCAATCATTGTAATCGTTATTGAAACAAATTCAATCTTTCGATTCATTGTGAAAAGATGTTTGATTAAAGTATCACTCTCATTTGATTGTATGCAAAGTTTGTTTTCATCATATTTCCGCTGCACAACTCTTTCATTTCCATCTTAATTTCAAACGAAAATACAATCAGAAACAAACTCAGATCCAACACTATCCCTGTCCGATACAATGGAGAGTGGAACTCCATGTAAGGATATGACTTCATCTACATACAACTTTGCCAACCTTTCCATGCTAAAGGTTTCTTTCATGGGTAGAAAATGAGCTGATTTGGTTAATCGATCCACAATTACCCAAATTGCGTCATTACCTTTTCTGGTTTTGGGCAACTTAGTAACAAAGTCCATGGTTATGAGTTCCTATTTCCATACTGGCATTTCTAATTGTTGTAGTAGACCTGAAGGTTTCTGGTGTTCTGCCTTAACTTGTGAACAAGTAAGATACTTGGAAACGTATCTAGCTATGTCCTTTTTCATTCCTATCCACCAGAAGTTATTCCTTAAATCTTGGTACATCTTATTGTTACCAGGATGCATGGTATACCTAGATTTATGGGCTTCCTCTAAAATCTTATTTCTTAATTCTCCTTTCTTGGTTCACAGTAGTCACCTGAAACATGTTTTAAAAATCTTTTTTCAGCGGGGAAATACTGGCGAGTCATTCAAATTTGATAAAATGACACATAGTTATAAATTACAGCATAAGAGCGATTACAATGGCTTCTATCTTATTTTTATCTGGCGCCGTGTCACCTCCTGGTGACGATGGTCATACCACTATTCGGTCCTTTCACCCAAGTAGTGATGATTATCACTGTTAGGTTAATGAACCTAACCGCGAGAAATTTAGTAATGTGCACAATACCCCACTAGCCAGTGATTCAAGATAACCACGACTTAATCCCTGTAATTATAACTTTTGAAAATAACTTGGAGTATTGTAAACATTATTGATAAAAAGAGAATGACTCACATTGCAGATTTAAACGGGCAAAGTTTTATCCTACTGATAAGCCTGATAACCTAATTTAAACAACATGCATACAAACTAGGTTAGTAACTAATACAACATTTACGATAACTCACGAGATTAAAACCCTCACAACGAATGACAAAGTGCAACACTTAAACATCCATCGAATTCACGACGAATGACAAAGTATTTCCCTAATTTGGGCAGCACTTAAACATCCATCGGATAGTTTCAATCGATCGGACATTGAATCGTAGCAGCGATCGAGTTAATACCCTGTATTGTAGCAGCGCCTCCCTAATGGAAATTATGACTTTGAGCAGTAGAACTTCGTTTTTAAGAAAAGTTTTCGACACCACTGAACTGCTCATGATCGGATCAATTTATAGCTGAAAAATGGGGTTTACACGGCCCGTGTAAGCCCCCTCTTGATCTTACGCGGCCCACGAGGGCCACTTAGGCGTAGACTAGGGCTAGCGTGTCATCGGTAGGCCTGCCACGTGTCCGACACGTGGCCTGTTCGCTGAACTGGAGATTTTATGAATTGTCGCGGCCCGCGTAAGCGTAGGCTTACTCTTACGCGCCCCGCGTGAAACCCAAAAATCTGGTTTTCTTGGTTTTTCATGCACAGTTGGGTTTCAGGGGTCCGGGTTTTTACTTACGGGTCGTTTCGGCACATTTTTTTTGTAGGTCCTTACAATTAACAACATTAATACCTTCGATGACGCTCGCCTCCTCCACCAACGAACCATGGTTACCCAGGTTTACTCCAATGCTGCTGCCCAACTGAACCGTAGCCTCAGTCTCCTTACGAAACTCGATTCCCCCGTTTGCCTTGTCTGCCGAGGCCGACTCCACCCTGACATCACTTGACATAGAAACCGACCCACTATCTTTATCCAAGGCACCTTCCCCCACAGAAAGACATCCATTAACATTTAAGTTAAACCTCGGTCTTGATGCAGAAACCTCTGGGCATCTCGAAGTAGAGTCCAAATTAACGCAATCCACAATGGGCTGACCCATAAATTCGAACCTATTAAAGTCCACTTCTAATTCTACCCGAGATCTCTTTCTGGGCCTAATATTCTCTTCTGGCCTAACACTTTTGGGCTTTGACTTATGCTTGTCTTTTGAGACATCAAAAGGCTTTTTTCTTGTCTTATTCTTGTCCCCAGCAATCGATGAAAAGACATTAACTTCACCGACAATACCTTGGGGGGCCGCATTACCGTTCACCTTCCCCCAATATTTAAATTCCCGACTGCCTCGGGATTCCCCGCGTTAAGTGGCTGATCTTCAGACCTTTCATCTTCCCCTACCACACTATCCAACTTTTCATGCATCGGGTTCCGAGAATCCAAATCTTCCTCCTCCGTGCTATCTTCCTCCGACCGGCCATTCTCCGATAAGCAGTCTGGGATCCAGTTATCCCTCTCTTCAGTAACCCACACTTTATACTTTTTATCCTTCCACTTTAAAATAACATAGTCCGATATTCTCTCACCATGATCAACAAGAATCCCGACGTAATTAACCGATAAATCCTTATCCGAGAGAGACAGTTGAGAATTATGAATCACCTTCCCGAATAAACTGGCCACATTATCGAAAACCTTATTTTCCACTAGATGTAGTGGTAACCCATGGAACTTTAACCATGCAACTCTTTCATACTACATTGATTGACCAGCCCACATATCCAATGTCGAAAACCAACTGTTCCACAAGTTAACATTTAATAAAAACTCCCCCGCCTCTATGTCATCCTCAAACGAAATCAAAATACTTAGACCCCCGAGGTAATAGACCGTAAAATCTGTTACCCCAGCCTCCTTTAACAAGACATTCAACTTCGTAAGAGTAGTGATATCACGTGTTCTACCAACCAAAGCTCTTCCTTACAAAAAACGCCGCCGTTTCCCTGTGAACCTCAACTTCCTTCTCTTTTACAACCAAACCATCACTGCTACCACCTTGCTTCAAAATATCTTTGAACAAAACCCCTACCTTCAGCCTACCATTATTGCCACTCAAACTATTGTTCACACCTTCATCATTATGGAACGACTTATCTGTTTCCGGCTGAGCTTTACCTTCTTTCCTACCTTGAACATTTCCTTCCCACCATACCGCATTCTCCGCTGCAAATTTAGCAATATTAACCCGAAGACTACAACCTCCCATCTTCAGTCCATTCAAAACCTTTTCTGTAGCTTTGGCATCTGTAAGGACTCTCAAAATTTGTCCTAAAAATACTCGTAAGTATAAACCCGGACCCCTGAAACCTTACCCTACATCAAAAATCAAGAAAAACAAAAATCTTGGTTCTCAGGCGGGCCGCGTAAGAGACAAGGTATGTCTTACGCGGGCCGCGTCAATGTTGGGTTGACCGGATAAGTGTTCCGGATCCACGTAACGACCACCTGGCTAACCTATTTGTGACTCATCAAGGCTAGTCGTAGACTGGGCGGCCACGCGAGCCGCGTAAGGTTAGGCTAAGGGTTTACGCGGGCCGCGTGAAACCCTAATTTTACCTATAAATAGCTTGTTGCATGCACAGTCTGATGGTGTCGAAACAAACTTTCAAAAACGAAGTTTTAGTATTCTGAAGTCGAAAATACTTTCAATATTAGCGAGGTGCTGCTCCGATACCGGGTATTAACTCGATCGCTGCTACGATTCAATGTCCGATCGATTAAACTATCCAATGGATGTTTAAGTGCTGCCCACATTAGGGTTTATGCTTTGTCATTCGTCATTAATGTGATGGATGTTTAAGTATCGCACTTTATCATTCGTTGTGAAGGTTTTAATCTCGTGAGTTATCGTAAATGTTGTATTAGTTACTAACCGAGTTCGTGTGCATGTTATTAAAATTAGGTTAAAAGGCTAATCAGTAGGCTAGGCTCTGCTCAAATAAATTTGCAATGTGAGTCATTCTCTTTTTATCAAATTTGATTTCAAAATCATGTTTACTTTCAAAGTTATAATTACGGGGATTAAGTCTTTGTAGTCACCAAATTACAGCCGGTATGTGGGGTTTTGTATACATTACTTGATAATCTTCACCATTGGACAACGAGTTGGCCAAGGGGTGATATGACCATAGTCACATACGCCATTGGACAACGGGAGGGCCAATGGGTCGAGTGACAAATACCGTGGGTAGTTGGTTGATATCAGGAAACATTGTAATCGCTCTTAATACTGTCAATTATAACAATGTGTCATTTTTGTAAAAAGAATGATTCACCAGTATTTCCCGCTGACAAAACCTTTTTCAAACATGTTTCAGGTGATCTGTTATGATCCAGGAAAAGTGCTAAGAAGCACTACAAGCTTAAGGAAGTGGCTCAACATAAAATAAAGAAACATGTTTTGTAAAATAAAGATTTCTCAGTGAAATCATATGATTGTAAATTACGGGGTTTTATCCCGAGCTGTGAAATAAAATAATCGGGAAATATTTCAGTTTTAAAAAGATCCTGAAGAAAACTTCCGCTGTTAAATAAATACCACGGGATTTTCTGTCCCGCGGCTCCTGAAACGGGTCAAACCGGGTCGGGGGCCGTGACAGAAAAAGGTGGTATCAGAGCCACTGATTTAAGCCAATTAAGTATTTAGAAAATACTTAATTATTATTAATTGCTATTTTGTGATTATGTGTTTTATTAATTGAATATTTGTGTACAGTATGGGAAATCAAAAGCTTTCAAATATCTATCTTAAATTAGATAGGTCATCCAACGAGAAAGGAAGTTCATCCCAAACAAAATCCTCAAATCACTCTGTAATTCCTGATGAAGGAATATTAGTGCGAAAGGCACAATATGAGGAACCACTTTCTCCGAGTAAAAGAAGTCTGATTATTAAGAAAAGTAAAGAGAAAATAAAGAAATCCCGAGAAAAGAAAGTTAACCAGGAATTAGTCAGTAAACCACCTTGGGAAGACAAGTTAGATGAAAAATGGGCAGATCTTTATATGCTAGCCACTGTAGCAGCAAATGCAAATCTTTAAATATTTTGATTTAAGTTTTAGCACCTTTATTAACTATAAGCCAGAAATCTGATCCAGTAAATAAATAAATTTACAAATAAACCCTAGTATGTTTTAATTTTCAGTTGTTTTTGTATTAAGTTATTCACACGGTATGCAATAATATTTAAAGGCTATTTATGAAAATTGGTATAAAAATTTAACTTAGCAATTTTTGTGTATTTTTGTGCTAAACAGTATGAATGACTTGTCTGAAGCCCTTCACAATCTAAATCTCTATCCGGTAAAAATAGAGGTTTCCAAAGATTTCAATAGGTATATACCAGACATAGAAGAACCTATGGAATTTAACGCTCCACCTCCGGAGAAACCCAAGCCCAAGAAAAGGAAGAGATTTGTGGGATGGAGGCGTGTGCGCAGGAGGAAACCCACAACCAGGAAAATTCCCAAAATAGAAAATCCCTTAGATAAAGGAAAAGGAATTGAAGTCAGGGAAGGTTCTAGACAGATGGAAATGCCGTTTGAGGAATATTCTAGGCAAATGAAAATGGAGTTTGGAGAAGGTTCTAAGCAAACCAAGATAGAAATTGGGGAAAGCTCTAGACAAATTGAGGAATTACCATTTCAGGAGGAATTAGATCAAGCATTGGCAAGCTGTGATGTTGTCAGGTCTATTAATAATAACCTATACCCTTATCCTGCTGAAACACAATTACCAATGAACTTGGAACCAGCAATCCCAGAACCTATAATCCACACCCAACCTTTAGGAATGGACGAGTGGTGGACCAATGATTGGCAGTTCCAAAACCTACTCAACAGTCCTTATTCCTTTCTCTCTCAGTTCGACCCAGAACCTAAACCAAATCCACCCATGAGTAATGAAAATTTAGCTGAACTCCGCCACTTTGGCGAAGAGCTAATGGATGCAGGAAATAGGATCAGGGAAGTAGGAGAACAGATCCCCTGGAAATACGACGAGAGGGAACGTCGTTACTAAAATACCAACTGACGAGGGATAGTATGGTGTGAGAATATGAAACTGTGGTTGTAAAATAAATAAGTAGAATATAGTATTTAAAATAACTAAAATAAAACTTGTAAGATAAAGGTGTGTATGGATGCATATTATAAAATATATAAAAATGGGAATCAAGAAACTGATAGTTTTGGCTATATTTGTGTTATGAACTTTGTATAATTGTTTTGTGTATGATTATTATTTATTGATACTAATAAATTATATATATTAATTATCAGATGGAAAACGCTAATAATGAACCATTTAATGAGGTTAATCAATCTGAGCAACAATCGGGGGATCAATATATGACTAGGCAAGATATAGAAAATATTGTTGCTCAAGGGATAGCCAATGTTATTCCAGCAATCGTTGCTGCTGTTAGAAATCCAATCGAACCGCAACAAATCATTCCTAGCAAAAGTATTTCTGAAGATAACTTCAGTAATAGCGTAAACGGAGGCGATAATCATACTAATTATGATAATGAACCACGGCAAGCTCCGCTCCCTAAGAAAATGAAAGCTGCAACACCTGGTTGCACTTACAAAGAATTTCTTGCTTGTAAACCCGCTGAATTTGCAGGCAATGAAGGAGCGACTGCGGCACTGCGTTGGTTAGAGAAAACTGAGGCAGTAATCACAATAAGTAAATGTGACAAGGACGACAAGGTTATGTACGCGTCAAATCTTTTCAAAGAAGGGGCGCTAGAATGGTGGAACACGGTGTTACAAGCCAAAGGAAGAAATATGGCTTATGCCATGAATTGGGAAGAATTTAAGAGTCTTGTAGAAAGAAAATTATGTCCCGAATATGAAAAAGATCAAATGGCAAATAAGTTCCTAAACCATCGAATGATGGGTGTAGATTGTCGCGGTTATACTTCGACATTCTTTGAATATGCTAGAGTGGTACCAACACTGGCTTCGCCAGAACCGGTACTCATTTCTCGTTATATTTGGGGATTGATTAGTGAAATCCGTAACATCGTTAAAGCTGCGAGACCTCGTACTATTGACGATGCGGTGGAATTAGCTAACACCCTAACTGATGAGCTGGTACGCACAAGAGATGAAAACAGGAAGAAGGAATTGGCTCAGAAAATTACCCAAGGATTTCGTTCGGGTAATAACAGTAGTTTCAGGAGAAGAGGAACAGGGCAATCCTCAACTACGCCTTTCTGCAGGAATTGCAAAAGGAAACATTTTGGAAGATGTAATATAACCTGCAATTTTTGCAAAGCTGTAGGACATCGGGAAGAAAACTGCAGAAAGAAATCCACAATTTGTTACAACTGTGGTGAAGCAGGACATTTCAAAACAGAATGTCCTAAATTGGCCAAACCAACAGACAACAAAACCAAGACGGCCGACGGAGCTACTAAGAAGAATGTCAAAGCATTCCAGTTGACCACTCAGGAAGCAGAACTCATTCCAGATGTGATAGCTGGTACGTTCTTAGTTCACAACATTTACGCAAAAGTATTATTTGACTCTGGTGCAAACCAAAGTTTTATAAATACTTCATTATGTCAAGCTCTTAACTTACCTTTAACAAACCTTAGGCAGATCTTTACAGTCGAAACGGCAGATGGAAATTCTGTCAAAATAGATAAGGTTTTGCAAAAAGAAAATATAGAACTTTCAGGTCATAAATTTCATGCGAACCTATTGCCAATGAAGTTAACTGGATTCGATGTCGTATTAGGAATGGATTGGTTAGTAGCCAACCATGCTCGAATCCTTTGTGATAAAAATTCTGTAGAAATTCAGGCACCTACTGGCAAAATAATCACGATTACAGGAGATAAACCACGGAAACCCATGAAGTTCATATCGGTAATGAAAGTTGCTAGTTATGAGCGAAAACAAGGAATAGTATATATAATTTCAGTAGTCATTAATACTAAGGGTAAAGAACTTAAGGAAATTCTTGTATTCTCAGAATACCCAAATGTATTCCCAGAAGAGTTACCAGGATTACCACCAGATAGGGAAGTAGAATTTAGAATCCATCTAATTCCAGGAACTACACCGATAGCTAAAGCACCCTATCATTTAGCACCTATAGAAATGTTAGAACTGAAAAAGCAATTAGATGAATTAATAAGTAAAGGTTTCATACAACCTAGTTCATCCCCGTGGGGAGCACCAGTGTTCTTTGTAAAGAAAAAGGATGGTTCGATGAGAATGTGTATTGACTATAGAGAATTGAATAAGGTTACAATTAAGAATCGATACCCATTACCTAGGATTGACGATCTATTCGATCAACTTCAAGGAGCTAGATACTTTTCTAAGATAGATTTACGCTCTGGATATCATCAATTGAAGGTACAAGAAGAAGACTGTTGGGATTGAACCCTACCAGAGGAACATATAATGAAAGCCAAAACCGGATCATGACAGTGGATTCACAATAAGCAGCAGTTTACACTAAGTCTTCTCCCTTGAAAGTGATTATAACATCTGATGGTCTTATATCCACTGCCCGGATACAACTGATGATGCTCTTCTATCTACTGATGACACCAGAAAACTGCTGAGAAGAAAACACTGCTGGTACAACCTACTGATGACAAAGCACTGCCCAACCAAGGACTGATCAACCTTGAGGAAAGCACTGACATAAAGAGAGAGCAGTAGTTTAGTATATCACCTGTTTCATGTATTGTCAGTAGTTAAGTTTAGCAGTGTTTATATAAGAACAGTAGATACAGGTTGTTAGGCTGTTAGACGTCGCTTTCATGGTGACGTCAGCAGAGATGCCACAGCGGTTTGGATTGTCTATAAATGGAACAGTACTCTGTACTGTTACATTTGATTTGTTTTGTTTTGAGTGAGTTCTTCTCCTCAATTCAATCCTTTCATCTTGTGCAATCCAACCTTGGGGTATCTGGCTGAGGGGGAGCTTAGTTTGTAAGCATGCTTGTAATCTTTTGAATTACTTTGTAATCTTTTGACTGATGAAAAGCATTTGTTTATCTAAACTATTTTCTTCCTTGATTGTGTTTATAAAGTTTGTAATTATTTCTGCTGCACTTAAATTCTATTAAACTCTACGTGATCTGTTCAAATTATCCAAACAAACACAATCATGAGAGCCTCCGATCCTAACAATTGGTATCAGAGCCTGGACAGTCAAATTCGATCTAACAATCAATTTGACATAACAGTTCGGCTCAAAATTCATTGATACTAAGGTTGGTTGTATTCAGTTGAAAAACAGAGTAACAAGCAAACCATGATCAAAATGGTTATTCAAAAACTCTGTAAATCAACCAAGATGTCATAAGACACACAAATCTCACACAACAAGTGATATCATGCACAAGTCACTCATAGTTTTCAGATCTGAAAACATATCTGATAAATTATGGGATTGTTTCATAATTTCAAAATTGATTTCAATTGTTGTTATGAAATTTGTAATGTCGTTACATTATATGCTTAAGTATGAACCTCTATTTAACAAAAGCCTATGTTCATAAAAACATTAGTGTTTTTGCTAACATAAAAAGAGGGAAATGAAAACTTTAGTCATGAGGACTTATGTGTTGAAAAACAGGCTGAGATCCTCAAAAGGAACAAATCAACTCTGTTAAAATACATTCAGAAAACAGGATAGTCCGTATCATATGTAATGTGAGATTGGTCAAAAATTTGTACAAATATGGTTAATCATCTTAAAGCATTATTGCAAAATGATTCTGGATTAAGTATTTCTTCAATAAAAAACCTCCCAGAAAGTATTTCTTTACTTATGAATGGGAAGGGTAAAAGGGAAGAAGAAATTCACAAAAACTCAGAAGTGTGTTTATCACAAAACTTTTGAAGTCAGAAGAAAAGAGTATATACATAAAACACTTAAGAGTCAGAGTTTAGGGTAATAATGGTCATTAAGCAACTGTGTGCATTCATCTGTTCACGAAAAGGTTTAGATAAAAATGGAAATTCCGGTGAATGAACTTCAAAGAGGAATAGACAAATTTTCAAAATCATTACATGGTAACGAGATCTATAACAGGATCTTCAAAACTCATGTGTCCATGTGTCCTCATGTTTGCAATCAACTGACAAGAAAATGGTACCAAACAGTGGTCAAAATGTATTCAAAATCTCCTACCACTGCTGTCTAACCACTGACCATTTTCATAAACTTGAGAATGATATGATTACTTATTTTATTAAAAATATACCAGATCCTTTTGACGTTGTTCTCAAAAAAGCCTTTAACTATTTTTTTCAAAGGATTTTCTCAAATAACCAAGATATATTATTCATTTTTTTTGGAATAATATATTTTGAACTTTTTCTTGTTTTTGTTGGCAATAGTTTCAATTTCCTGTCAGGATATAGTACCTTATTTTTTATTGGTATTATTGTCCTCTTAAATGGGTCAAAAGGAAATGGTGCCTATGTCAAGGTCATGTCATACTCAGGGTTGTTTTAAACATCAAAGGCTGATTGCTAAACAGTGCTTAAACTACTGAGGTACTTATGTTTTAATTTGAATATTAAACGAAAATGAGTTGCCTTAGCAAAAAGTTCTCACCATCCGGGGTACCAAACCACTGTCAGTAACTCGTAAGAATTTCAAAAGGAAATTGACATGTGGCAAAACCTTGAGTGGAAATTTCTTTAAAAAGTTGCTGAAAATGAACTTTCAAAGCATTACCATTATTTTAACCCCTAACCATTGTTTTGCTCAACCGTCTATTAATTACTATCCACTGTTGAAAGTTAACCACTGATCTTTCATTTTCTTGACAAGCACTGATGTTCAAAATTAGTGTCTTAACCACTGATATGCTATCCACTGATAGTAAAAATCATCCACCGTTTTCACATTATTACCGTTGTAACCACTGATACTTGTTTCATCAGTGGCTCTTAAAACAACTGTCCTCCACTCTTCATCCATTTCATCAGTGTTTGACACGTGGTCAGTTTTTAGCCATCAGATCATAATAACCGCTGCCACATCAGTGATCATTTTTTCCCTTAATAAAACCCTGATCAAAACCCCCAAACAGGGTTTTACACTGTCGAATTGAATTCTAAAATTCTCTTCTCAAAGCAGTTTCCAAACCTTCTTCCCAAAATCATTCTTCGATCTTCTCCGCAAAAATGATGAAATCAAAATCAAAATCTAAACCAAAATCAACACCATCTTCCAAAGAGGCCGATCAAACGGCCGCTGAATCCATTGAGATACCATACAAATCCCCTCACAACTATTTTGGTTTACTTACAAAACCCTCAAACAACCACACCTTCGATTCCATCATCGACACACTATCTGCATCAAAGTACAAAACTTTGTTAACAGCAGATGCTCCCATTTATCTACAAACCCAGAGAGAGTTCTGGAAAAAGGCGACACTTGAAAAACAAGACGATAAAGTCATAGCCATTAACTCCTCGATACAGGGTAAAGTGATTCAAATCACTCCACAATCAATCTCTGAAGTCTTTAAACTCGACGATCAGAAAGGTAAAACTTCTTTTGATAAAACCGAGTTGAAAAAGGATTTCTTAAAAAGAGGGTATGCAGAACAATCAAAGGTAGATACCTTACAAAAAGGTTATTTCCCTTCTGCACCTAGGTTTTTATTTCACACACTTTTGAGTTGTGTTTCAAATAAAACAACAGCTTTTAACGAAATACCATTAAAGATTCAATGCCTGGGTTATGCTATTTTAAATGGTGAAAATTATAACTACTCCCAGGAGATCTTTAATGACTTGGTAAAAAATGTTGATAGCAAATCATTTTTACCTTTTCCAAGATTTCTGAGCTATTATTTTAAACAAAAATTTGAAAAAGAAAATAAAAATTTGCCAAAACAAGGTGTTTATTTTCAAATAAAAAGTTTAACACCTGAAACATTCACTAGAATGTTGGCACCAATAAAAACAAAAGCAGTGGTGTCTGAGCAGAATTTAGCAGTTACCACTGCTCCTCAGACATCTGCTGCTGAGCCTACTGCTCCAGGTGATCATAGCAGCACTACCCCTGCTTTGAAACCCACACCTGCCACTACCAAAAAGACCAAAAAGAAAACATCCAGAAAACCCACCAAACCCAAAACAAAGGCAACTCTGGAAGATGAGATCCCAGAGAAACTGCCTGTGATAACACAAATGTCACCACAAACCACTGCTGCTACTTCCTCACAACAGTTGGTAGAAAGATCTCCACCATTGCCTAAAACTCCTCATGCATCCTCACAAAAGGATCAGGTTGTAATCACAGGGGCTCCACAATATGAAGCTCTGGATCCACTTGGCTCCATCTTCCACAGTCCTGATCCCAAGGACATGTCTCTTTCAACTCCCGTACCCTCACCAATCATACTACCACAATCCATGCTACCTTTGTTGCATGCAGTTGATATAGCTCAGACACAAACCAGTTCCTCTCTATCACCTGTCACTGAGAGTATACTCCCACAAGTGACTGGGTCTGATGCTACTACTCCTGCTATCCCAGCAACAATTGAGGAGGTTACACCCCCTGAGTTACAAGTAACTCTCAGTGGTAGTTCAAGTGGAGCAGCAACTACAACTGGTGGATCAACAGATCTTAAGTTGGACAGTAGTTTCATTAATAAGACTCCCTTGAAGGCAATTTCTTCTATAGCACCATCGGTAATCACCAATGAGTTGGTTCTAACCACTGGTACCATCAAAGATTTATCTAGTGCTGAAGAAAGAAGTCCCCAGTACCAAGAACAAGGGGCATCAATGGGTGATTTTTGGGACTCTGTTCCTAAGTCACATATTGATACAACCACTGCTGGTGGGGATTCAGATGATCCTACTAACGTGGGTGATGATTCAAAATATCAAGAATTGACGGGCAGAGTTGAAAAACTTGAAACTTCAGTTGCTGAAATAAAAGACTTGGTGCATCAGCTATTAAAAGCTCAAAAAGCACAAACCACTGTTGTTCCACCTCAAGCACCCGCTCCACCACAAGCACTTGCGGAAAATGAGCTCTGGAATCTGTTTCAACCCTTGCTAGAAAAGCAGAAACAAACAGCTGATCAGCAGCATGAAATGCATATAAAAATGCTGACAAACATGGTGGAGTCAAGATTCAAAGATACTCAAGCAGACATCAAGGCTATAAAGGCCAGCATACAGAAGACTGCCCATGGTGAAAAAGTTCCCTCAACTATCCTCTTCATGGATAACCCCCTTGCAGATAATGCCAAAAAGGGGGAGAAAATCAAGTTGAGGAAGAAAGGAATAGAAGATGGGCTGTATATTGAACCAGAACAAGAAAAACAGCCTGCTAAACCACCTCAAACCACAAAAACTCAAACTTCCATCCAAACAGCAGATACAGCAGTAGTTACAAAAACTACTAGCCAAACAGCTGCCATCTCTTCAACACACACCACTCCATCACACACCACCAAAACCACTGCCCTCACATCATCATCATTACCTCCTGCCATAAAGCAGAAGACAGTAGATGTTATAACCTCTGTTGTAATGACAACAGTGGTTGAATCACCAGTTGTTTCAACTGCTGTTAGTCAATCACAAACCACTGCCACTCATATCACCACCACTGATCCACCCAAAACATCATCATCCTCTCCTAAAACTAAAAGGAGAAGGGTCTTCATACCCTATGACTCACCATCATCATCACCACCATCAAAAATAACCTCACCACCTTTAACCCCTGCTCAAAAGCAGAAGACATCTACTGACATATCAGTAGTTGTAATGACAACAGATGTCGAACCACCAGTTGTTTCAACAGCTGTTAGTCAACCATCCACCACTGCTCTCATCATTCCTACATCACAACCTCCAAAGCTTCACAAAAGAAAAAGAGAAACAACTCAGGCTACTGATGAAAAGTATGATCCTGTTGCTGCTAAATATCCACTGGAATTAGAAGCTGTGAAAAATGAGATGAAACAATTTTACACTGAGGATGATCCTTCAAAAAGGAAATTTCCTTCTCTCATAGGCTTCATAATTCCAGAAAACACGGATGAATATCTCGAAATGAAAGCCATTTTGGAAAGAAGGGAATTCCTGCTCAACAAAGTCAAGCAAATAGAAGAATATGCAAGTGATCTGAACAAAGAAATGTCAAGCCTATCTCCTGAAGCAGATCAACGAAATGAATTAAGAAAAGAATACCTTGCATACATAATGAAAGAAAAGTTCTATCCTGCTGAAGAAACAGAATTAAAAGAATGGCCAATAGTTGCATTAAAGCATGAGGCTAAAAGAATTGAAAAGATTAAAAATGATCCAAGAAAGAAGAAGACAACTCCAAATTGGAACAAATACAGGAAGCTCATAGCTGATCTTACTTCTGAATATAAAAGAAAGAAGCAGGAGCTGGTGGATGCAAGGGTGGATTCTGCAAATGCCATAGCAAAATGGACTAAGCAGCAAACAGATGAAGCTTATGAAAGGCTTAAGAAAAGGAGGGACACTCCTAAAAAGTCTAACTACAAAATGCTAAAGGAGCAGATCAAGACTCTTGAAACACAGATCAATGCAGCAGAAACCTCTATCACAATGTTGAGAAAAGAAAAGAGGGAACAACTGATTGCTGGAGAAGAAAAAGAAAAAGAAACTGATCACTTTGAAGAAGCCATCAAGAAAATGGCTTTAGATAAAGAAAAATTAGCAAAGCTACAAGATCTTGCCAAAAAGGTCTTGAGCCAATCATCATCAGCAGATATCACAGACAGTGAGCTTGATCAACAACAGAGACAAGAGCTGATTGACAAAGAAGTTGCAGAAGATATAGCTGCAGCAAATGAAGTCATAGAAGAAGCTTTTAAAAGAATGTCTGAAAGTCTACAAGTTTTCACAAGGCCAACATCTCCTAACTCGTCTGCAAATAAATCTCTCCCAAAAAACCCATTTGGTTTAAAAATACTAAAGTGGCTCTCTGATCAAAAGACCCATGTATTGACTCTGATCAGAACCAATGGAGAAGTGAAGCATATATCAAGGAATCAAGCACTAGGCCTGGGTGTTGAAGATCTACAAGATCTCCTTGAGCTTACACTGTGCAGGGATGAGGATGATCTAAGTTCCAAGGAATTTGAAGAAGAATTCAAAAGACAAGATAAGGAACTTCTGATGAGGAATAATGATCCAGAATAATGAAGGGTTTTGGCATTATCTGTTCCAGGGGGAGATTGTTGGGATTGAACCCTACCAGAGGAACAGATAATGAAAGCCAAAACCGGATCATGACAGTGGATTCACAATAAGCAGCAGTTTACACTAAGTCTTCTCCCTTGAAAGTGATTATAACATCTGATGGTCTTATATCCACTGCCTGGATACAACTGCTACTTCTCTTCTATCTACTGATGACACCAGAAAACTGCTGAGAAGAAAACACTGCTGGTACAACCTACTGATGACAAAGCTGTTGGTGCACTAAATGTCTGCTGATTACGTCATAATCAAGTCTTGTGTCTAGATTGGTTGAATGTACACACAACAGGGTCTTAATTAGGGTTTGTACTTGTTTATCTTGAAGATTTCGCTTGAAATCAGTTCAAGCGAAATCAACATCATGAGATTTAGCTTGAAACAAGTTCAAGCGAAATCAACAAGTGATGATTTCGCTTGAAACCAACTCAAGCGAAATCAACATAGTATAAATAGGTTGTTGTGTGATTCATTTTAGATAACTTGGTCATTGTATGAGACACGAAGTGCTGCCGGATTTGTATCAGAAAACGTTGTATAAGCACGAATATTAATCAGAAAAGAAGAATTAAGAGGAAACTAGCTGGTATGACTTTAATTACGTTGATTCCGCCTTCGTAATCGAAGATGAACTACCTTAACTGACGGTTTAAGGTCGTAGAACGGTCCAACAAGTGGTATCAGAGCTCAGGACGAGGAGTTCATACCATAGCAGCGGATTTTCTTCTTTCTACTCATTTCTTTTTATATTTTTCTGATCTGAACGAGTTCCAACGGTCGAAATGATCTGATTTTCGAGTATATCGTGTATAACAGTGTTTTAACAAAGCCTACAAAGATTCGGACTAAAATTCAGATTAAAACTTGTTAAAAATGACCTAAAACTGGTTTTCGCTTGAAAGTGTTCGAAGTTATAGGTTGATTTCGCTTGAAAATCAGAAGTTTTTCGCTTGATTTCGCTTGAATCAGAACTGTTCTTGGATTTCGCTTGAATCTTTTGAAGCGAAATTGTTCATCAGGTTTTCGCTTGAATCTGTTGGATCTGATCATAAGGATTTCGCTTGAAACTCTTGAAGCGAAATTGAATTGTTGGTTTTCGCTTGAAACATAGTTTAGATCAGATTTCGCTTGAACAGTTATTGTGTAATTTCGCTTGAATAGTTTAAGTGTTGATTTCGCTTCAAACTATTCAGTTTCATTTGAACTTGCTGAATTTTCAAAACTTAAAATTTTACTAAGTGTTTGCTGATTTTGCAGGAATATTCACGATGGATGATCTTTTCATGAACCCATTTAGCGACATGTACGCGTTCGCTGGAGATTCTGGAAACAATGATACTTCGTCAAGCAATGTGAATGATAACCCGCCAAAAGAGAAGAAAAAGGAAGCTTGGGAGTCGGAAAGTGCCTTCGAAACGTTCAATAAACCCCCAAAGCTAATGGCTATTGAGGAATACAGTCGGTGGTCCAGAAAATTCGAAGACTGGTTGATGGTATTCGCATTTCCCAGCTGGAAGAGTTTGAAAAACGGTTATGAACATGGAAAGAAATATGGTGAAACTTTAAGAGCAGCCGAGGAGATTGAATCGTTTGTAGCTGAACAGAAGTGTGTGGCGTTGTTATTTCAGTCCGTCCGGGAAGACATAATCTCATTGATCGATTATTCAAATGCAAAAGATCTTTGGGAAAAGTTAGAAAAGAAATGTTTAGGTAGTACTGAAATTGTGAAAAACAAAAAGAAACTTCTTAGGAAAGAGTTTGATATGTTTGGTTGTCTTAAGAATGAGTCAGTGTGTAAAATGATAGAAAGGTTCGGTCATCTGAAGCTGGAATTATCAAGACATGATATCAAAATTTCTGAAGAAGATCTTATCGACAAATTGTTTGATTCATTGCCTGACGAGATGGATTGGAGATATTATGCGCTGATGCTGAAAAATACTATCAAAGAACCATAAAAGCTGACATTAGATTTGCTGATTGAGAAACTCGAGAGTCACGAGTTGGAGTTGAAAAAGACATACAAAGTCAATCACTCATCTTACCAGCAGAATTTGGATTTGTATTATCCAAAGAGCATGATGCCAAAAGCAGCTTCTCCAAAAACTGCGTTTTCTGCTGAAAATGTGTCGACAGCTGGCAAAGAAAGTCAAAATACTCAAAGCAGTGGAAGTCACAGTGGTTATCACAGTGGATCTTCATCTTCTGGAGGTCATTCTGATGCAAAGAATCGTTTTCAATGCAACATCGCAATAGACTTGAAGAATGCTCAGAACTTTGATGAGGAATCGGCCAAGCAGCAGATGATCTTCCTAGCATCGGTGTTGGAATCGTATGAAGGGTTAGTAGCTGGGAAGATAGGCAACACAAATCTGACGAAAGAAGATTACGATCAGATTGATCCGGAGGAAATGGAATTGATCGATATTCGTTGGGCTATGGCAAGTGCTGTTCGTCGTGCACAAAGATTCATGGAAATTACCGGAAGAAAGACAATTGGTGGTGCATCTACTAAGTTGGGGTTCGATAAATCGAAGGTGACTTGTTTCAAATGTAAGCAGAAGGGTCACTTCAAACGAGAATGCCGAAACGCTTATGCTGATGAGTCGGAGAATCCTTTCAGAGATGATTACTACAAGAAGGCAATCTATCATCAGAATAAATTCGAGCCGCCTAGATTGAAGCAGGTTGAAGACAACAGAGAGAAATCTAGAGCTCTTGCAGTGATTTACGATGATGAGGGTTATGATTGGAGTCAAGAGGTTCTACCGGAAGAAGATGCGGTTGGTTACGCATTCATGGCGAAAAATGACGATCCTATTCCGTGGAAAGACGATCAAACTGAAGAGCAAAAGTATAGATACAGAAAAATGATAGCTGAAAACAAAATCATTAGAATATCTCGTATCTATCTGGAAGCAAGGAGAGCAAATAGATGGGATCCAGATAGAGAGTGCTATCTTGATGAGTATGGAAATATTGCAATTTATGATAGTACACTTGATATCGAAGCCATCATCCAGCAATACAAAGAAGATGATGAGTACTGGCAACACAAATGGTTGGGAACTCCAACCGAGAAAATGAAAGAGGAAGCGAAGAAAGAAAAAGAAGAGAAAGAGAGAAAAGAGAAAGAAGAGATCGAGAAAGCAAAGAAGATTGATACTGGAGTTATTGACACAACGCAGGAGTTGACTGCTGAGAATCTTGGAAGAATGGCTGACAAAGTGCTAGCTGCTAAGGCACTTGAGGTAGACTCTAACTCCGTGTCTGAGTCAAAAAGCCAGGTCAGTTCAGATGTGTCAACAAATGTGTCAGGTAAGAAAATCGATGGAAATGCTGATTGCAAAAATTGCAACAAAGAGTGCAAATTTTGTAGCACAGTCACGTATCTCAACGGGAAGAAAGTTGATGATCTGACAGCAAAGGTCAGAAGCGTTGAGAATCAGATTCTTGATCGTGACAAAACAGTTAAAGCTTCAACTGAACGGATAAGAGAATTAACTAAACAAATTGAAAATGATAAAATTGATGATGACAAAATTAAACAAGAAAATGAAAAGTTGATTCTTGAAAACCGTCAGATTTCTGAAAAATTTGAAAAACTCAAAAGCACAATGAAAGATTGTGATGATCGAAATGGTAAAACTTTTAAAGAAAATGAACATTTAAGAGCAGTGCTTAGAGTAAAAGAAGAATCAATCAACCAACAACTGGATGAAATCGCTAAATTGAAACTTAAAGTTCAAGAGGTTGTAATCGAAAACGAGCGAATCCAGTTGAAGCTTAACAGTTACAACTCCGCAAGCTTTGTTTTGCAACATATCATTCCCAAACCCATCGGGAAAGACAAAGCGGGCGAAGATGTGTATTGTGATGGAACTGGGGTGGGGTTTCATCAAGTTCCACCACATGTTCTTGATAACTACACGAAAAAGCAATCTGGGTTGGTTGAAATTGAGGAAGAAAAAGAAGTTAAACTTCCAGAGAACATTGATGTTACTTTTTCTACATCATCTGATGATAGTGTTCAAACAGAGATTGTTAAAAGTACAGCTGAAAGTGTTTTGAATAGTGATTCAGCTGAAGATGATGGGTGTTTCTTGGACAAGTACATTCAGAAATCAAAATCCAAAAACAACTTAAGTGATGAACCGGGTCTTGTGATGTACAAGATGGCTGGATCTGATAAGTTGTATTCGGATTCTGAGTTTCCAATTGAGAATGTTAATGTGAAAAAGTTGACAAATGTTTTCAAGTTAGTTGAAGTTGAGTTGTCAGAAGTGAACAGTTTGTGTCAAACAAAAAGGCAAATGAATTTTGAGAAAGATAAAGCTTATTACAAAAAGCCTGTTGTTCCACCACGTTTTTATAATAACAATCGAAACAATTGGTCGGCTGGTTATAGGGATGGTAAGAGTTATCAGAAAAGGAGCTTTCAAAACAAAAGGTTTGCTGAAAAGAAGGTGTTTGTGAACAGTTCAAGTTCACTTTCTGATGAGGAAAATGAATTTTTTTCAAAATCAAATAAAGAGTTCTTTGAGAAAAGAGCTTCACATTATCAGTCTGAAGGTACAAGTCTAGTTGTTGATACTCGAACATGTTTTAGATGTAATCAAGTGGGTCACATTGCATGAAAGTGTACCAATGTGAAGCCTAAGACTGAAATTGTGAATATTCAAAAGAAGAAAGTTGATGTGAAGGGTAAAGCACCAATCATTGTTGAGAAAAAGAATGAGAAAAATGAAAACATCAAAATTAAAAATGAACCTGTAAAGAAAGTGGTAACTAAAAATGACAAGGTGTATAAACGGGTTGCATTATCTCAACAAGTTTGGAAACCAAAAACTGAAATGAAAATTTCAACTTCTGAAGTGAAAAAGGCTGAAGAATCAATTTCGGTTGATTATGATGCAAATTTTCCACCTTTGAAGGCTGAAAATTTCAAAATTCAAATTGCGAGAGTCAAGGTTACACCTAAGGCTGATGAGGCCTGGGTGGACACCATGTTCGAATAAGCAGTTTGAATTGCCGGAGCTTCCTTGTTCGCGAAGCATGAATCGGCATCTTTATTGAAATGTTTTAAAATCAACTTGTGGTATGTGCAGGATCTTCCAAGAGCCATTTCAAGATGGATCATGGATAGTGGCGCATCTCGACATATGACAGGAAAAACTGCATTGCTGTATGATGTGAGGAATATCAATGGTGGTTATGTGGGATTTGCAGGTCATGAAGGTGGTAGAATTGTTGGTGAAGGAACGTTATCCAATGGGATTGTGACGTTTGAGAGAGTTAACTACATCACTGAGCTGGAGAACAATCTGCTTAGTATCTCGCAGATTTGTGACAACATGTATACTACTCACTTCACTGATAAAGAATGTTTGATTCTGAAACCTGGTTTTGTTATCCCTGAAGAATGGATTATCATGAGGGCACCTAGAGTGAATGATTTATATGTGTTAGATATGTCTGTAGCAACTACAACTACTGGTCAAGCACATTGTTTTGTGTCTAAAGCAACTGAGAAAGAATCAAGATTATGGCACCGCAACTAAGGAAGATGAATTACTTGGTGCACAATGATTTGGTATTGGGAGTTAATATCAAAGGTTTTCATCTGGAAGGGGAGTGTATTAGCTGCATCAAAGGCAAGCAGAAGAAAAAGTCACACCCTACAAAACAAATCAATTCAGTTTCGAGACCTCTAGAAAGACTTCACATGGATTTGTTTGGTCCGGTGAATGTCAAAAGTATTACAGGAGATTACTATTGTTTGGTCGTTTCTGATGATTATTCCAGATTTTCGTGGGTTTCTTTCTTGAAAACGAAAGATGAAACATTTGACAGTTTGATGGGGCTGTTCAGGAAGATTGAGAATTTGTACCAAAGACGTATCAAGAGAATTCGAAGTGACAATGGTACTGAATTCAAGAACAGTAAGATGGAAGAATTTTGTGATGAAAGAGGTATTTTGCATGAGTTTAGTGCTCCGTATACTCCGCAGCAGAATGGAGTCGCAGAACGCAAAAACCGGACACTAATCGAGACGGCTAGAACCATGCTCGCAGATTCAAAGTTACCGATTAATTTTTGGGCTGAAGCTGTTTCCGCCGCATGCTATACGCTCAACAGGGTTCTCACTGTCAAGAAGTTCAACAAAACATGCTTTGAGCTAATCAATAATCGCAAACCGAATTTGAAGTATCTAGAACCATTCGGGTCACCCTGTACGGTTATAGAGCCTCAAGGAAAGTTTGGTCCGAAAAGCATTGAGGGTATATTTGTTGGTTATGCAAATCCAATGCGACGTGTCTTCGTTCCATCTGAGAAGCGGATTATTGAAGTTGCAAATGTTGAATGTCAAGGTTATACTATGCCGCCACAGAATCCTGGTGATTCATGGCGTTATCATTATGACAAACTTTGGGATTCGTTTGACATGAGAGAAGAATCAGAGGATGAAGAAGATTTCTTTGATGAGTTGGATATTTTGCGTGAATATGAGTCGCAGTTAAGGTTCCCAGCTGAGTATTCGAGGAGACCACGGGAAACTTCAAATGACGATGAAGCAGGTCCAAGTAATGCTGGTGAACATGATGATGTCCAACAGAATGAAGTTGCTCAGGATAATCAGTCGGCTCAGAATGATAATCTAGAAGCTGAAAATATGCCAGTATTTGATCATGGTGATTCAGATTCAGATTCTGAGGGGGAGCAAATTCAGATTTCAAGTCAAACAAACCAAGTTGGTGAACAAGATGCAGAGCAGAATGTTACTAATCTGGAGGGAAATGTAGATGTTCCAAGTGAAGTGATGCCGCGAACTTTTTTATATCATCCAGAGGAGTTGATCATAGGAGAATTGCAAGCTGGAGTTCGCACTAGAAATCAGATTGATAAAGGGCTTACATGTTTTTATACAAAAGTTGCTCCTTTGCAAACTGAATTCTCATTGAGTTGTTTTATCTCGCAGGTTGAGCCAAGAACTTACAAAGAGGCGCTTACTGAAGACTCTTGGGTCAATGCAATGCAGGAGGAACTTAGTCAATTCGAGAAATTGGGAGTGTGGAAGTTAGTTGATTTGCCGGATGGTCAGAGAAAGATTAACACCAAGTGGGTGTTCAAGTGTAAGAGGGACGATAGAGGAGTTGTTGTAAGGAACAAAGCTCGACTCGTTGTTCAGGGATTTAGTCAACATGAGGGAATTGATTTTACTGAAGTCTATGCTCCTGTAGCACGACTAGAGGCAATCAGAATTTTCCTAGCATTTGCGTCTTGGAAGAACTTCAAAGTTTATCAGTTGGATGTTAAATCGGCGTTTCTTTATGGGAAGGTTAAAGAGGAGGTTTATGTCGGTCAGCCACCGGGCTTCACCGATCCAATCCACAAAAACAAGGTCTATTTATTGGACAAAGCGCTGTATGGTTTACACCAGGCCCCGAGAGCTTGGTACGAGACTTTGTCTCAACACCTACTAGCCAACAAGTTCATTCGTGGAAAAGTGGATGCCACTCTCTTCACCAAAAAGGTCGATGGTCATCTTCTGATAGTTCAGATTTATGTGGACGATATAATCTTTGGGTCGACAAATGAAAATCTATGCAAAGATTTTGAATCAGTGATGAAGCAAAAGTTTGAAATGTCTTCAATGGGGGAGATGAAATTCTTTCTGGGTTTACAAGTTGAACAACTTCCCGAGGGAATTTTCATTCATCAGTCAAAGTATGTTCATGATATTCTAGAGAAATTTAGGATGTCAAGTTCTACTCCAGCTGCTACCCCACTTGCAACAAATCATGGGATTAACCCAGATCTCACCGGAGACAGGGCTGATGAAACGTTTTACCATTCCATGATAGGTTCTTTAATGTACCTAACTGCTTCACGTCCTGATATTATGTACCCAACGTGCCTCGCAGCAAGATTTCAGTCTAACCCGAGAGCATCGCATATGATCATTGTGAAGAGGATATTGCGCTACCTGAAAGGAACTCCTTCATTGGGGTTGTGGTATCCTAGGAAAGGCGACTTTACGCTCGAAGGGTATTCCGATTCGGATTTCGGATGCTGCAAAGTCAATTCAAAATCAACAACTGCAGGATGCCAGTTCTTTGGTCCTAGATTGGTTACCTGGCAGTGTAAGAAACAAACGTCTGTGGCGTTATCTACTTGTGAAGCGGAGTATGTTTCCGCTAGCAGTTGCTGCTCTCAGATCTTGTGGATACAGCAACAGATGCGCGACTACGGTTTGCAGTTTCTTAACACACCTCTTTTTGTTGATAATGAGGCCGCAATAAATATAACAAAGAATCCAGTACATCACGCTAAAACTAAACACATAGAAATTCGTCATCACTTTATTCGTGATTGCTTTGAGAAAAAGTTGATACGAATTGAGAAAATCCACACTGACGAACAGAAAGCTGATTTACATACCAAAGCTTTTGATAAAAATCGGTTTAAATATTTGTTAAAACTGAATGGTATGAAGCTTCTTTCAGTGTCGGATGGCATAATTGGCGTTGATGAGAGTACTGTTGCGGATGAAGACGAGAAACAATCTGCAATGGTTTGTCGAATTTTTACTTGTTTTGGTATTTAGGGGGAGTAGATAGATGTACATAGTTTATTTTCAGAAAATACAAAAACAGTAAAAAATGCAAAAATACAAAAACATGATAAAATCTGAAAAAGAGCTTGTGTATATAGGGAAAATGATAGTACATCGGCTAGACGATTACAGTATGCTAAAGATTTGTAAAGTATAAAAGAGTTAAACAATCTTACTGATGATGTGTCGATAGGTTTTTGCACATTTAGTAGATTTATTCGGGATATAAACCTAAATTCAAACTTGTGAATTCGTGGGGAACACTACTTGGATATATAGGTAACCCCTGAAATCTTGTTTGAAAGGTCTCTTAATCTGATATACTAGGTCTTTATACTCAATGATGTCTGGGGTATTATTCCGGGACTTCTGCTGAACGGTGGTTCTGACCTAGTCCTTGGATAATACTTGCTGCAATGCTTGAATCACAACATTAAACCCTCAGCATGCTGAAACAATAAAATTGATAAATGCTGCTGTTGTAAGCAAAAAGATCCTCTAAAGGGGACACACCGAAAAGTCGAAGCTGATATCTCTCTGCGTATACGGAAGTATCGACCTGAGATCCCTCGGCCCTCGCATACCTAATTTATATACAGATATCATTGTAGTATACTCACCTGTAAGACTGATTAGTGAGATTCTAGATACGGGAGTATATTCAAGAGGTGGGACACATGAATGATCTAAGTTCATAATTCATCTAAATCGTATCCTGAGTAAATTGAAATTTGTGTGGGAATTTAAGATGGATCAGTATATCGACAATCGAGGTGAATTGTTTAAATCTGAGTATGAAATGAAGCTTAACGGTACTTGTGATTTGTCTGAAAAGCTGATATGATTCCCTGACACGCTCGCCAAAAATTTGTTTGTAAATAATTTACTTTGTTTACTTTCTGCAATTTAAGTTTTCTGTAGTTCATTTCTTAGTTTAGATCACTTTGATAAAATCCAAAAAGATTTTATTTCTGCTTTATTTTAGACAAACCAAAGTGGAGAGTTGATTGTTGAATTCTCAGTCGTTTGAAGCAGATGCAGGAGATTCTGGGCTGAAGAATGAGGAGAGCTTACTTTGAAGAAGTTTGATTTGTTTGAAAAGTCAAAAACAAGTTCATTAATTTGATACTTGTTATTTTCAGAAAATGTTTAAAATTGTTGTTTTTTTTTAAAATCAGTTTGTTTTGTCAAAAGATCAACCAAGATCATTAATTTGGACTTGGTAGATTAATCAAGGAGTAAATTGCCATTTTAGTCCCTGAGTTTTGTCCAAATTTGCCATTTTGATCCAAATAGTTTTATTTTCCCCCCTGGGTCCCTGACTTTTACATTTGTTGCCATTTTGATCACTTTGCCTAACTCCATCCAAAAACTCAGTTACTCTTTTCAATTTAAACCTTTTCAGTTGCCATTTTGATCCAATTTCAAAAAATCAAAAAAATTCCAAAAAATAAAAAAAAATCCAAAAATTCTAAAAAATTATAAAAAATCTAAAAAATTCAAAAAAATCTAAAAAATCATAAAAATTCTAAAAAATCATAAAAAATCTAAAAAATTCAAAAAAATGTAAAAATAAAAAAAATTCTAAAAAACCATAAAAATTCTAAAAAATTCAAATAATTCTAAACGGTTCGCGTCGAAACGGTTCGGTACGGTACGGGTCGAAACGGTTCGGTTCGATACGGTACGGGTCGAAACGGTTCGGTTCGATACGGTTCGCGTCGACACGGTTCAGTTCGAAAGGGTTCGCGTCGAAACGGTACGGTTCGAAACGGTTCGGCTCGAAACGGTTCAGGTTCGAAACGGTATGGTTCGAAACGGTTCGGGTTCGAAACGGTTCGCGTCGAAACGGTTCGGTTCGATACGGTACGGGTCGAAACGGTTCGGTTCGAAACGGTTCGCGTCGAAACGGTACGGTTCGAAACGGTTCGGGTTCGAAACGGTACGGTTCGAAACGGTTCGGGTTCGAAACGGTTCGCGTCGAAACGGTACGGGTCGAAACGGTACGGGTCGAAATGCTTCGCGTCGAAACGGTTCGGCTCGAAACGGTTCGGGTTCGAAACGGTACGGGTCGAAACGGTTCGTGTCGAAACGGTTCGGGTTCGAAACGGTTCGCGTCGAAACGGTTCGGTTCGATACGGTACGGTTCGATACGGTACGGGTTCGAAACGGGTCGCGTCGAAACGGTTCGGTTCGATACAGTACGGGTCGAAACGGTTCGGTTCGAAACGGTACGGGTCGAAACGGTTCGTGCCGAAACATTTAATGATTTTTGGATTTTTTAGAATTTTTTTGATTTTTTAGAATTTTTATGATTTTTATAATTTTTTATATTTTTTTGAATTTTTTTGAATTTTTATGATTTTTTAGAATTTTTTAGATTTTTTTGAATTTTTTAGAATTTTTTTTTATTTTTTGGAATTTTTTTTGATTTTTTTGGAATTTTTTTGATTTTTTGGAATTGGATCAAAATGGCAACTGAAAACATTTTTTAAGGAAATCCCCAAAATACCCCTGTTACAAACTGGGTTTTTGGATGGAGTTAGGCAAAGTGATCAAAATGGCAACAAAATGTAAAAGTCAGGGACCCAAGGGGGAAAATAAAACTATTTGGATCAAAATGGCAAATTTGGACAAAACTCAGGGACTAAAATGGCAATTTACTCTTAATCAAGTGATCAGGGTCATTAACTTGGACCTGAATACTTGAGTGGATTGTTAAAACTGATTGAGTTTGTGATTTAATGTTGAAAAGATAGAATTGTAATGTTTGTTGGTTGAGTAACAGGTTTGGACTTCATTATTCCCAATGGAAGCTAATTGTCAAAGCTTGAACCAGATATCTCAGATTCTAGCATATCGAGAGGGGGAGTCTATGAAAGGGGGAGTCTGGATCAACGGTCAAAGGGAAGATTGAAGTTTAAAGTTTGAAGATTGAAGATAAAGATTGAGGAAAGTTTTTACAATGTTTGAAGATTGATAAAGACAAAGACTTGAAGCCAAAGACTTCATCAACATCCAAGGGGGAGTCTGTTGGTGCACTAAATGTCTGCTGATTACGTCATAATCAAGTCTTGTGTCTAGATTGGTTGAATGTACACACAACATGGTCTTAATTAGAGTTTGTACTTGTTTATCTTGAAGATTTCGCTTGAAATCAGTTCAAGCGAAATCAACATCATGAGATTTAGCTTGAAACAAGTTCAAGCGAAATCAACAAGTGATGATTTCGCTTGAAACCAACTCAAGCGAAATCAACATAGTATAAATAGGTTGTTGTGTGATTCGTTTTAGATAACTTGGTCATTGTATGAGACACGAAGTGCTGCTGGATTTGTATCAGAAAACGTTGTATAAGCACGCATATTAATCAGAAAAGAAGAATTAAGAGGAAACTAGCTATTATGACTTTAATTACCTTGATTCCGCCTTCGTAATCGAAGATGAACTACCTTAAATGATGGTTTAAGGTCGTAGAACGGTCCAACAAAAGCACTGCCCAACCAAGGACTGATCAACCTTGAGGAAAGCACTGACATAAAGAGAGAGCAGTAGTTTAGTATATCATCTGTTTCATGTATTGTCAGTAGTTAAGTTTAGCAGTGTTTGTATAAGAACAGTAGATACAGGTTGTTAGGCTGTTAGACGTCGCTTTCATGGTGACGTCAGCAGAGATGCCTCAGCGGTTTGGATTGTCTATAAATGGAACAGTACTCTGTACTGTTACATTTGATTTGTTTTGAGTGAGTTCTTCTCCTCAATTCAATTCTTTCATCTTGTGCAATCCAACCTTGGGGTATCTGGCTGAGGGGGAGCTTAGTTTGTAAGCATGCTTGTAATCTTTTGAATTACTTTGTAATCTTTTGACTGATGAAAATCATTTGTTTATCTAAACTATTTTCTTCCTTGATTGTGTTTATAAAGTTTGTAATTATTTCCGCTGCACTTAAATTCTATTAAACTCTACGTGATCTGTTCAAATTATCCAAACAAACACAATCATGAGAGCCTCCGATCCTAACAAAGATATACCTAAAACTGCTTTCAGAACTAGGTATGGTCACTACGAGTTTACAGTCATGCCCTTCGGATTAACAAATGCACCTGCCGCATTCATGGACATGATGAATAGAATCTGTAAACCGTATTTGGATAAATTTATAATTGTTTTTATCGACGATATACTTATTTATTCAAAAAGTCAGGACGAGCATTGTGAGCATTTGCATGCACTCTTAACTTTGTTAAGAAAAGAAAAGTTGTACGCCAAATTCTCGAAGTGTGAATTTTGGTTGCAAGAAGTGCAATTCCTCGGACACATGGTGAATCACGAAGGTATTCACGTAGATCCTGCTAAGATAGAGGCGATTACCAAATGGAAGGTTCCGCAATGGAAATTAGAAGTTTTATAGGTTTAGCCGGATACTATAGACGGTTTATTAAGGATTTTTCCAAGATAGCTGTACCATTAACTAAGCTAACCTGTAGAGCAGTTAAGTTTGAATGGGGACCTAAACAAGAGGAAGCTTTTAGGATTTTAAAGAAAAAGTTAACCAATGCCCCAATCCTAGCTTTACCAGAAGGAACTGAAGATTTTGAAGTTTACTGTGATGCTTCAAAACTAGGATTAGGATGTGTGCTTATGCAACGCAAGAAGGTAATTGCGTATGCTTCAAGACAAATGAAAAAGCACGAAGAAAATTATACAACTCATGACTTAGAGTTAGGAGCCATAATTTTTGTCCTTAAAATTTGGAGACATTATCTGTATGGAAGTAAGTTTACTGTCTATACAGATCATAAAAGTTTAAGATATATATTCGGGCAAAAAGAGTTAAACATGAGGCAAAGGAGATGGATGGAAATCCTAAGTGACTACGACTGTGATATTCAGTATCACGAAGGAAAGGCAAATGTAATTGCAGATGCCTTAAGTCGTAAATACCATGAGAAACAACGGCGAGTTCGTACTCTCAGATTAAATCTACAGTTAGATTTAATGGAACAAATAAGGAATATTCAGGAAACAGCAATCAAGAATGATGCTGAAGAAATGAAAGGACGAATAAAGGAATTAGAACAAGGAGCTGATGGAATTTGGAAATTTCCTAAGAAAAGGATCTGGGTACCTAACCAAGGAGAATTAAGAAATAAGATCTTAGAGGAAGCTCATAAATCTAGGTATACCATACACCCTGGAAACAATAAAATGTACCAAGATTTAAGAAATAATTTCTGGTGGATAGGCATGAAGAAGGATATAGCTCAATATGTTTCTAAGTGTCTTACTTGTTCACAAGTCAAGGCAGAACACCAGAAGCCTTCAGGTCTACTACAACAATTAGAAATGCCTGTATGGAAATGGGAACTCATAAAAATGGATTTTGTTACTAAGTTACCCAAAACCAGAAAAGGGAATGATGCAATTTGGGTAATTGTGGATCGATTAACCAAATCAGCTCACTTTCTACCTATGAAAGAAACCTTTACCATGGAAAGGATGGCAAAGTTGTATGTGGATGAAGTAGTATCCTTACATGGAGTTCCACTCTCCATTGTATCGGATAGAGATAGTCGTTTCACTTCTCACTTCTGGACAAGTTTCCAAGAAGCTATGGGAACTAAACTGAATTTGAGCACTGCTTATCATCCTCAAACAGACGGGCAAAGTGAAAGGACGATACAAACTCTAGAAGACATGCTCAGGGCATGTGTGATAGATTTTGGTCGAAATTGGGACGATCATTTATCGTTAATTGAATTCTCCTATAACAATAGTTATCATTCAAGCATTGAAACTGCCCCATTCGAGGCACTGTATGGAAGAAAGTGTAGAACTCCAGTTTGTTGGGCAGAAATAGGAGAAAGTCAATTGTCAGGTCCTGAGATAGTGCAAGAAACTACCGACAAGATTATTCAAATCAAGGAAAGATTGAAGACGGCTCAAGATCGCCAGAAGAGTTATGCAGACAATAGACGGAAGCCTTTGGAATTTCAAGTTGGAGACAAAGTACTATTGAAAGTTTCTCCTTGGAAAGGAGTAGTTCGATTTGGTAAGAAAGGAAAGCTAAGTCCAAGACATGTAGGACCATTTTCAGTAATCCAACGTATAGGACCAGTTGCTTATCGTTTACAACTACCAGAAGAGTTAGCCGGAGTACATGATGTATTTCATGTATCCAACCTCAAGAAATGCCTATCAGACGAATCTTTGGTAGTACCTCTCCAAGATATAGAGGTAAACGAAAAGTTAAAATTTGTTGAGAAACCTCTTCAAATAGAAGACAAAAAGGTAAAGTTTCTCAAACACAAACGGTTAGTACTTGTCAAAGTCAAGTGGAATTCAAAGAGAGGACCTGAATACACTTGGGAGCTGGAATCCGAGATGAAGCGAAAGTATCCTCACTTATTCCAATAAATCTCGAGGACGAGATTTTAAATAAGGTGGGGAGGATGTAAGGACTCTCAAAATTTGAACTAAAAATACTCGTAAGTATAAACCCGGACCCCTGAAACCTTACCCTACATCAAAAATCAAGAAAAACAAAAATCTTGGTTCTCAGGTGGGCCGCGTAAGAGACAAGGTATGTCTTACGCGGGCCGCGTCAATGTTGGGTTGACCGGATAAGTGTTCCGAATCCACGTAACGACCACCTGGCTAACCTACTTGTGACTGGTCAAGGCTAGTCGTAGACTGGGCGGCCACGCGGGCCGCGTAAGGTTAGGCTAAGGGTTTACGCGGGCCGCGTGAAACCCTAATTTTACCTATAAATAGCTTGTTGCATGCACAGTCTGATGGTGTCGAAACAAACTTTCAAAAACGAAGTTTTAGTATTCTGAAGTCGAAAATACTTTCAATATTAGCGATGTAACACCCCGTGTTTTCGTAAGTGAAAGTCAAAGTCAACGACCGATCTCGCACAACTTGACTTGTAGAAATGTCTTTATTTTATTTATATTATGTGGAGTAAGTGTTGTTAATTGCAATAATCGATGTGTGTTAACCGTATTCCAATCGATCTACGGCTGTGAACTATAGGAAGTAACAATGCGATAAAGTTAATCAACTACTAGTCAAGCTATGCTAATCGAATCGACGTCGAATCGCAACTCGAACTATGTATTTTACTTATTGTTTATACGTGTGTGTGCGCCTTACGTGTTACCTGTGCATGTTTATTTATGTTATGTTGTGGTAATCAAGCGAACTCAATCGAAACTCGAATACTGTCAAACTCGAACTCGAATCACAATCGAACTAGGATAGATAGTGGAGAATAGATTATGCGAGACACAAAGAGGTTGGGACTGAAAGTAATTTGACTAGGAAACCCTATCGTATCGAACCGCCCGCAATCAAAATCGAAATATCAGAAATCGTCGCGCAAAACACTCAAAAAGGGTGACCGATCGATCGGGCTTCCCAGTCGATCGAACAGCCAGCCGAACGGACTGCTGTCCGATCGGACAAGCTATCCGATCGAGCTGCCAGCCGATCGGCCAGCCCTTTCCTCTTTTGTCATCCTACAAATACCCCTGTCATTGTCATCCTTTACCACTTTTGGAAACCTCTATTCGACCAGCACGCTCAACCCACCTTTTCTCAGATTTCTCTCGATTCCGGTAAGTTTTCGTCCTAAATCTTGTACTTTCTTGATCTATACACACTCCTACACCTTTCTATCTTTCAAATCTAAACTTTTAACCGTGAAATCATCAAGAATCAAGTGTTCTAGGATGATGCCATCATGAGTTCTTAAAGAACTTCATGTTTTGGCCTCAATCCACCAAAAATGACTTGGATCTAGCCGATTTCCACATGAACAAACAAGGATCTTTAATAGATCTAAACATAACCACGGTGAAAAGGATTGGAAGCTGGATTTTTCCAACTTTCTCCCAACTCTTTTCACCCTATGACTTCAAACCGGTAGAAACGGAACCTGAGCCGGTTTACAAATCACTTCGGTGGTTGTACGGTTCAAGATCTGGATTCTATCCACAAGGTTAGCCGACTTCGGGTAAACGTTAAACTTCGTTTCGAACAGACCAACCGACCGGATTTGGGTGATTCCTGTCCGACCCGGTAAACCAAGTGAGGACGAGGCACCTATGGTTTTACTCGCTGTCAAAGTACCTCGATAAAACGACAAACAAACAGAACGGCCAAGTGTTAGACGAAAGGACTGATCAGGTCAGACGAAAGGCGCCATTTTGACGTGACCGTGTCGTCCCGATCAGTCAAAAACCCAATTAAACCTAGGTAGCTAGGGTAAGTCGGGTATCGTATCCACGAAGAGCAGGTGGTCAGTATCGCATGACCCGTTCGATTAGTTAGACTATTTACGAACAATGTACAATGTAATTATGAAGCTTGCTAATTTTTATTTTTAGTTTGTTTAGAAAAATTATTAGAAACCACTAATTAGAATGAGTAAAAATAACAAGTTAGAAACAAGGATCACACCCGGTTCGACAACTGCAAGACCTAGAGTTTCTACACGTTAGACTTAATTTAGTTGCATTTGATTATTAACGGATTTAGTATTACGTGGCTTAGGTGTCAAGAGCTATCAACGTCATAGACAACGGACCGCACTACACTTCATTACCAAGAACATGTAAATCCTAACCTATAGCAAGGCATAATTGCACATATTCATTTCACAAAGTCAAATTTAATAACTCACTCGACAATTCATGAATCCAATACAAATGCAAGACAATTGATATAAGTTTCAAATGGTTAAATACAACTAGTCACAAATTAAATCATAAACAAAATATTGAAACCCTAGAATTCTTACAAAGTCTACACCGGGGTGAAACCCTAGAAGACTAGCCGTTCATGGTACTCGTTCGATCTTCAAAGGCTTGCGATGATAATCGATGATATTGAGTGAAATAAAAAATTATTCGGCTGCCCCCCTTCGATGCGTTTTTCTTTTTCCCTCGTAACCGTCCCCTCTTTTTTTTTTAATTTATTTTCGTGATTCCCCAAGCCCATCAAGTAGTAAAGTCTGCTCCAATCTTTTGTGAGTCCATGAAATTAAATATGGCCCAATCAATTGAAAGCCCCTCCATGATGTTTCACGTGCATGCTTTTTTTGTTTTTGTTTATCAAAATCTGCCAATCCACTTTAGAATAATGATGATGTTGGGATGACATATTGGCGCCTCCTCTTCTTCCAATGGCTGTGCACATGTACAAAAAGGCATGTATATATGTTCTTGTGATAAAAAGTCAACAATCCCCACTTGGATGTTATGGCTTCCTTAAATCTGCCGTTCGTATATTTTAATAGTTCAAACCTTTTAATTCCTTTCCCAAGAAACACATGTGCATGTCATTTAAATTCACCGCCGTCTACGGTTTCAGCCGTAAATCCCATCTCAAACTGTAAACCCCCCATGTTAAAGTCCCTGTTCATTTTGTTGCACTCCCTCTTTAAACATCATAACTTCACCGTCTTAACATGTTTTACCTGCGAACATACGAATACTCGCAATAAACCAGTTCCAAACATATGATCGTGCAAAATAAGCTAAACCATGTAAAATCAACACTTAAACACCCATGTTTTGCACTATACATCACATCCCCACACTTGTCGTTTGCTTGCCCTCAAGCAAATCTGTCTTTCACTTTCACGTGGGTCGAACGAGAAACACACTTCCCATTCCCGAGACAAAGGTTAAGGTCTAATGTCATACCCGGTTCAAACTTTTTTACAATTTACGAAATATTTAACGAAAAAGTGAATAATCCCATATTAAATGGTTATCCAAGATTAACCCGCCCGTAAAACTAACAAGTCATGGACATCCCTCACAATGTTCTCTCCACTCGGTTTAAAATTGGCTAATAGTTGATGCATTAGCGCTTTTGAAATAATCACTCAAACCGATTAGAACATGTACCCGCATAGGCTTGCAACTCAATCGTTCTCCACCACTGAACACAAATACTAAGCACAAGTCAAAAGGTCTTTGTAAGGGTTGTAACGGGGCTAGGCTAAGGGTAGGGAATATGATATTTAAATTGGCTAAGGTGATGAAAATTCGACTTTTATTGTAAACAACTATTCTAAACACGACTAACTACCAACATCAAACTAGAAGGCAATAATTTTCGCCTTTTATTCCACAAACTACTACTCATATTTTTGTATTTTTCTCAACAATTTTTCTCTTCTTTTTTTTCACAACTTTTTTTTTTTGAATTTTTTGATTTTTTTTCACAAAATGTAAAGCACAACTATACAAACAAATAGACATACAATCGAATTTTCATCACACGGGTTTAAAAGAAAAGGCTTATGGTTATGGGCTATGGGGTGGTCAAACGAAAGGATTAGGTTCAAAGTTGGCTACTAGGGGATGATTTTTGGTTAAGGATATATAAATGGTGTAAAAGAAAAAGGTTTACCTAATGCCTTAATCATTCTCGTGCTTGTATTCGGTGTATGGTCTCAAACGCATCAAAAGTTGCAAGTTCTACAATACATGACTAATGGTCCACTCAAACAAAGAAACATGTATATGTAAATCTATGATATAAAAGTGGCTCAAAACCTCACGTATAAAGGTATGGTATGTGATATGCATAAAATGCTAGTTTTTTTTAAGCGGATTATTCCCAAATAACCACCCGCTAAATACCCGTCATGCTATTAATTTAAACTTGACCATGACAAAAGACCACATGGGTTGTGACATCCCTCGTTGACTTAGTTACTTGTGCTTTAAGATCACTTTCGAAACAAGACATTTTCTGAAAAAATTTTGAAATTTTCCCCCATCCCCACACTTGAGGTAAACATTGTCCTCAATGTGTAGTGTTTAAATGAACGGGTCAAAATCGAAAACTTTTACTACTCCCCCATCCCCACACTTGAGGTACATATTGTCCTCAATGTGTAAGAACTAGAGTTTTTTTTTTTAAACACACAAGGGATGTGACACGGCTAACCTCCATAAAATTTCATCCCGGAAAATAAAATACAATTTACAATCCACTTATTTGCTAACTAAAAATCAAAAGTAAAAAGAAACGTATGCACCTGATTTTTGAGCTAGTTCCTCGTGTGCTCTTCATCTTTTCAACAAAGCGGTCGTCTCATGAACATAATGTACCTACAAATCTTAACCCTTGTGTAGAAGCATGCTTCTCACAACCATTAAAATTTATTAGCTACCTAGTTCTACCACTTTTATGAAAATATTACCAAGTCATACATTAATTTACTTTGATTTATGTAGAAAAATAACTTACAATAACAACAAACCTAACTCACTTTCGTAGGAATCACGGTTGCATTTAGTGTATGCAACAAGCCCTTTTAAACCCCCCAATAGCTTGGGAGGACGAGTAGGTCTCGTGAGGGTTATATAGGGAACACACCCACAACGTTCATTTAACTACAAAAAAAAAAACAAATAATAATACAAACTCTACAACAATTATACCTGGTTAATCTCTCATGGTGGTCGAAGTGAACATTTTCCTACCGAGTTTCCAACATACGCTCGGTAATTGGCATGCCGAATCCATACTCTTTTTATTATATTCGGCATACACAATGTACAACTTCGGGGTCGTCTCTTAACAACATGGCCAATGTCTTTCAACGCCACTTTTCGAATCCTTATGCCCGAACCCGCATCCCCAACTTTGTTGGTTGGAGTGATAAGTTTGGGAGAAGGATGAATATGAATGTGAGCTTCTTTCGAATCCGATTCGTCTTGCGGTGTCATGTCTTCCAGTCGGTTCAAACATTCAATTACTTGCTCCGAAAGTTCCATAACCTCTTCCACCACATCACCATCCACCATTATACCATTAGCCAAAACCTCCCGCTCGCGTTTAAATTGGGCTAATTCCTCCGCTAATTGACCCACTTGCATCACCAATGCTTCATGGGCTTTATCCCTTACTTCAAACTCTTTCTTTATTTCGGCTTTGAACTCTTGATTTGAATTCCGCATTTCAGTTTTAAGTTCTTGATGTGAATTAGTAAGAGCATTCATGATGGCATCGAGCTTGGAATGCACCGACTCTTGAGGTTCCTCGTATACCGGTTGAGGGTATTCATTATCATAATCATCATACTCATCCCGGTAACTTGAGAAGTGTGGCAATTCGGGCTCATAGTAGTATTCTTGATAATGTGGTGGTGGTGGATTATCATATGGATAATATGAGGATGGACCACTGAAATCTTCATAGTCCGCCATCCTATAATCATATAATCCGCTAAGGTAGTCTTCCCGCTCCCTGTTGGCTTGAACTTTTGCGTGGAAAACAGAGTAATCTTCTAAATAATGCTCTCCGCTTCCGCAACACTCACACGGATCATCATCTACCCAATTCATATTGAAAGATGTGCCTGCAAAACATGTACCTGCACAGACAAGCTCGACCACCCGAAGTAAAATCACAAATATACAAAAAAAAAAGAAAATAAACTAAACTAATATCGAACAAGCAATGAAATACTAAGCGCACTAGCTCCCCGGCAGCGGCGCCATTTTGACGTGACCGTGTCGTCCCGATCAGTTAAAAACCCAATTAAACCTAGGTAGCTAGGGTAAGTCGGGTATCGTATCCACGAAGAGCAGGTGGTCAGTATCGCACGACCCGTTCGATTAGTTAGACTATTTACGAACAATGTACAATGTAATTATGAAGCTTGCTAATTTTTATTTTTAGTTTGTTTAGAAAAATTATTAGAAACCACTAATTAGAATGAGTAAAAATAACAAGTTAGAAACAAGGATCACACCCGGTTCGACAACTGCAAGACCTAGAGTTTCTACACGTTAGACTTAATTTAGTTGCATTTGATTATTAACGGATTTAGTATTACGTGGCTTAGGTGTCAAGAGCTATCAACGTCATAGACAACGGACCGCACTACACTTCATTACCAAGAACATGTAAATCCTAACCTATAGCAAGGCATAATTGCACATATTCATTTCACAAAGTCAAATTTAATAACTCACTCGACAATTCATGAATCCAATACAAATGCAAGACAATTGATATAAGTTTCAAATGGTTAAATACAACTAGTCACAAATTAAATCATAAACAAAATATTGAAACCCTAGAATTCTTACAAAGTCTACACCGGGTGAAACCCTAGAAGACTAGCCGTTCATGGTACTCGTTCGATCTTCAAAGGCTTACGATGATAATCGATGATATTGAGTGAAATAAAAAATTATTCGGCTGCCCCCTTCGATGCGTTTTTCTTTTTCCCTCGTAACCGTCCCCTCTTTTTTTTTAATTTATTTTCGTGATTCCCCAAGCCCATCAAGTAGTAAAGTCTGCTCCAATCTTTTGTGAGTCCATGAAATTAAATATGGCCCAATCAATTGAAAGCCCCTCCATGATGTTTCACGTGCATGCTTTTTTTGTTTTTGTTTATCAAAATCTGCCAATCCACTTTAGAATAATGATGATGTTGGGATGACATATTGGCGCCTCCTCTTCTTCCAATGGCTGTGCACATGTACAAAAAGGCATGTATATATGTTCTTGTGATAAAAAGTCAACAATCCCCACTTGGATGTTATGGCTTCCTTAAATCTGCCATTCATATATTTTAATAGTTCAAACTTTTTAATTCCTTTCCCAAGAAACACATGTGCATGCCATTTAAATTCACCGCCGTCTACGGTTTCAGCCGTAAATCCCATCTCAAACTGTAAACCCCCCATGTTAAAGTCCCTGTTCATTTTGTTGCACTCCCTCTTTAAACATCATAACTTCACCGTCTTAACATGTTTTACCTGCGAACATACGAATACTCGCAATAAACCAATTCCAAACATATGATCGTGCAAAATAAGCTAAACCATGTAAAATCAACACTTAAATACCCATGTTTTGCACTATACATCAGATGTGTGCCGAACGCCCAAGACTCGAGGCAAAGGCATAGTCCTGGAAGTTAAATGTGCACAACGGATCCTTGTGAATAGTCGAACCACTTTGGATAGTCGAAGTCTACTAGCCGCGGACGATCTACCTCTCGATTTTTTTTGCATTTCAAAGATATTTTGCCGATTTTTATACGTGTTTCATGTGTCATTTCTCATTTCGACTCCCAAACGCTTGCGTAACGACACGTTCAACGTGAAAAATCCATGAACGTGCGTGACCGAACACACTAGATGTACAATTTACCGTGATTCTTGTTAGGTCCCGGTTTTGACTCCGAAACGATTGCGAACCGAACGTGTGACGTGCGGAATCCGTGCACGAACGAGACCGAAACACACGAGACGTAATATAATCTGTGATTCAAAATAGATGTGAAAGGTACAAAGAAACGTGAATCACCTTTTGCCTTTCTCTCACTGGTTTCTCTCTCTAGCTCCTATCTCCTCAAAGGTAGCAAATGGAAAAAGTATCAAAAGTTGCCAAAAGTCCTAAACTCTAACCCTAACACATCTATTGATAGGTTTCTGTTTTCTGATTGCCTCTGTTGGTTAAATGCGTATGTGTTTCTTTGCTTATGTGCTTAGGTACTAAATGATTATGTGTTTTATGTGCTATGTGAATATGTGATTTCGTGATAAGTATTTACGTAAGTATACGTGTTCCTGAGCTTTAGTAAGTGATAGACGTGTGAGGTGAGATTCGAATACAATGTGATCAGTCCTGTGACGATGTCTGTTGCAGACCATGTCGTCTGGATCTCGTCATGCACTCTCTTGTCAAGAAAAGAGAGACAAACGCCTCGCTTCTATCATCGCCAAAAGTGTGGCAAAGGCCGTGAGTGATGTTTACGAAAATGCCAGCAAGTCATCCGAGGAATCAAGGACCGATGCTCCTAAGGCTACCGCGAGACCCTTCAGTTTCAAGCAATTCAAGTCGTGTAGGCCAAAAGAATTCACTGGCGAAGGAGGTCCTACTGCACTATTTCGCTGGTTTGATTCCATTGAGGTTACTCTGCGACAAAGTGGTTGCCCTGATGACCTTCGAACTCTTAATGCTACCGGCGTTTTCCAGTCCCGTGCTCTAGACTGGTGGACGGCCGAGAGGAACAAGCGAGGGAACGATGCAGCCTACGGTCTGTCGTGGGACGAGCTCAAGGAAGTTATGCTAGAGGAATTTTGTCCTCCTCACGAGCGTCAAAAGCTGGAAGATGAATTTTGGCACATACAGTAGAAGGATGGTGACAATGCTGGTCTTACTGCTCGTTTCAAGCAGCTCAGCATTATATGTCCCGACCAAGTCAAGACTCCCAACATGACAATCAAGAAGTACATCCAGGCCCTGCCCGACTGCGTTGCTGATTTCGTGCAAGCGGCTAAGACTACGACGATCGAGGAAACTTATCTGTTGGCCGCTGAAATCAACGACAAGCGGGTTAAGGCTGGTGTATGGGATAAGACTTCGAAGCATCTGCATCAAGCTACCGCTACCGCACCCACTGCTGAACCCACCTCATCAAGCAACAAGAGAAAGAACAGCTCCACCAACAAGAACTGTGCGAATACTGCTGCACCGATTCAAGCTGTACCTGCCCAACAGCGTCAACTAGCGGCGCCTGTGGCCAATGCACCGCCTGCAAAGCGTGCATACACTGGACCACACCCGCTCTGCCCTACTTGCACCTACCACCACCCGACTGCTATTCAATGCCACTTATGTGCTCATTGAAATGTATACGGCCACTTTACTGCCAACTGCCGTATTCGTCAAACTCCTGCCAATCAAGCTCTACTCACTGCCCCACAGGGTCAACAAGCTCCTCCGGCACCCGCAGTCAAAGCCAGAGCCTGCTTCGCATGTGGCAACCCGAACCATTTCACCAACATGTGCCCAAACAGGGCTACGAAACAAGAGCCTCAGCAACAGCAGCAACAACAGCAACAGCAGCAACAACGGGCCGCACGCGCCAGAACCTTCAACCTCAACGTACGTCAAGCCCAGGCCTACAACAACGTGGTCAATGGTACGTTCCTTGTGAATGGTATTTATGCTTCATGTTTATTTGATACCGGAGCCGATAATTGCTTTGTGTCACTAGAATTTGAGAAACTCCTTAGTCGTAAACGTTCTCAACTCTCCTCGAAGTTCGATGTAGAAGTCGCTACCGGAAGAACCGTCGCTGTTAATTCTGTTATCCGTGATTGTACTCTTGAGCTCAATAATCACATCTTCCCAATCGACCTTATTCCGATGCAACTCGGAAGCTTTGACGTCATAGTAGGCATGGACTTTCTTCGCGAAAACCATGCTGAAGTTGTGTGCTTCAACAAGATGATTCGTTTTTCGCTCGCGAATGGTGACTTATTGTGTGTATATGGCAATACTACTTCAAAGGGTCTCAAGCTTATGTCAGGTATCCAAGCCAGCAAGTATCTCCGCAAGGAATACAGGGCTTTCTTGGCAAACATTGTAGTAGCGGAGAAGGAAAAGAAAGAGAAGAAGGAAGTAAAAGACGTTCCTGTGGTTCAAGAATTTCCTCATGTTTTCCCAGAGGATCTTCCCGGATTACCGCCAAGTCGTGATATCGACTTTCGTATTGACCTCATTCCTAGAGCCAATCCTATTGCCAAAGCTCCTTACCGACTCGCACCGTCAGAAATGCGCGAACTCTCAACCCAACTCCAGGAACTGCTTGATAAAGGCTTTATTCGCCCGAGCACCTCTCCTTGGGGCGCGCCAGTCCTTTTCGTCAAAAAGAAGGATGGGTCGTTCCGGATGTGCATCGACTACCGGGAATTGAATAAGTTAACTATCAAGAACCGCTATCCTCTGCCTCGTATCGACGATTTGTTTGACCAACTACAAGGCGCCACGTGTTTCTCCAAGATCGACCTACGTTCAGGATACCATCAGCTACGTATTCAAGAGGAAGATATACCCAAAACCGCGTTTCGTACTCGATACGGCCACTACAAATTCGTTGTCATGCCTTTTGGTCTAACAAACGCACCAGCGGTTTTCATGGACCTGATGAATCGCGTGTGTAAACCATATCTCGACCGTTTCGTCATCGTATTCATCGACGATGTCTTGATCTATTCCAAATCGAAAGCCGAACACGCGCAACATCTACGTTTGGTTCTCGAGTTACTCCAGGGGAACCAACTCTATGCCAAGTTCTCCAAGTGCGAATTCTGGTTAGGGGAAGTTCAATTTCTGGGACACATTGTTAATAGTCAGGGTATTCACGTTGATCCTGCGAAGATTGAAGCAGTCAAGAGCTGGGTTACGCCTAAGAACCCGTCTGAAGTCCGCTCCTTTCTCGGACTAGCGGGCTATTACCGACGATTTATCGAAGGGTTCTCAAAAATCGTTGTGCCGCTTACCTCTCTTACACACAAGGACCAGCCTTTTGTCTGGGGAACCAAACAAGAGTCTGCCTTTCGAACCCTCAAGCACATGCTCTGCAATACTCCTGTTCTCACATTGCCCGACGGAAACAATGATTTCATTGTCTACTGTGATGCTTCCAACCTTGGTCTCGGTTGTGTTCTCATGCAACAGGACAAGGTCATAGCTTACGCATCTCGTCAGCTCAAAATCCACGAGAATAACTATACAACCCACGATCTCGAGCTAGGCGCGGTTGTTTTTGCATTAAAGATTTGGCGACACTACCTGTATGGTACCAAGTGTACGATCTTCACCGATCATAGGAGCCTACAGCATATCTTTAATCAGAAGGAACTTAATATGCGTCAACGCCGATGGGTAGAACTTCTCAACGATTACGACTGTGAGATTCGTTATCACCCAGGCAAAGCAAATGTTGTTGCCGACGTACTTAGCAGACTGAGCTATTTGCTCAGTACTCGTAATGTTCAAGCCCAGCACAACCTCGAAACCCTCATCCGCGACGCTCAACATGCATGTTTCAACGAACGCACTTTGAAGAAGGAAAGAATCTACCACGATGGAGCCCAGCTTGTGAGCAAATCGAATGGAATATTTCACTTTTTAGACCGAGTTTGGATTCCCAAGCGAACCAATTTGCGACAGATTATCATGGACGAAGCCCATAAATCCCGTTATTCTGTTCATCCAGGTGCCGACAAAATGTACCAGGATCTTCGTTATAAGTACTGGTGGCCGGGTATGAAAAAGGATATCGATCTTTATGTCGGAAAATGCCTAACTTGTGCTAGAATCAAGGCTGAACATCAAAGACCCTCTGGCTTGCTCGAACAACCACCAATTCCCATGTGGAAGTGGGAGAGCATAGCTATGGATTTCGTAACCAAGCTTCCACCCACGTCATCAGGTCACGACAGCATATGGGTTGTAGTCGACCGTTTGACTAAATCAGCTCACTTCCTGCCCATACGAGAAGACTACAAGGTAGAACGATTAGCCCGAATCTACACCGACGAGATCATTTGTAATCATGGTACGCCTCGTGACATCATCTCTGATCATGATGCGCAGTTTACTTCACGATTATGGGAAACGTTTCAAACGGCACTCGGTACAACGCTTAATCTAAGTACTGCTTTCCACCCTCAAACCGACAGCCAGACTAAAAGAACGATCCGTACTCTTGAAGACATGCTCTGTGCGTGTGTTCTAGACTTCGGTGGTAATTGGGATAGACACCTGCCGTTAGTCGAATTCTCGTATAACAATAGCTATCATTCCAGCATCGAGATGGCACCTTTCGAGGCACTATACGGAAGAAGATGTCGGTCGCCTATTGTGTGGCATGAGATCGGTCATTCGCAGCTAACCGGTCCTGAGCTATTACAAGAAACGACAGACAAAATTTTCCAAATCAGAGACAACCTGGTGAAAGCTCGGGATCGACAGAAGGTTTACGCCGGTAAAAAGCGCAAGCCCCGTGAATTTGGCGTTGGTGACTACGTACTCCTAAAGGTATCACCTTGGAAGGGTGTAGTCCGATTCGGCAAGAAAGGGAAACTCGCGCCTCGATATGTTGGACCTTTTAAGATTCTGGAAAGGATCGAAAAAGTCACCTACAGACTCGAATTACCGGAGGAACTTAGTAACGTCCACCCGACTTTCCACGTGTCAAACCTCCGAAAGTGCATCGCCGACCACGATTTACATGTCTCTCTAGACGATCTACAAGTGAACGAAACATTACACTTCGTGGAAAAGCCTGTTGAAATCATGGATCGCCAAACCAAGCAGCTCAGGCGCTCACGCATTCCTATTGTGAAGGTCCGATGGGAAGGCAAACGAGGCGCAGAGTTCACTTGGGAACTCGAAAGCGACATGAAGGCAAAGTACCCGCAGTTGTTCCAGGAGAAAGTCTAGATAGAGAAAGTTCTCCACGCGATTCTCGGCTTTGTAACAGCTTCCAGCTTAATTTCGGGACGAAATTCTCTAAACAAGGGGAGGCTGTAACACCCCGTGTTTTCGTAAGTGAAAGTCAAAGTTAAGGTCAAAGTCAACGACCGATCTTGCACAACTTGACTTGTAGAAATGTCTTTATTTTATTTATATTATGTGGAGTAAGTATTGTTAATTGCAATAATTGATGTGTGTTAACCGTATTCCAATCGATCTACGACTGTGAACTATAGGAAGTAACAATGCGATAAAGTTAATCAACTACTAGTCAAGCTATGCTAATCGAATCGACGTCGAATCGCAACTCAAACTATGTATTTTACTTATTGTTTATACGTGTGTGTGTGCCTTACGTGTTACCTGTGCATGTTTATTTATGTTATGTTGTGGTAATCAAGCGAACTCAATCGAAACTCGAATACTGTCAAACTCGAACTCGAATCATAATCGAACTAGGATAGATAGTGGAGAATAGATTACGCGAGACACGAAGAGGTTGGGACTGAAAGTAATTTGACTAGGAAACCCTATCGTATCGAACCGCCCGCAATCGAAATCGAAATATCAGAAATCGTCACGCAAAACACTCAAAAAGGGTGACCGATCGATCAGGCTTCCCAGCCGATTGGACAGGCTATCCGATCGAGCTGCCAGCCGATCGGCCAGCCCTTTCCTCTTTTGTCATCCTATAAATAACCCTGTCATTGTCATCCTTTACCACGTTTGGAAACCTCTGTTCGACCAGCACGCTCAACCCACCTTTTCTCAGATTTCTCTCGATTCCGGTAAGTTTTCGTCCTAAATCTTGTACTTTCTTGATCTATACACACTCCTACACCTTTCTATCTTTCAAATCTAAACTTTTAACCGTGAAATCATCAAGAATCAAGTGTTCTAGGATGATGTCATCATGAGTTCTTAAAGAACTTCATGTTTTGGCCTCAATCCACCAAGAATGACTTGGATCTAGCCGATTTCCACATGAACAAACAAGGATCTTTAATAGATCTAAACATAACCACGGTGAAAAGGATTGGAAGCTGGATTTTTCCAACTTTCTCCCAACTCTTTTCACCCTATGACTTCAAACCGGTAGAAACGGAACCTGAGCCGGTTTACAAATCACTTCGGTGGTTGTACGGTTCAAGATCTGGATTCTATCCACAAGGTTAACCGACTTCGGGTAAACGTTAAACTTCGTTCCGAACAGACCAACCGACCGGATTTGGGTGATTCCTGTCCGACCCGGTAAACCAAGTGAGGATGAGGCACCTATGGTTTTACTCGCTGTCAAAGTACCTCGATAAAACGACAAACAAACAGAACGGCCAAGTGTTAGACGAAAGGACTGAACAGGTCAGAACGCTGACCGATCGGACTGCTGTCCGATTAGATAGTCAGCCGATCGACTGGCCAGCCGATCGACTGGCCAGCCGATCGGCTGGCACATTGTCCCACACAACCAAATTGTTTTGAAGAATAATATAGAACGAACTGTTGTTCGATCGAACTACTGTCCGATCGGATTACTCTTCGGATCATGAGATACTATGCTTTAATACTTGATCGATTTTCAACATGTTCAATGCACTCGAAGTGCCACCCGATCGAACAGCCGTCCGATCAGGTGACACCCTGTTGTCCGATCGAACAGCAATTGTGCTATTCGATCGATCAACCATCCGATCCACTGCATCACACTTTACTTTCACTAAAGTCTTGACTTGTTGACTTGCCAACCGATCGAACACCTGTCCGATCGAACACCTGTCCGATCGAACACCTGTCCGATCCAAAGGCTAAACCTTGAAATTCTGTTGAATGCCTAACCGATCGGACTGCCGGCCGATCGGACAGCCGTCCGATCGACCGACCTGAAAGGTAAAGGTACTTCAATGTTTTCAAAATGCTACAACGAAAACTTCAAAGGTCAAGCCATCATACACAAACACATCCTTCCCAAAGGAAGAAACAATCCACTCGAACAGCCATCCGATCGGCCTATCAACCGATCGGACAGCCGTCCGAGCAGTCTGTCAGCCGAACGGCCAGCCGTCCGATCGGACTACCGTTCGATCGACCAGCTGTCCGACTCCCCCACACTTGTTTCCTGTTTTACGTTTCGCTTATCGTTATACTATCAATCTATTCAGGCTAACCGTACTCGCTAAGCGCTCCCTTCAATCCATTAATCGTTGTGAGTATACTCGAACCCTTTTTGCTTTAAGCACTTTTGGGTGTTACATACGTTACGAATATTCAAACTACAACTATCACACTACTCAAACTATTTGAACGCTAACCGTTAATGCATGTTATACGTGGCTTATGAATGCTTGTTTGTTATGTTTACACATGGAATGCTGTCTACCTGCCTTAGCAACGATAGTACTATAGTTTGGACTCAGCACCCGTTCACTCCGGGGTTGTTAAGGATCTTTTACTTGCATGGATTAGGGTGGTAATCATGTATTGCGAACTGCCTCGGGCAGTCAACCCGCAGTCATTGGTATCGATGGGTCTATGTCGATAACTAACGTGCTTCATTTCACTATGTGTACGTGCTGGTTATGCGTAATCGAATTCGAACTCTATATGATACTATCAAACTTGTATGCTCACCTTTACATTTTGTGTATTGACTTTATTTTAACGTATGTGACAGGTGTTTAGGTTGCTTGTATGCCTAGCTCACTGTGAAATTGAGGCTAGGAAAAGTCTAGGATGCTCTCTGCGCTGTGATGAAATCGAAGCTAGGAAATGGGGTCCTAGAAACCAATAAATAAACTATTTTGTTTGAATCTGAGTTGTCGGAACAGGATATTTGTCTTGATGTTTATCTGTAATAATTTATCTACTATTTGAGACATGGTATGGGACATGTTAACTTAAATTGAATGGTAATGATAGTTGTTATGGAAACTTCTGGACAATCTATTTCGCTCAGTGCCATGCCCCTATGATTTCCGCTATCGGTTGGGGTGTGACAAGCAAGGTGCTACTCCGATACCGGGTATTAACTCGATCGCTGCTACGATTCAATGTCCGATCGATTAAACTATCCAATGGATGTTTAAGTGTTGCCCACATTAGGGTTTATGCTTTGTCATTCATCATTAATATGATGGATGTTTAAGTATCGCACTTTGTCATTCGTTGTGAAGGTTTTAATCTCGTGAGTTATCGTAAATGTTGTATTAGTTACTAACCGAGTTCGTGTGCATGTTATTAAAATTAGGTTAAAAGGCTAATCAGTAGGCTAGGCTCTGCTCAAATAAATTTGCAATGTGAGTCATTTTCTTTTTATCAAATTTGATTTCAAAATCATGTTTACTTTCAAAGTTATAATTACGGGGATTAAGTCTTTGTAGTCACCAAATTACAGCCGGTATGTGGGGTTTTGTATACATTACTTGATAATCTTCACCATTGGACAACGGGGGGGCCAATGGGTCGAGTGACAAATACCGTGGGTAGTTGGTTGATATCAGGAAACATTGTAATCGCTCTTAATACTGTAAATTATAACAATTTGTCGTTTTAGTAAAAAGAATGATTCACCAGTATTTCCCACTGACAAAACCTTTTTCAAACATGTTTCAGGTGATCTGTTATGATCCAGGAAAAGTGCTAAGAAGCACTACAAGCTTAAGGAAGTGGCTCAACATAAAATAAAGAAACATGTTTTGTAAAATAAAGATTTCTCAGTGAAATCATATGATTGTAAATTACAGGGTTTTATCCCGAGTTGTGAAATAAAATAATCGGGAAATATTTCAGTTTTAAAAAAATCCTGAAGAAAACTTCCGCTGTTAAATAAATACCACGGGATTTTCTGTCCCGCGGCTCCTGAAACGAGTCAAACCGGGTCGGGGGCCGTGACAGCATCCTTAACATTTCTAAGACTTAGGAATCAAAACATTCTACCTTCTTTGTCCTTCTTCCTAGCTATGAACATTCCTGCCACCTCGCCTCAACCTCTCACGAAATCTGCAACGTCCCAAGGTCTGCAGCCACTAGGCAAATTAGAGATATAGAACTTAGTGATATTCTCCTTGTAAGCCTTGTTGCTATTCAAGCTTCTTCCTTTCTTTCTTAGGTGATGAGGATCCAACCAAGGACCATCCTCTTCCATAACCTAGGGAGAAACAACACCCGAATGGCGAATGGAAAGACGGAGAAAAATTGAGATAGAGAGGAAGGTTAAGTTAGATCCTCAAGCGATATGAGGATCTCATTAAACCTATAAACGCTATCCTAATCACCTCCCCTTCGTCGAGCCACCGGCGGATTGTACTCCAAAACGCAACAGATGAGACGAAACGAAACGATTCCTCCCCGGACGGCGAATGGAAGAGGTGACACTAAACGTTAGAATGTAAGGTCAAGCTGAAGGACACAGCAACCTTGCAAGCTAACCCTAGAATCACCGCAACGTCGAGCCACCGGCGGACGGAATATAGAGAGACAAGGAGAGTGGAGAGTATAAAGTGCCTGCCTAAGTTCTAAGTTCTAAGTTCTAAACCTAACTCTATTTTAATATATAACATTTGCAACTTACATGAATAGCCCTTTGACTTTGACTTGGATTTTTTTTCCTTTTGTGTGTTTTTATATTTTTATATACTTTTATTCCTCAACTTTCAACATTTATACTTACAACCTTTTAATTTCTATAGGCCTTGTAATCAAGTTTTACGTGTTTATTTTATCTATATGTCAGTATAAATTCAAGTTGATTTATGTTTCGACGTAGATTTTTCCCGAAAGTGAATTGGGTTAAACATACTATGTTCTTATGCTTATTGTTATGTAGGTTTTCAGTTGTTTTACGTTTTGACATAAATTTTAATTTTTTTCACGGAAATGAGTCAGCTCAGATATAATACGTTTTCATGCTTACTTTTTCATACGTTTTCAGTTGGTCTACATTTTTGATGTAAATTTTGTTCGGGTATGTTTTCATTAGATGGTATAAATTCGAGTCACTTTACATTTCGACAATGCCACAAAGCGACGTACCATTTTTTAACTTAAAAAATACTATTTTCTTACATGCTTATTTTATGACGAGTCGGTATAAATTCAAGTTGTTTACATTTCGACGTAAATTTTCTTTGGAATTATGGTGGGTCAAATATAAAATGTTTTCATGCTTATGTTTTATGTATGTTTTCGGTTGGTCTACGTTTTGACGTAAATTACAATTAGCAAGTTATGTGAATAGTGTTTTTATTCTATTGGCTTTTTTTCTTTTTTGTTTCTTTCTTTAATTTTTTTGGCTAGATTTTATTTTTTAACTTTTGTTTATGTTTAATGCTTTAGTTTTAGGTTCTTTTTTCGTTAAAGTTATATTTAAGATAACGTGTACGCTTCCATTTACAGTTAATTTAGAATCAGTTCATCCCGCTGTCCAATCTAAATTTATTTTTATAATTTTCGGCCGATGTGAAACATGTGTCGATATTGTTTTGAGCATATTTCTATCGGTTGCAATACTGAACCAAGATAGATAACGACTAAAACCACGTAACGTAGCGCAGGTAATCTTACTAGTTCTCATAGAATTGCATGACTTTTTATGCATTTCCCTACACTTAGGTCACAGAGTGTCGTGATCAGGGAGGCCGGTGAAGTCCCGCCCCATCCGGGAACACCCCACAGATTCGATGTAAAAGTAATACCCTTGTGGATAGGGAGCCCTCGCCGATCGACGAGGAAAGTTGGGGATTGAGTTTTTCTTTCTTTCAACTTTTGTGTGTGTGTATGCATTGTGTTTGTGTGTGTATCTGTGTGATTTTTTGTTTAAGTAGGTGATGAAGATGAAGAAGGAAGAAAAGTTCCAGGTTTTTTTTTTGTTTTTTAATGTTTATCTTTTATTTTAATTCATATTTAAAACATATCTTTTATTTTAAATTATAGTTAAATACCCGGATAGTCCCTATGGTTTGTCCTTTTTCACCTTTAGTCCCTAACTTTCTAAAATTACAACTATAGTCCCTAACTTTTTAATTTTCATTCCCGGATAGTCCCAGTGCCTAACATCAATTAGCTTTCTCAGTTAAGAGGGTGTAAAATGACATAAATACCCTTTCCTTAAAACATTAAAAGAAATATATTATTTATTTATTTAATCACGTGGGGTCCACTATCCTTATCTTCATCAACCCACCCCACCCCACCCCACCTACTTCATCTTCCCCACTCCTCACCATCACCACCACCATCTCCACCTTTCACCACTTGTTACTAACTATCATCCTGGTTACTTACAATGACCAATTAGTACAAACAGATAACAGAACTTCTTTAACAAGCTCTCATGGAAATTAATTCGTTTCTGAGCAATTCATCTCATCGTTCAAATGATAGAAAGAGTAGAAATTACCTCTTCAAAATTACAGCTAAAACCAACTTCCACCAAGACAATGGCCATGACCAGCCTTACTTCCAATCCGCTATCACTTTGCACCTCCTGACCTTGAGTTAGATGAAAACTTGAATCAGAAGTTGTACCTTACTGCGTTGGTACTAGATTTATTGATGATCAGTTGCTTAGTGTAACGAATGGTGTTGATGGAGCCAAACAGGTCTTTTTAATCCTTATAAAATTGATACTTAATGTACTGAATTATTGTATCTGCGGGTTGTTTTATTTAATCAAGTGGTGGTGGTATGGTGACGAAAGGTGGATGGTGGTGGTGAAAGGTGGAGATGGTGGTGGTGATGGTGGTGATGGTGAGGAGTGGGGAAGATGAAGTGGGTGGGTGGGGTGATGAAGATAAGGATGGTGGACCCTACTTGTATAAGTAAATAAATAAATAATATATTTCTTTTAATGTTTTAAGAAAGGGGTACTTTTTGTCATTTCACGCTCTCTTACCTAAGAAAACTAACTAATGTTAGGCACAGAGACTATCTGGGAACGAAAATTAAAAAGTTGGGGACTATAGCTGTAATTTTAGAAAGTTAGGGACTAAAGGTGAAAAAAAGGTAAATGTATGACCGGTTTTGACTCCGAAACGATTGCGAAACGAACGTGCGACATGCGGAAACCGTACACGAACGTGACCGAACACACACGATGTAATATAAACGTGATTCTATTAGAAATCTAACAAGAACAAGAACCTTGAATCACTTTCTCTCTCTAGATTCTCTCTCTAGATCTAGATCTAGAGCTCTCCTAAACACAAATGAGCCAAAAGTCTCTAATCTAACTCTAACTCTCCTATTTATAGTCCAAGGCTTTAATGAAATTTCTCTTTAATTACAATATTGCCACCTTGCCTTTTGACTAGATATAACACTATAAAGCTTTGTTTTCTTCAGTTTCTCTCTACGGCTCGGATTGACGAAGGCGATAGACATAAATGCACTAACAGACTCCCCCTTGGATATTGCCGCAGTCAATCTCGTAGCGTCTTGACTTTCTCTCTCTCTTTGAGTCTTCTTGAAGCTTTAGTTTTCAGCAAACATATTCTTTCTTGAACAGAATCCCGGTGGATCTGTCTTCAGCTTCAGCTCCCCCTTTTTGTAAACTCTTTTCTTCATCAGGCTCCCCCTTTCGTCAAGCTTCCGTGCTTTGGGATCGACACCTGGATTTCCGTATACAAGCTCCTTCAGGATAGTTTCCTGGTTCCTTGAATCCACGCTTCCTCTTGCGTTGAGCTCGTCTTCAGACTCCCCTTAGACTCGGCTATCGGGATCGTAGTCTGGTACAACATCTGCAACACTCATACATTTATAAGTAACAACATTTTAAACTTCAGTTATCCAGGAATTGTAACCTGGCTCTTTCAAACCTTTTAAACAAACACTTTTTTAACCAATTTCAGAATTTTGCAGTTTCAGCGAACAGAATCGGAAACTGGCTCTATAACAATATAAGCATCCAAATCCCTCACAGTTAATCATCCAAGTCCAAACAAATGACCTTGGAGATATCACAAACTATTTTTTATTTTTGTTAAAAATTCAAGTTTCAAATTAATGAACTTGTTTTATTTTCAGAAACACAATCAGCTTACTTAGATTTTGACACTCAGCATCTCAGACATCGGTTGTCGAAAATAAAGTAGAATCAAAATCTTTTTGTATTTTCTGAAAATATAAAGCAGTAACGAAATATTTACAAACATATTTACAATCAATATTTTTGTTTGAGTTTGCGTCAGAGGATCATATCAGTTTTTTGACAAGTCACAAGTACCGTTGAGCTTAGTTACACATTAAGAATTAAACAATTCACTTAGATTGTCGATATACTGATCCACTTAAATTTTCACACAAATTTCAACTGATTCAGGATACGAATTAGGTGTTTTAAAAACTTAAACTCATTCATGTGTCCCACCTCTTGAATATACTCCCGTATCCAGATCCCAATATTCAGTCTTACAGGTGAGTATACCTAGATGATATCTGTAAGGGGTTAAATTGCGAAGAACCGTGAGAGCGCAGGTCAGAACTTCCGTTCAGCAGAGAGATGACGGCTTCGACTTTTGGTGTGTCCCCTTTAAAGGATCTTTTCTTCAACAACACATGATTTACATATTTTTTCAATGTTTCATCATTTTTATACTGAGGGTAGGCTATATTTCAAGCAAGCGTAAAGTATTCTCCGGGGACTAGGCCATTGCTTCAGCAAAATCAGAAGTCCCGGGATAATACCCCATATATCACTAAGCATAAAGACCTAGTATCTCAGAAAGAGGGGTCCTTCAAACAAGATTTCAGGGGTTACCTATATATCCAAGTAGTGTTCCCCACGAAACAAGCAAGTTTGAATTTAGGTTTATATCCCGAAAAAGTTTCCTAAATGTATAAAAACCTATCGGCATATCATTAGTGAGACTGTTTAACGCTATTTAATCATTACATTTCTTTAGCATACTGTAACTGTCTACTGATGTACTATCATTTCCTCTTTTTACGCAAAAACTCAAGTTTTGAATTTTATCATGTTTTTGGCTTTTTCAAATTTTCAAATGTTTTTAAATTATAACTAAAATATATTGAAAGTCGATTTATTTTATTGTTCATAGATCTTTTATTTTAACTTATATTTAAAACATATAAATATACTAGTGGGAAACCCCCGCGTTGCGGCGGGATCGACAACACAATACAGGGCTATGAACAAAATTCAACCCTTCGATGATAAGTTTTTAACGGCTTCATGAGACAGTTAAATAATAGACCAAGCATACCTTTGTCATTTTTTGTTTATGTTGCTTGTTGTTATATTGGGATAGGAAAGTTTTTAGAGAATATAATGAAACTGTGTGAGCGTTATTTTCATAACAATGTGTCGGTTATACTTTAATAACATTAAAAGATATAGAAAAAACAGTTATCGGAATTGATCAGAATCAATCAGATCAGGGGTTTAGTCTCTGCATAAAAAGGTTAATCCTCTCGTTGATTCGGGGGTTTGGCTGGTTTCCTTCTCCGGTGATCACTGCAAAATAGAAAGCCGTTAGACTCGCCACGGGGAGAATGGGGATTCTCTCTGTGACCACCCTCCGACGTGAATAAGTACAGTGATCTCAAGGAAGAAGATAAAATAGTAAAGTGAGAATGAAGTGAAAGTAGCTTGTGAGATCATACCTGCAATGTCCTATTTATAACCGGTTTTGGCAGGAAATTGGTGCGACGAAGAAAGTAACAGAAAGTGCTTTTCAGTTTGGTGGTTATTTTTCCTTCTGTTAATCTTTGCACATGGATTGTAGGCCTAGACCAACGCTTGGGGAGTTGCCACGTGGAAAGTGGTTTTGGGTAGATCCTTCTCCAAGTTAATGCCATCATCGTGATTTAGATGAGTATCTAGGATTATGCCACGCCATCTTTCAGATATAACTGAATGACCATGCACGATGAGCATTTAAGGCTTCTAGAAGATCTACAGCTGTAAGCCGTTATGCCCTTGCCACGTGTCTATCCTGTTGTAACAGTAAAGATACTTTCATTCAAGTTTTGTTTTTAGGCGCGCGGAGATGTTTAGGATTTTATCTTCAAGTCTAATTGTTCTCTTGCGCAAGCCCGTGCAAGGGTGTTAGTTGAATGTTTGTTTCTCCTTTTCTCCGGCGCGCAGTCATCGAAGACTGTTTTCTTCTTTGTCTTGTTTAGAACCGTTGCGCAGTCGTGCACGATTTGCTAAAGATGTTCTTGAAATAAGGCTATGGTATGATCTTCTGCGCAAGGTTTTGGGGACCATCCTTCATTATTGATCTGCTTCTTTCCAAATCTTGTTCTAGGACCGTTGCGCGGCCGCGCAGGGTCTTGTTCAAGATATTCTCCGAATAAGATTGTGGTATGGTCTTATGCGCCTGCGCAAGGTTTTTGGGACCATGCCCCTTCAAGTCCCCCCAGTCCAGTGTTGCTTCTGCGCAAGTAGGTGGAGCACTGGACTATATAAAAATGAAGTGTGCGCTTTTTGCTTTTTGTTGTTTAACCAGTATGGTTTGCTTGGTGCAAAGCAGAAAACATAGTTTGCGATGTTGACTAGCTATGCGCCGTGGAAATTGAGTGCTCGTGGATATGGCTGTTTCCTTGATTGTTATCAAGGATGTACGGTTACGTTGTCCTCCTGATGTGGTGAAGACCTTAGCGTATGATTATACAATTTGTGTAAAGGTTGTCCCAACTAGTTTTGTGTTGAGACGTTAAATTCGGTCGTTGTTGTGCCAATATTGTACTTGTGCTGCTACCGCCGCACATTTTGTTAATGTATTGTTGTAGAACTTTGTTATTGCACTGTCACGCAAGTAACTGTATTAATGTGTTGTCGCACAACTTTGTTATTGCACTACCGCGCAAATAACTGTATTAATGTGCTGCAGCACATCTTTGTTATTGCACTGTCGCGCAAATAACTGTATTAATGTGCTGCCGCACATCTTTGTTGATATGCTGTTTGCACAAGTAGTTATGTTTCTGTTTATTCTTGTTACAATGTTTGCATGGGTACGATTACTTTGTTTAGGTAGGACAAATAAAGATGATATAAAGCTCATATATGAACGTAGGGTTGGACCTTATGCGGTACTTGTAACCGCGGACCGTTCATGAGACTTGTGTTATCATAGTGTTTTTGTGCTTACCAAAAGGAATCGCATGCATTTGTAATAAAACACAGAAGCATGGTGGAAGTAAAACTTTGTATTAATTTGGATAGGGCGTAGAGGCCAGTAGATACAAAGTAGTTAATAAATACGATAATTATGATGCATATGTAAGTAATGACCGGTGTACTGCATGCTGATTAACGTTGTATGTTGTCCAAGTACGAGGGGTCCTGGAGTTACATATAGCATCTGCGCAGCTGTTGCGCATTCAAGGTAGGCGAAACGTCTGCTCCGTCGAGCCGTCGTAGGGTATACGTGCCCTTTCCTAGAACTTCATTAATGACGTAAGGCCCTTCCCATTTGGGGGCGAGTTTTCCCGGTTTTTCAGCGTTTGATGCTTCGTCGTCTCTTAAGACAAAATCTCCCGGTACGAAAGTGCATATGCGTACTCGAGCATTGTAATATTTTTCCAGTTTTGATTTGTACCTAGCCTCGTTGATGGCTGCGTTTTCAAGTCTGTCCTTGAGGAGGTCCAGGTCGAGTCTGCATTCATGTTCGTTGTTTTTTTTCCTGGCTAGCATTCAAGGTGATGGGAGGCCGATTTCTGCCGGAATTACTATTTCTGAGCCATAAACGAGGCTAAATGGCGTTTCCCCCGTGCTAGTCTTTGGTGAGCCCACAGGATGCTTGGGAGTTCATCAACCCACCCCCTTCTTGCAGTTCCCAACCTTGCTTTAATGCCATCTACAATCTATTTGTTGACGCTTTCGACTTGCCCGTTTGCCTGTGGATGCACCATGGAGGCGAAACTATGTTCGATGTGCATTTCTTTCATCCACTTTTGTAGATCGTCCGATGCAAAATTGGTACCATTGTCCGTGATAATGCGCAATGGCAATCCAAACTGGCATATGATTTGTTCCCAGATGAATTTTCTGATTACCATTGCGGTGGTTGATGCTAAGGCCTTAGCTTCCACCCACTTGGTAAAGTAATCCATGGCAACTATTATAAATTTTACTGTGCCAGGTGCGTCGGGAAAGGGACCTACGAGGTCAACGCCCCATTGCTGGAAAGGCCACGCTGCGGTTACTGGGACCAACGGGTTCTTTGGGCAAAGTGTCTTTGGAGCATGACGTTGGCATGATGTACACTTGCGCAAGATCTCTACAGCGTCTAAATGCATACCGGGCCAGTAATAGCCCGCACTCATGATTTTTGCCACTATCATGCGTGGGCCAGCATGGATTCCGCATAATCCTTCATGGATTTCCCAGACCAGATATTGCGCGTCATGCTTGTCTACGCATCTTAGGAGAGGACCCATGTAAGACTTGCGATACAAAATTCCATCCGCCATCTCATAATTTAACGCTTTGTGTTGAATTTTTGTTGCTTCTATTTTTTCCTCCGGAAGAGTTCCATGTTGTAAATACATAATAATTGGGGACATCCAAGATGGATTCCTAACTTCGATCACATTCACATGTCTCAGAGGAACGGATGGGTTTGAGAGAACATCAATGCGGACCTCTTTTGCTAGGTGCTTGATGCTTGTAGCGGCTAACTTACTGAGTGCATCCGCGTGCTTATTCTCGCTTCTGTTAATATGGATTATTTTGAAGGTCTGAAACTGATTGATCAATGTTCTTGCCTGCTCAAGATATAAGGCCATTGCTTCGCCTTTTGCGTCATAGCGACCATTGATCTGTTCGGCTACCAACTTGGAATCGACATGTGCTTCCACATTTTTTGCCCCTATTTTGAGTGCTAGGCGGAGACCTGCGTGCAATGCCTCATACTCCGCTTCGTTGTTGGTACTTTTGAATTGGCTCCAGAGTCTATTGGAATTGGCTCTTCTGCCTCTGGAGTATATTGGAATTGGCTCTGCTTTATGCAGTTGCGTAATGTGCTGATGAAAGTATATGATTTGACGGCATGATTTTCTAGAAAACGGTTGAGGCCGCTAGCCGACCGGCTAGGCGTTGCATTTCTTTGATGGATGTCAGTGACGGCATGAATTGAATGGCCTCTACCTTTTCTGGATTGACTTTGAAACCATCTTTGGTAACGATAAACCCTAAGAATTTGCCTTCTTCCATTCCGAACGAACACTTTACAGGGTTCAGTTTTAGCTTAACTCTGCGCAGAGAATCGAAAGTGCGCTGGATATTTGTGAACATTGATTCTTCTTCGCGACTCATGATGACAAGGTCGGCCATATAGACTTCTACTGTTACGCCGATATCTTCCCCGAATACTCTATCCATTAGACGTTGGTAAGTTGTCCCCGCGTTGCAGAGACCGAAAGGCATTTTTGTATAACAAAATATACCTTTGCCCGTGCAGAAAGTTGTCTTGTCTTCGTCTTCTTCCTTCATTTGTACTTGGTAATATCCTTTGTAACAATCTAAGAAGCATTTCCAGCGGAAGGATGCTAAAGAGTCTACCTTCTTGTGTTAGTGCAGTTGTCTGTCGACTTCATCTTCGTTCGAGTCTTAGATTAGTAATGAAAGATCAAGTCACGCAGTTCGAGTTAAACAGGAAACAAAGGTGAACAAGCCAGTTCAAACGAAGTGGACAGCTCAAACGAAGTGGACTGTTCAAACGAAGTGGACAATTCAAACGAAGTGAACTGTTCAAACGAACTGGAAATGCCTGTTCAAACGAACTGGAAATAGTATAAATATGTGACTTGAGTTTTTCATTTGTAACTTTTGGATTCCGGTAGCGAAGCTCTGCCGAGGTGTCTCCTCGTCTGTAAACGTTGTAGAATCAATATAAGAGACAGTTAATAGTGAATATCAAGCTGAAACAAACTCTGATTCATCGTATTCCGCCTTTGAATCAGTTTAGAGCTCTTCTGAAGACTCGTTCAGATCGATTCTCGATCCTACAAGTGGTATCAGAGCTCAGGAGGAAGAGTTCCACAGATTTCAGCTTGATTTCATCTGATTTCATCTCACTTCTACTCCATTCTTCACATTTTTCAAAATTAAACGAGTTTTTTCTGAATGAAATGGCTTGATTTTGAAATATAACGTGCGTAACTGTGTTTTAATGAATATGTGAAAGTATTAGACCTTAAAACAGATTAAATCTTGATCAATTTTGTAAAAAACCGACCGATCAGTTCGTATCAGATCTAGTTCGCACGAACTGATACTTTGACCTCATATCTACGACGATTTAGTGGACGAAATTGAACGGAAAATACTTCATCTTGATCAGATTTTGTTATAGAACAATCCTTGAAGAAATCAGAACGTAATTCGTCCTAAAACTTGTTCAAATCTGTCAAAAATATGTTCAGAACGTTTGAAGGTGTTTCACTTAGTTTGAAATTAGATGTTAGTTCGTATGAATTAGATCAGGTCGCGTGAGATTTATGCCGAGGTCGTTTGAATTAATTAGGTCGTATGAATTCATCAAGATCGTTTGAACTGTACTTCGTTTAAATTGCCGAGGTCGTATGAATTTGTCTGATCGTTTGAACTGATTGGATCGTTTGAGGTTGTCAGATCGTGTGAAAGAATCAATTCGTCTGAACTTCAGTCCGTTTAAACAATTCATGTCGCATTGAAAACTGTTTCAATTAATATGTGTCGACCATTTTCAAAAAGTTAAAGCCTTAGTCAGTCAACATAATTGGTAGTACATCTGAAGCATTAATTGCAAATGTTGCATGTGATCTTTATTCTAAGTGTCAGATTCATTGATAAAACACAACAGAATTGGTCATAGTCACGTGATTGTGAATTGATAGATATTTTGTCATAGAATTGATAAGATAAGTTGCCGAGAATATTAGTTTGCATGTGAAACCAATCACCGACCCATGTGATTGATATCATTGCTCAAAATTAAAGGTCCAATTAGCAAATACGTTTATCAGTTGAAGGTCCAATCAGGTTCAAAGTTCACTGATTCCAGGTAGTTTGAATTTCAGTTCGTGTGTTTTGAAATCTTATCCAGTTCGTTTGAGGTCAGGTCGTGTAATTTGACAATTGTGACCAGGTCGTTTGAAAGGTTCAGCTCGCTTGAAAGTGTGTTTGTGTGAAAATTGTCGGGACTGTTTGAAATATGGCGAAAATGTTTGATGAACAAGAAAACGATTATCTTGAAAGGTTAAATGATTGGTATATGGGGTGTTTGGAAAGTAGTTATAGAAGTGAAAATGTGGATATCTGGGTTAAACGATTTGAACATTTTTTTTGTCAAAAGAATGAAACATTGGATCAATTGGGAAATCGGTTTGAAAGTTTAATAGATAATTTGAGGAAAAAGGGTATAAGAATGATGAAAGATGAACAGATATCAAAATTGGAAAATGCATTACCTGCTAAATGGGATGAGTTCTTGATTGAACTAAAAAATAAGCCTATTTTTCCAGAATTGTATCCAAGACAGTTCATCAATGAGGTTAATGCAGAGTTTCGAAAGGAATGTTTAAAAAAGAAGGAAGTGATAAATGAAATGGAAAAGAATATACAAAAATTGGATTTGGATGTAATTGTTGAAATAAACAGAAGAGTTTATGTATGTCTTGCTGCAAAAAGTAATCTGACATACGATATGAAAAGGGGTTGTTATATTGATTAGAATCTGAATCCTCTTGATTTCGTTAAATTTTTTTGTGCAGGAACATACAAAACAGAGATAAAGGAAATGTCAAAGAAGGAAGAATCTGTAAAGAATGAATCTTCAAATTCTGCATCAGTGTGTTTTACATGTGACAGCTTAAAGGCGGAAAATAACAAACTCTTGAAAGATGCGGAAAATTTGATTTTGGAAGTCAAAGAGCTGAATGATAAGAAGCAAGCTGATGATAAACAGATTTTTGGTTTGAAAGAAACATGTGTAAAGCTGAATTCTGAGAATGACAAACTGTTAAGTAACTTGAACAGTTTGACATTGGAAAATCAGAAGTTGAAAGAAAATGCAAGAAATTTTGAAGATAAATTGAAAGTTTTTGAAATAGAAAAATTAAAAATGGAAAAAGATTTTCAAAGTCAAATAAAGATTCTTGAAGATGAGAGATCTGTTTTTAGCAACAATAACATTGAAAAGCAAAAAATGATAAATTCTCATCTTTAGATGATTATTCAACTTGAAAAAGAAGCTGAATGTGCTCAAAAGAAAATCAAAGAGTTAGAAGGTAAAATCAGGGAATGGGAACAAAAGTTGAAGGTTTTTGTGAATACTTCAGCTATTCCCTGCCCAAAACCTGTTAATTCAGTTCCAATAAGTGACAATATCACAAACTTTGACAATGTCAAAGTTGAAGATTGTGATGAGAAATCTGATGATGAAAATAAAAAATTTGAAAAACAAAAATTGTTTTTGAAATTAAAAGAAAAGTTTCAAGAAACTGTTCCACAATCAACTGAAAAGGGAGAATGCTCTAAGCAAAAATCTTTGAAGAAGAAAGTGGAACAAAAACAAAAAGAGAAAATTTTGAAAAATGTTCAAAAAGAAAATAAAAGTTCATCAGATCAATCATCCAATCACAATCAAAAATTACAAAAAGTAAAAAATGAAAACTCAAAAATTGTTGGTAATAAGTGGTGCAGGTTTGACCACAGTGCTTCAAAGTCAAATCCAGCTTTCAGGAAGGATGATGATCATCACAAAGCCAAACAATGCTATGATCTGAATGTTTGGACTGAAAATGGTGATTGGTACGATAACAGAGTGTGTTACAGATGCGGCTATCAAGGACACATTGCTGTTAACTGCCAGAGTTGGAGATTTGAATCAAGGAGATGCTTTAACTGCAACATCATTGGCCATATTGCTAGAGATTGCTCAATGAGATCAATGAGAAGATCGAGGGCTGAATCTCAGAAGCAGGTGAAGAAACCAGTCGATGTCAAGCCCAAAGAACAGAAGGTTCAAGAACCTAAAGTTCAAGTAAAGAAAGTGAAGCTTTCACAGGGGCAAAAAGACAGACTGAGGAAGAAGAGAAAGAAGGCCAGAGAGTATCTGGAGAAGATTTTGTCCTCGGATACAACTGGTAAAACAGATAAAAGTTCTGATAAATCGTCTTGCTCACCAAAGAACAACAAATCAAGCAAAACGAATCTGAGGACGAAAGAGGGAAAGAAGAAGAAGAAAGTTTGTGGCAATGAATCTGTTTCTGTGGAAACAAAGGAGCCACATGTCGGCAATGAATCTGGCTCATCAAAGTCAGACAAGCCACATTTAGGCAATGAATCTGGTATGGTAAAACTAGAAGAGCCATGTGTTGAGGTAAAAAATGAGAATTCTGGTCTAACAATGGATGATGCAAATTTTCCATCATTGTTGAACAAGAATTCAAAATCACCCAAGGACCGTCAGGCTTGGGTGAATCTGTTTAAATGAAAAACCTGACTTGCCGGAGCTCCCAGGTTTGTAAGCGTGGAGCAGGAATCGGCATCTATCTTTCTTAGTTTGATTTTTCGTACAAGTGGTAAATCAGGGACATTAATTTGTACTTGATTTTCTACAAGTGGTTGAAGACAAAATGATGAACCACATCCCCAACTTTACAAGTGGTAAAAACAAACTTATTTTCCGGAAAAATCATTTTGATTAAAACAAACTTAAGTGTTTTGAAATCTTAATGAGAAAATGGTTTGTTGTGAGGGGGAGTTCGGATTGTTTATGCCAAGTGAATGGCGAATTGAGGTGATTCGATATTGGTTGTCATTTTATTGTACAGTTTGTTTTCAAATTTCCTAAAATCTGTTTGCATTTTAGGGGGAGTAAGAATTTTTAGAAAATCCAAAAACATTTGAAAATTTGAAAAATTCAAAAACATGATAAAATCCAAAATGAGTTTTGTTGTATAAAAGAGGAAATGATAGTACATCAGTGAACGATCACAACATGCTAAAGAATTGGAAAGTTAAAAGTGATAAACGGTCTCACTGATGATGTGCCAGTAGGTTTTTGCACATTTAGTAGATTGTGACGAGATATAAACCTAAATTTCAAACTTGCTTATATCGTGGGGAAACATCTCTCGGATATATGGGTAACCCCCGAAATCTTGTTTGAAAGATTCCTTTTTCTGATATACTAGGTCTTTATACTCAGTGATATCTGGGGTATTATTCTTGGACTTCTGCTGAATGGAAGTTCTGACCTAGTCCTCGAATAATACTTTCTGCAATGCTTGGAACATAGCATCACCCTCAGCATATATGATAAGACAATAAAATTGCTTAGCAATGCTGTTGTAAAAAAGATCCTCTAAAGGGGACACACCCAAAAGTTGAGTCATGATCTCTCTGCTGAACGGTAGTTCTGACCTGAGCTCTCATGATTCTTCATAATTTATTAACCCCTACAGATATCATTTGTGTCATAATTACCTGTAAGACTGAATATTGGGATCTGGATACGGGAGTATATTCTGAGGTGGGACACGCGATTGAGTTTAAGTTCTTAATGCATTAATATCATATCTCGAAGCAGTTGAACTTTGTGTGAAAATTTAAGTGGATCAGTATACTGACAATCTAAGTAAATTGTTTAGAGCTTAAAATGTAATGAAGCTTAACGGTGTTAGTGATTTGTCTCATAAACTGATATGATCCTCTTACACAAACTCACAAAAATATTGTCTGTAAATGTTTTTTTTCTGCATTCCCTTGTTATAAAAAATTCAAAAAATTTTAGTGTGTTTTAGCATAAATTTTGAAAAATACAAAAAGATTTTCGACAACTGATGTTGATGAGCTGATTTTCAAAATTTCAAGTGCTAAACAAGATGAACAGGATTGGGAGTGTGTGTTGAATTGAAGAATTAAAAAAAAAAAGTTGAGATTGGTTAATCAAGATCATTAATTTGAACTTGATGTAACTATTGTGAGTAAATGTTTCTACCAGTAAGTTTTTCTTATTGATTTAAGTAAAAACTTATGTTTTGGTGAGAAGTGTGCAGGAGTTGAGCTGAACAGAATTAAAGCCAGGATGTGATCTCTAGGTGATAGCTAATTCCAGACAGCGATCCAATCATGATGAGAGGGGGAGTCTAACGAGGTTAGAGCCAAAGAGAAGATCCTGGTCCATGCTAAGAAAAAAAGGAGATCGATCAAGATTGAAGAGTCGTCATGTTGAAGACTCTCACTGAAGATTCCGTCAACATTCAAGGGGGAGTCTGTTAGTGCAGTTGTCTGTCGACTTCATCTTCGTTCGAGTCTTAGATTAGTAATGAAAGATCAAGTCACGCAGTTCGAGTTAAACAGGAAACAAAGGTGAACAAGCCAGTTCAAACGAAGTGGACAGCTCAAACGAAGTGGACTGTTCAAACGAAGTGGACAATTCAAACGAAGTGAACTGTTCAAACGAACTGGAAATGCCTGTTCAAACGAACTGGAAATAGTATAAATATGTGACTTGAGTTTTTCATTTGTAACTTTTGGATTCCGGTAGCGAAGCTCTGCCGAAGTGTCTCCTCGTCTGTAAACGTTCTAGAATCAATATAAGAGACAGTTAATAGTGAATATCAAGCTGAAACAAACTCTGATTCATCGTATTCCGCCTTTGAATCAGTTTAGAGCTCTTCTGAAGACTCGTTCAGATCGATTCTCGATCCTACATCTTGTCTATCTCTGGGAGGGCGTAACAGTCTTTTGGGCAGGCTTGTTGAGATCCTTGAAATCAACGCACATGTGCCACCCACTGTTATGCTTCTACACCATTACTGGGTTAGCTACCCAGGTTTGATATCGAACTTCACGCAAAATCCCAGCCTAAAGTAATTCAGCTACTTGCTCATTCATTGCGCGAGCCTTTTCTGGACCAAGACTGCACTTGGAAGGTCGAACATTCAAGCAATGTTACGTTATTTCTCTTGGCACGTCGGTCATTTCTGCTGGGGACCATGCGAAAATATCCACATTCTCAGACAAAAGATCTTTTAGTCTTGCACAGATTGTTGGTGAGATGGTATTCCCTAATAGAATGGTTTGCTCAGGATATTCATTGTTGAGTACCCATTTCTCTGGTTCATGATGTTGTGTTAAAATAAGTCGTCTATTATATTAGTTAGTGTTGGTTTTTAACGTATTAAATAGATCAATTCGTATGTGTTATATATTTATTATGTAATGGTGTTTTTGTGCTTAATAGGTCTTAAAACAAGTTAACAAGAGAAACAAGTTTAAAGCGGGTTCGATGAGTGATGTGTGGTCCTGGTACAAATTGAGCGAAACAAAGTAATAAAAAAATATCTAGCTAGTTGAGTATGTAGACCGCCAGTGACCAAAGAAAAATTGATGCTATTTTCCGTGATTGGGCTAAGCCCATTCAACTGTGAGGGTGCAACACAAGAGAAAAAAAAAAGAAAAAGAATATAATATTCTTTTTACGTATACTGAAAGGAAATTAATATTGTTTGGTGGAGATTTATGATTTTTATAAAAGTGGACAGTGACATGGATTAGACACAAAGGAGAGTTATATTTGATATTTAAGATCAAATAGGAAGATTAATTTCGCTAGGAAGGATAGGAAGCAATAAGAGGATGACATGTGGCAACATTTAAAATAAAGAAAAAGGGTATTTTAGTCAATCCAACCCTTTCTTCTTCCTTTTTCAAAACCCAGTAACTTCAAAACCCACCATTTTCAAAACCCACCGTCTTCAACCATTTCTTCACTTTCTATCTCAATAATCACTACATTATAGTGCGATTTTTCATCACCAATCAATGATTCAAACCCCCGATCAACGTGTTCTTCAGTTTTTTTTTTTGAAGAAAACCCAGTTTAATTTCATACAAAATCTCGTTTTTTCCGGTGATTTTGAAGATAATCACTCGATTTGTTCGATTCAATCGCTGATAAGTGTTTCTATCATTTCAAATTTCGTCAATTGATGAAGAAACCGGCTTCGATCCATGTAAGAAATTCTTTAATTTCATTTTCACGATCTGGGTTTTTATTTAGTCATTGCGTTTTACGATCTTGGCGGGGGTCCGGGGGCGGCAGCCCCCGGTAGCCGGGTCCCAAGGGCGGCAGCCCCTGGCGGGGTCCAAAGGGCAGAGCCCCTGGCTGGGGTTGAGCTTTATGTGTCATAACATTGGGAGAAATAGTAATTCGTAGACAATTCAGACAATTCACAGACAATTCACAAACAGTTCAGAAACAACTTTATGTGTCCATTGCGTTTTAGAAATAAGAGAGTTTTATGTGTTTTCTGGCTATTGCGTTTTAGAAAAAACACATTTTTAAGTATCTTTAGTCATTGCGTTTTAGGTAAAACACATTTTTGAAGTGTTTTTAGTCATTGCGTTTTAGGTAAAACACATTTTTAGGTGTTTTCAGTCCATTGCGTTTTACAGAGAACACTTTCTTTTGTTTTTTTAGGTCATTGCATTTTAGAAAATGAGACATTTTTAAGTGTTTTCTGGCCATTGCGTTTTACAAATAAAACATTTCTTTATGTTTTCTGGCCATTGCGTTTTACAAATAAGACATTTCTTTGTGTTTTTTGTGCATTGCGTTTTAGAAAAATGTCATTTTTTAGGTTTTTTTTTTTCATTGCGTTTTACGTAACTGGTGGTTTTTCTATTGCGTTTTACACAACTGGGTTTAAATTTTTTTTTTTTAAATATAGCAATAGTATACTGGTTTTAAAGATAAAAAAACGCTCGTTTTTTTGGTGCAATTTTTATAAAAAAAATAATGTCGTATGAAAGAGTTATTAACATTTAAAAATGGGGGGGAATTGGAGGAGAGAGAAACTATTGGCTTGGATTGACTACAATGCCCTTGAACAAACTCACGCGTCTTTTTTCTTCTTTTCAATTTCCCTGATTTAATCTTAGCCCTTGATTAACTAAATGGATGGTCAAGATCACTTCCTAGCCTTCCTAGCCAAATTAACTTCCTATTGTATGGGAACGAATTATGAATTGAAAAAGGGTGCTGCCTTGTTGTGGGGGGGCCGCCAAATATCACAAGGCCCATCAGTTTACGTGAAAGATCAAAACCGTAATGGATATTAATATAAACTAGTCTTAGCTCCCCCGCGTTGCGGTGAGGGACGTAAAACCGTGCTACCAGCGTTGTAGGGAGATATAAAACCATGTTAAGCAGCAACCAAACGACGATCAAAACCGGGAAAACATAAAATAAAAACACGAGTTTCTAGCACCAAGTGACTCACATGACATAAAATGTAGTCAAAATAGAATTTATACCGATACGTATTAGAAAGTCGAGGGGGTAAAAAAAATGTAAGGGACCAAATATGATCACCAAACACAGTGCTAAGTACCAACCGAACATCGACCAAATCTGGGAAAACGTAAAACAAAAGAAACAAAAAAATAAACTCATTTTTGTGGTAAAATTATAAAAAAGCAAGTTTTATTACAAACACACACACAAAAAACAAAACCATAAAAAGATAAAAATTACTATTTCTCCCAATGTTATGAATTAATAAATATAGATAATAATCGATCTAACATCAAAAAAAGAGGGGGGACGCACGAAGACAGCCGTTTTACGCGAACAAATAGGGACGAATTAAGCATCTCTTCTACATCTCTCAAGGCTATTTTATGATATCTGATCAACGCGGGATGACAACCGAAGTTGCACCATGCGCAGCTAAAACACTCGTGACTTCTGCCCGGATGAACGTTTATGCGGTTTGACATAATTTTATGTTTTTCTGATTCTTGTAACTAGTATATCTTGACCACTTGTGTTGATTTATTGATAAACGTTTTATTGTATTTGAATTATTTGTCATTTTATCAAGCGTATTGCGTTGTTAGCGGGTTGGTAACCTGGTGGGTAAATGATACAATTAACGGGTTATTAGGTTGAATGGTGAATATTAAAAACTATCCTTAACAATTAATCAAAATCATTAATTCCAAGGCCATGTCTATGTGGTGTTTTGAATCAGTAAACAGATTTTTATGTTAAAACGGGTATTCGAGATTCCGGGTGGAGGTTACTTCTTCTCATCTTGATCAATACGAGTTTGGTTCGTTGCATGATTTTGATAGGAATGTGATTTTGGCGGACGATCCTTGGAAGCAACCGCGTGGGATTGTTAAGGATGTGACGATCCAGTTGGGTGAGTTCTATTCCGGTTGACTTTTTGGTGTTGGATTATGCACCGACAAGGACGAATGAGCAACAAAAGGTGATATTGGGACGTCCATTCTTGAACACTGCCAATGCTCAAATCAACTGCAGAGATGGACTAATTACTATGAGTTCTGAAAACCGTAAGTTGATTTTTAATGTTTATTCAAAATCAATTACTTACGAAATTATTAATAATTTATATGAAGCAGTTGCTACTGATGAGATTGGTATTAAGTGTGACAGGTCTAAACAGGAGGCAAACGAAGAAGCTGTGAGAAAGACGAATGTGAAAAAGAAAGGAAAAGCAGGTAATCCACCTGATGGTGGAATGTATGGAGTGATAAGGCCAAGATCGAGCTTAATTGTTATGGAGCTGCTAACTTTTCAGACTATGTGAAGCTAGGTAATTTGGAGAAGTCTGGAGGTAAGCATATCTTTGAACCACCTTGAAGATTGCAGGTATGATCTGGCTGAAGATCTAAAACTTAGCGCTCTTAGGAGGGAGCCTAAGGTTTGTCGTTTATTTTATTTTTCGTATTAGTTTAGTTTAGTTTATGTCAAAACGGTGCAATCGTTCAAGTGTGGGAAGTTCGAGGAGGTTTGGTTAAGCTCTAGTGCAGTTGAGGGCAATGCACACTAGTTTGGGGGGTAGGGCAAGTGATTATTATAGGTTTACATAAAAAATTTGGCCCGAAAAATGATTTTTGGAGTATTTTTCGGGATATTTTCAGAGTGTTTCAGGAATACGTAATAATTCGGAGAAGGAAATTCATGGGAAAAGAGTCTCATGTATGTGTTTTATTGAACACTTATCATAAAAAATTCGTTTGTGAGGTGAAGACGCGAAAAAAGGAAAAAGTTTTTAAGGCATGGAACCCAAAAATTGCTTGAAACTGCTGGAATACCTGTCCCCAGGCGTGTCACGGGGAGAATCATTTTTTTCCGCGTGTCGTGGGCTATTCGGTCAAAATTTAGTCAATTTCAATATCCAGGCGGGACGCGGGGGCCCCTAGGTTTCCTTACATGACGTGCAGCCTCTACACCCAATAAATAAAAACTCTTCTCGCTCTGATTCAGACCTGATACACTCATAAGTCAAAACACCTTTCCTTCTCTCGACTTCTTTGTCGCCAGTGAACATAGCTACCACTCCCTTCACCATTATTGACAATCCAAAGTCATCTCCGGTTACTCACAGTCACCGGCAAACACCTCCTGCTGACCACCTCTCTGGTATATCACCGACGACCACCGATAATCACCTCCACCGACTTCCGATATTCACCACCGTGATATGTGCCGAAGTGTCTTCATGATCTCCAAGCACTTGTTCACAAACCCACGTTGGTTACCAGCTTTCCTATTTTTTAGTCTTTATCTATTTTTATGTGAAGTAGTGGATAGTGGTAAAAATTAGTGGCAAGTTAGTTATTTTATTTCAAAGTCTTTAAATAGGTTAATTGTGTTATTGTTTAGATTATGAATGAAAAATATTGATCTAAGTTCTCTCTAATTTCTATCCGGTTTCCGATTGATACGAACCAATCGGTTGGGATAAATAATCCGTTGAGTGGATCAAACTCAAAAGAAATTAGCAAGATGTAGACTTGAGATAATCTCTATTTTTCCATTCATAATCCAATAGTGAAACACATAATGCCTTTTATAGGCATAAACTAACGAAACCAAATTGCAAAAAATAAACTGCTAACTAACCCACTAACATGAAAGATAAACAAGCAAATTTAATGTACTCCTAGAATAGTGGCAACATGCAGTGGTTGAAATACATGATATGAACGTGGTTGCAAGCCATTGACCATATTGGAAGCACATAACACACCGCCAGCGACCACCTCTTTACCCACCTTCTTCCTCTGTAAAGAAACTATAGATCTAAATCTAAAATACAAGAAACAACACCAGAAATAGTGACAAAATCAGTGACAAAACCTTTATTTCTTATCCAACCCAGTAAAGCCCAACCGAAAACCCTTGATCTCAAAATTATGAGATCTAAATGATACGAAATACAAGTTCAACAGATTATAGAAATCTGTCGAATCACAAACAAAGTACAAACAAAATAAAGGATACAGAAACTGAGATCAACACGATCTCTAATACAGAAACGATCTCAACACTGAGATCTAACAACGAAGAAGATGAACTGGAACGAAGAGAACACAGCGAAACCCTAAGAAATATCTCGAACCACTTAGAACTTCTTTCTCTCACATCCAATATATAGCTGAAATCAACTCTACTTCCAATAGACCCATTGACCTTTACGAAATATGCACTTCAGTCCCTGAAAGTTACACTTGCGGCCCTGGGCTCATAACAACTTGATAACAGCCTGATAACAACTAAACAAACTTTCAACAGATCAGCCCAATAACATAATAACAAGACCAATATGTTTGCAACATATATAAAAAAAACCTTTATTTTAACATCCCCCCATAATTCATACAGCAAACATATTGAATAAACCCAACTTTTCGCACAACATGTTATGTTGAGCAACATTTAAACCCTTAGTAAAAATGTCTGCTACTTGAAACTCAGCAGCAATTTTTTGTGGTTCAATTATGCCACTTGCAATTTTTTCTCGCAAAAAATGCAAGTCTAATTCAAAGTGTTTTGTTCTTTCATGGAAAACAGGGTTATATGATATAGAAATAGCAGATTTACTGTCACAAAAAAGTTTAATAGGCAAAGTACAACTAGTTTTCAACTCTTCCAAAACATTTTTAATCCACATAACTTCACATGTGGCTGAACACATTGCTCTATACTCAGCCTCAGCTGTGGATCTAGAAACAACATTTTGCTTCTTACTTTTCCAAGATATAAGAGTATCACCTCGATATATCCCAAAACCAGTAACTTACTTCCTGGTTAAAACACACTTTGCCCAATCAGAATCAACAAACCCTGAAATATCAAAACTACCTATTTTCCTAAACATAACACCTTTACCTGGACATTGCTTTAAATACCTTAATAATCTCAAAGCAATATCCAAGTGAGCCTGACAAGGCTTATGCATATATTGGCTTAAAAATTGAACAGAATAACTTATATCTGGATGAGTTAACGACATATATATCAACTTACCAATTAATTTTTGGAAACCATTTACATTATCCAAAAACCTTGTATCTTTATTAGTTTTATTGGTGACAAGATGAGACTGTTCAATTGGTGTACCAACAGGTTTACACCCCAAGTATCCAAATTCATTAAGAAGCTCAAGGCAATATTTCCTTTGAGACAAACAGATAGACTCACTGGAGTATAAAACCTCTATACCCAGAAAATATTTCAACAAACCTAAGTCCTTTATTTTAAAATTATCACTTAAACACTGTTTAACCTTTGTTATTTCAGAAAGATTATTCCCAGTTACCACAATATCATCCACATAAACCAACAAGACCAAGAACACATCATTCTTACACATAATAAACAAAGAATGATCACACAAACTTTGCTCTCATTCCATTTTCTTGGAGCTTGTTTAAGTCCATAAAGAGACTTAACAAGTTTACACACCTTATTTTTATCATTATTAAAATAACCTTGTGGTAAAGACATATACACTTCTTCAGATAATGACCCATACAAGAAGGCATTATTTATATCAAGTTGATATAAAGGCCAATCATTATTCACAGCAAGTTTCAAAATAATTCTAACTGTTACCATCTTAACAACAGGAGAAAAAGTTTCTCCAAAGTCAATTCCCTCCCTTTGATTAAAGCCTTTTTGCTACTAACCTAGCCTTATACCTTTCAATCTCACCATTTGCTTTGTATTTTATTTTATAAACCCACTTACATCCTATGGGTTTTCTACCTTCAGGTACATCAACAACAACCCAGGTGTTATTTCTATAAAGTGCCTCCATTTCATTGTTCATGGCCTCTATCCACCTAGGGTCTTTAATAGCTTCATTATACGAGCTAGGTTCAACAGACTTATTTAAAGAAGAAACTAAACAAAAATTATCAACAGACAAATTAGCATAGTTAACAACTTTTTCAATTCCATATTTCACTTTTCCTTCTACAACAAATTCATTAAATCTTTGTGGAAAAGAGACTTTTCTAGAAGATCTCCTAACAGATTGTCCCTCAGATGGGTTGGTCTCATCATGTGATCCTACAGTGTCCTCTGCCTCGCCATTGTTACCCGGATAACTACCACCTAACTGTCCACTTTCATGTTGATCACTTTCAACATTTGGGGCAGTGGCAGATGTAGAGGGTGACCCTGGCTGCTGATCATCACTGTAGTGATCTTGAGCACCAGTTGTACCCTCTTCATCATTGGGAACTGTAGGAACTTCAGACATTATTGTTTCAGTATCAAAAAAATTTATATGATTTAATTCAGTTTTATTGAACAATTCTTGACTTTCAATCAGATTAGATTTAAAAGGATACACGTTTTCATAAAATTTCACATCTCTAGAAAAAAAATACTTTTCTATTGTCCAAACTTAGTAATTTGTATCCTCTTTTAACATTTGAATACCCATTAAGAACACACTTATCAGCATGATAAGCAAACTTATCAGATTCAGACAAAACAGTACTAAAAGAAAGACATCCAAAGTTCCTTAAATGAATTAATGAGGGCTTAAAACCATATACAATTTCATAAGGACTCCTACCATTTAACACTGAAGAGGGTAACCTGTTGATTAAGTAAACAGCAGTTAAAATACAATCAGACCAATACTTAAGTGGCAAACTACTCTGAAACATTAAAGACCTAGCTGTGTTTAAGAGATGTCTATGTTTCCTCTCCACCACACCATTTTGTTGTGGTGTATAAGAACAAGACGTTTGATGTAAAATACCTTTGTTTTTACAAAATAAGCTCATTTGATTATTCACAAACTCAGTTCCATTATCACTTCTAATAATTTTTATCTTTTTCTCAAACTGAGTTAACATGAGTTCATAAAAGTCACATAAGTTTTCAAATACTTCAGTTTTATTTGTTAACAAGTAACACCAAACAGTCCTAGAAAAGTCATCTACTATAGTTAAAAAATATTTAAAACCTTCATAACTTGTAACTTTATATGGACCCCATAAATCAAGATGAATTAACTCCCCTATAGACTTAGTTTTATGTTCACTAAGTGGAAAAGGAACTCTCACTTGTTTAGCCCTATGACAGACATCACAAGGTGTAACAACTCTCATCAAAAGTTATATTTATTTAATCAAATTATCCAATAGGAAACCCTAATTGAGAAACCCAAGTGATTCTGTATAATCCCTAAAATTTTCAGAACCTTTGGAATTAGAATCAGGGCCCCTAAAAATCAAGGGGGGTATACCCTAATTGACGATTATCTCTAAAATGCGTTGTCTAAACTGAAAATTCTCAAAATAGCGATTCAGCAGGCCTATACTAGTGACAAGGCTACCCTAGGGTAGGTTGGTACCCCAGGCGTGTCGCGACAGAAACCGAGACATCTTCCGCGACACGCGGGAGATGTCAATTTCTTGTATAAATACAGGGGCTTGGGACTTGAATTCTGGCTTCAGTTCGACGTTAAAATTCCTTACGTACACAAAGTTAGACATTATTTACTACAAAAACACACACTGATCACGAAGTGCTGCCACAATTCAGGGTAATAACTCGATCGCTGCTACGATTCAATGTCCGATCGATTAAACTATCCAATGGATGTTTAAGTGTTGCCCACATTAGGGTTTATTCTTTGTCATTCGTCGTTAAATCAATGGATGTTTAAGTATCGCACTTTGTCATTCGTTGTGAAGGTTGTAATCTCGTGAGTTATCGTAAATGCTGTATTAAGTTACTAACCTAGTTTGTGTGCATGATTATTTAAACTAGGTTATCAAGGCTAATCAGTAGGATAAGCTCTGTTAAATCTGCAATGTGAGTCATTCTCTCTTTTTATCAAATTTGATTTCAAAAGCATGTTATTTTCAAAGTTACAATTACGGGGATTAAGTCTTTGTAATCACCAAGTTACAGCCGGTATGTGGGGTTTTGTATACATTACTTGATAATCGTCACCATTGGGGCAGCCAATGGGGGATATGACCATAGTCACAGATCCGGCCGAGTGACAAATACCGTGGGTAGTTGGTTTGATATCAGAAACATTGTAATCGCTCTTAATACTGTAAATTATAACAAACGAGTCGTTTTAGAAATTAGAATGATTCACTCGGTATTTCCCGCTGACAAAACCTTTTTCAAACATGTTTCAGGTGATCTGTTGTGATCCAGGAAAAGTGCCGTGAAGCACTATCAGCTTAAGGAAGTGGCTCAGTATAAAATAAAGAAACATGTTTTGTAAAATAAAAGATTTCTTTGTAAAATCTTAATATTGTAAATTACCGGGTTTTATCCCGAATTGTGAAATAAAATAAACGGAAAATATTTCAGTTTTAGAAAGATCTTGAAGAAACTTCCGCTGTTAATTAAAAACCATGGGATTTCTGTCCCGCGGCTCCTGAAACGGGTCAAACCGGGTCGGGGGCCGTGACAGAAATAAGGTGGTATCAGAGCCACTAATTTAAGCCTATTAAGTATTTAGAAATACTTAATTTTACTGATTGCCAATTATGTGATTATGTGTTGTAACTGATTATTTGTTAATTACAGTATGGGTAAACAAAAGCTGTCAAACATCTATCTTAAACTAGATAGGTCATCCAACGAGAAGGGAAGTTCATCCCAAACAAAACCTTATGTAATTCCTGAAGAAGGAATATTTGTCCGTAAGGCACATTACGAGGAACCACTTTCTCCTAATAAAAGAAGTTTGATTATTAGGAAAAGTCAGGAGGAAATAAGGAAAAACCGAGAGAAGAAAGTTAAACAAGAAACCCAGGACTTAATCAATAAATCACCTTGGGAGGACAAATTAGATGAGAAATGGGCAAATCTTTATATGCTAGCCACAGTAGCAGAAAATGCAAATCTCTAAATACTCAAAAGTTTTAGCACTTTTATTTTCCAGAACCCTTATTTAGTAAATAAATAAGTTACAGTAAATCGTAGTATAATTTACTTGTCAGTTGTTTTATGTATGCAATAATATTTACGGGTTATCTATAAAATTTTGTTATTTTATTTTAACATTTGGTATGTATTTTGCATATATGCTAAACAGCATGAATGAGATATCAGAAGGTTTAGAAAATCTTAACCTCTATCCTGTTAAGATAGAAGTTTCCAAGGAATTCACCGGTTACTTCACTGATAAAGAAGAACCCATGGAATTTCAATCCAAACCACTGGTAAAACCTAAACCCAAGAAAAGAAGCAGATTTGTGGGCTGGAGGCGTGTACGAAGGAAAAAGCCAGCAACAAGAAAGGTTACCAAAACTGAAGATCCAAAAGACAAAGGGAAAGGGGTAGAAATTGAGGAAAATGTTAATCAAGTAGAGATAGAAGCTGAAAAGAGTTTTAAACAAACAGAAAGAGAGATCGGAGAAATTTCTAGACAGAAACAGAAAATGACTCCTTGGGAAGTTTTAGATCATAAACTAGTAATGAGTGACCTCATCGGACCTGCCGATGGAAACCTTGAACCAGCCAATCCAAACCTTATATTTACTGAAGAAGATCTTTTCAGCTACCCACTAGAAGTTCCAATTCCAATCAATCTGGAACCTGCTATTCCAGATCCTATTGTCCAACCTCAACCATTACCAGTAGAATTAGATGAATGGTGGACAACTGATTGGCAATACCAAAATCTTTTAAACAACCCTGATACATTTTTCCCACAAGTTGACCCAGAACCTCCACTATACCCAACTATGAGCCCGGAGAATCTGACTGAACTTCGCCTCTGGGGCGAAGAATTAATTGATTCAGGAAATCGGATTTGGGATGTGGGAGAAAGAGTTACTTGGAAGTATGACGAAAGGGAGCGTCATTTTTAAGAAATTAGCTAACCAGATAATGGGAGTTTGCAGGAATATTTGTTTAATAAATAATCATAATAACCAGTATGTGTAATAACTTAACAATAAAACGTTGTATGATAATCGTGTGTACGAGGCATAATATAATATATAGAAAGGAAACCTGTGAAATCGATAATTTTTGGTTATACATGTTAATGTGATTATGTGCAAACTGTTTTATTATATTTATAATTATACTAATTATTTATATAAAATTAATTATCAGATGGCAAACATTGGTAATGAACCAGTAAATGAGGTTAATCAGTCTGAGCAACATCCAGGAGATCAATATATGACTAGACAAGATATCGAAAATATTGTTGCTCAAGGGATAGCCAATGCTATTCCAGCCATCGTTGCTGCTGTAAAGAATCCAATCGAACCGCAACAAATCGTTCCTAGTAAACGTATTTCTGAAGATAACTTCAGTAATAGTGTAAACGGAGGCAATGATCATGTTAACCATAATGGGGAACCACATCAAGCTCCATTACCCAAGAAAATGAAAACTGCAACGCCTGGTTGCACTTTCAAAGAATTCCTTGCTTGTAAACCCACTGAATTTGCAGGCAATGAAGGAGCAACTGCATCCCTGCGTTGGTTAGAGAAAACCGAAGCAGTCATTGCAATAAGTAAATGTGCTAAATATGATCAGGTCATGTACACATCAAATCTCTTCAAGGAAGGAGCACTCGAATGGTGGAACACTGTGTTACAATCAAAAGGAAGAATAATAGCTTATGCCATGACTTGGGAAGAATTTAAGGGTTTTGTAGAAAGAAAATTCTGTCCCGAGTATGAAAAGGAACAGATGACAAATAAGTTTCTAAATCATCGGATGATGGGTGTAGATTGTCACGGTTATACTTCGACATTCTTTGAATATGCTAGAGTGGTACCAACACTGGCTTCGCCAGAACCGGTACTCATTTCTCGCTACATTTGGGGACTGATTAGTGAAATCCGCAACATTGTTAAAGCTGCGAGACCTCGCAATATTGACGATGCTGTGGAATTAGCTAATACCCTAACTGACGAACTGGTACGTACACAAGATGAAAACAAGAAGAAAGAATTGGCTCAGAAAATTACCCAAGGATTTCGTGTGGGTAACAGTAGTAATTTCAAGAAAAGAGGAACTGGGCAATTCTCAACTCCGTCATTCTGCCGAAAATGCAAGAAGAAACATTATGGAAGATGCGATATAACCTGTAATTTTTGCAAAGTTGTAGGACATCGTGAAGAAAACTGCAGAAAGAAAACAATAGTTTGCTATAACTGTGGAGAAAATGGACATTATAAAACAGAATGTCCTAAATTAATCAAACCAGCAGACAACAAAACTAAGGCGACCGACGGAACTATTAAGAAGAATGCTAGGGCATTTCAGCTAACCACTCAAGAAGCAGAACTCATCCCAGATGTGATAGCGGGTACGTTCTTAGTTCACAACATTTACGCCAAAGTATTATTTGACTCTGGTGTGAACCAAAGTTTTATAAATACTTCATTCTGTCAAGCTCTTAATTTACCTTTAACCAATATTAGGCAGATTTTTACAGTTGAAACGGCAGACGGAAATTCAGTTAAAATAGATAAAGTTTTGCAAGAAGAAAACATAGAACTTTTAGGACATAAATTCTCTGCAAAACTATTGCCGATGAATTTAACTGAATTTGATGTTGTATTAGGAATGGATTGGTTAGTAGCCAACCATGCTAGAATCCTTTGTGATCAGAATTCCATAGAAATTCAATCACCCACCGGAGAAGTGATTAGGATTACAGGAGATAAACCACGTAAGCCCATGAAGTTCATATCAGTAATGAAAGTTGCTAATTATGAACGAAAACAAGGAATAGTATATATGATTTCGGTAATCATTAGTACTAAGGGAAAAGATCTTAAGGAAATACCAGTAGTCTCAGAATACCCAGATGTATTTCCAGAAGAATTACCAGGGTTACCACCAAATAGGGAGGTAGAGTTTAGGATTCATCTAATTCCAGGAACTACACCGATAGCCAAGGCACCTTATCGGTTAGCACCCACAGAAATGTTAGAACTAAAAACGCAATTAGATGAATTACTAAGTAAAAGATTCATACAACCTAGCTCATCCCCTTGGGGAGCGCCAGTATTATTTGTTAAGAAAAATGATGGTTCAATGAGAATGTGTATCGATTATAGAGAATTGAATAAGGTTACAATTAAGAATCGATACCCATTACCTAGGATTGATGATCTGTTTGATCAACTTCAAGGGGCTAAATATTTTTCTAAGATAGATTTACGCTCCGGATATCATCAATTGAAGGTACAAGAAGAAGACATTCCTAAAACTGCTTTCAGAACTAGGGATGGTCATTATAAGTTTACAGTCATGCCCTTTGAGTTAACGAATGCACCTGCTGCATTCATGGACATGATGAATAGGATCTGTAAACCATATTTGGATAAATTTGTTATTATTTTCATAGACGATATACTTATTTATTCCAAAAGTCAAACAGAGCATTGTGAACACCTTCATGCACTCTTAACTTTGTTAAGAAAAGAAAAGCTTTATGCCAAATTCTCGAAGTGTGAATTTTGGTTGCAAGAAGTGCAATTCTTAGGACATATGGTGAATCACGAAGGTATTCACGTAGATCCTGCTAAGATAGAAGCAATTACCAATTGGAAGGTTCCACAAACAGCAATGGAAATTAGAAGTTTTATAGGTTTAGCTGGGTATTATAGACGGTTTATTAAGGATTTTTCCAAAATAGCCGTACCATTAACTAAGCTAACTTGTAAAGCGGTTAAGTTTGAATGGGGACCAAAGCAAGAAGAAGCTTTTAGAATATTAAAGCATAAATTAACAAATGCACCAATCTTAGCCTTACCAGAAGGAACTGAAGATTTTGAGGTATATTGTGATGCTTCAAAACTAGGATATGGATGTGTGCTTATGCAATGCAAAAAGGTGATTGCATATGCTTCAAGGCAATTGAAAAAGCACGAAGAAAACTATACGACTCATGATTTAGAATTAGGAGCCGTAATTTTTGCCCTTAAGATTTGGAGACATTATCTTTACGGAAGTAAATTTACTGTCTACACAGACCACAAAAGTTTAAGATATATATTTGGGCAAAAAGAGTTAAACATGAGGCAAAGGAGATGGATGGAAATCCTAAGTGACTACGACTGTGATATTCAGTATCATGAAGGAAATGCAAATGTAGTTGCAGATGCCTTAAGTCGTAAGTATTATGAGAAACAACGACAGGTCCGTGCTCTCAGATTAAATCTACAATTAGATTTAATGGAACAATTGAAGAATGTTCAAACTACAGCAATCAAGGATGATGCTGAAGGAATGAAAGGAAAAATAAAGGAATTAGAACAAGGAGCAGATGGAATTTGGGGATTCCCTAAAAGTAGAATTTGGGTACCTAAGCAGGGAAACTTAAGACCTAAGATTTTAGAAGAAGCCCATAAATCTAGGTATACTATGCACCCAGGAAACAATAAAATGTACCAAGATTTAAGAAAGAACTTTTGGTGGATAGGAATGAAAAATGATATAGCACGATATGTTTCTAAGTGTCTCACTTGTTCACAAGTTAGGCAGAACATCAGAAACCCTCAGGTCTACTACAACAATTAGAAATGCCGGTATGGAAATGGGAACTTATAACAATGGATTTTGTTACTAAGTTACCCAAAACCAGAAAAGGTAATGATGCGATTTGGGTAATTGTGGATCGATTAACCAAATCAGCTCACTTTTTACCAATGAAAGAAACCTTTAGTATGGAAAGGTTGGCAAAATTGTATGTAGATGAAGTTGTATCCTTACATGGAGTTCCACTCTCCATTGTTTCGGATAGAGATAGTCGTTTTACTTCTCATTTCTGGAAAAGTTTCCAGCAAGCTATGGGAACTCGATTAAATCTAAGCACTGCATATCATCCCCAAACAGACGGACAAAGTGAAAGGACAATCCAAACTCTAGAAGACATGCTCCGAGCATGTGTAATAGATTTTGGTGGAAATTGGGATGATCATTTACCATTAATTGAATTCTCCTATAACAATAGCTATCATTCAAGTATTGAAACCGCCCCATTTGAAGCACTGTATCGAAGAAAGTGCAGAACTCCAGTCTGTTGGGCAGAAATAGGAGAAAGTCAATTATCAGGTCCTGAAATAGTGCAAGAGACGACTGATAAGATTACTCAAATCAAGGAAAGGAAAGACTGAAGATGGCTCGTGATCGTCAAAAGAGTTATGCAGACAATAGATGCAAGCCGTTAGAATTCCAAGTGGGAGACAAAGTACTATTGAAAGTTTCTCCTTGGAAAGGAGTAGTTAGATTCGGAAAGAAAGGAAAGCTAAGTCCAAGGTACGTAGGACCATTTTCAGTGATCCAACGTATAGGACCAGTCGCTTATCATTTACAACTACCAGAAGAATTAGCAGGAGTACATGATGTATTTCATGTATCCAATCTCAAGAAATGCTTATCAGATGAATCACTGGTAGTACCTCTTCGAGATATAAAGGTAAACGAAAAGTTGAAATTTGTTGAGAAACCTCTTCAAATTGAGGATCGAAAGATCAAGTTTCTCAAACACAAACGATTAGTTTTAGTCAAAGTCAGATGGGATTCAAAGAGAGGAGCTGAATACACTTGGGAGCTGGAATCAGAAATGAAGCGAAAGTATCCTCACTTATTCCAGTAAATCTCGAGGACGAGAATTTTATTAAGGTGGGGAGAATGTAACAACTCTCATCAAAAGTTATATTTATTTAATCAAATTGTCCAATAGGAAACCCTAATTGAGAAACCCAAGTGATTCTGTATAATCCCTAAAATTTTCAGAACCTTTGGAATTAGAATCAGGGCCCCTAAAAATCAAGGGGGGTATACCCTAATTGACGATTATCTCTAAAATGCGTTGTCTAAACTGAAAATTCTCAAAATAGCGATTCAGCAGGCCTATACTAGTGACAAGGCTACCCTAGGGTAGGTTGGTACCCCAGGCGTGTCACGACAGAAACCGAGACATCTTCCGCGACACGCGGGAGATGTCAATTTCTTGTATAAATACAGGGGCTTGGGACTTGAATTATGGCTTCAGTTCGACGTTAAAATTCCTTACGTACACAAAGTTAGACATTATTTACTACAAAAACACACACTGATCACGAAGTGCTGCCACAATTCAGGGTAATAACTCGATCGCTACTACGATTCAATGTCCGATCGATTAAACTATCAAATGGATGTTTAAGTGCTGCCCACATTAGGGTTTATGCTTTGTCATTCGTCGTTAAATCAATGAATGTTTAAGTATCGCACTTTGTCATTCGTTGTGAAGGTTGTAATCTCGTGAGTTATCGTAAATGCTGTATTAAGTTACTAACCTAGTTTGTGTGCATGATTATTTAAACTAGGTTATCAAGGCTAATCAGTAGGATAAGCTCTGTTAAATCTGCAATGTGAGTCATTCTCTCTTTTTATCAAATTTGATTTCAAAAGCATGTTATTTTCAAAGTTATAATTACGGGGATTAAGTCTTTGTAATCACCAAGTTACAGCCGGTATGTGGGGTTTTGTATACATTACTTGATAATCGTCACCATTGGGGCAGCCAATGGGGGATATGACCATAGTCACAGATCCGGTCGAGTGACAAATACCGTGGGTAGTTGGTTTGATATCAGAAACATTGTAATCGCTCTTAATACTGTAAATTATAACAAACGAGTCGTTTTAGAAATTAGAATGATTCACTCAGTATTTCCCGCTGACAAAACCTTTTTCAAACATGTTTCAGGTGATCTGTTGTGATCCAGGAAAAGTGTCGTGAAGCACTATCAGCTTAAGGAAGTGGCTCAGTATAAAATAAAGAAACATGTTTTGTAAAATAAAAGATTTCTTTGTAAAATCTTAATATTGTAAATTACCGGGTTTTATCCCGAATTGTGAAATAAAATAAACGGGAAATATTTCAGTTTTAGAAAGATCTTGAAGAAACTTCCGCTGTTAATTAAAAACCACGGGATTTCTGTCCCGCGGCTCCTGAAACGGGTCAAACCGGGTCGGGGGCCGTGACACAAGGCCCATGTTCAACACTTTTAACATCAAAATTCTCTTTTAACACAGCTAGTACTTGATCAGATGGGTGACCTAATCTGCTATGCCACAAATTAGACTTAACAAAACTATTAAAGCTAACATTTATAGAATTACCATTTTTTCTAACAAAATATAGACCACTATCTTGACTACCAGTCACCAGGATTTTCCTTGACTTGGAATCCTGTAACACACAACTGTTCTCTTTAAACACAACATCTATGTTATTATCTTTGGCTAACCTATGAACAAACAATAGATTGACATGATACTCTGGGACATAAAACACATCTTTTAAGATAATATTATTCATTAACTTGATGTTACCAATTTTTAAAACTTTAACATTAGTGCCATTTGGATGACCAACTTTAAGATCAAACTCAGAAACATCAACTGTATTAAACATATCTATATCATTATTTACCATGTGTTGACTTGCCCCAGAGTCGACAATCCAACTAAAAACACCTCCAAAGAACATAGAACTAGAACAACTAACACAATTATTAACAATACAAGACTCACCTCCAACACTTGTTGACTCCACACCAGACTTTTCACCAACTAAACTTAACAATTTTGCTATATGCTCATATGTAAAAGGCAAACCAGAAATAGACACACTAGCAGAAGACCCAACAGTAGCATTTGACTTATTATTTAATGTTGTTTTACCAGATATAGTGTTAGGTCTTCTTTTAAACCCTTGAGGATAACCAATTAACTCAAAGCATCTATCAACAGTATGCCCAATCATGTTACAATGTGTACATTTTAAACTAGGGTTAGATCCTCTTTGATTAGGTGCTTTTCTTTTTGACTCAAAAGACTGATTAGACTTAGATACAAAAGATACATTCTGACCTTTTGACCCACTACTAGACATCCTATGTGATTCCTCCCTAGAAACCACAGAAAAAGCAACCTTGACAGATGGAAAAACTTCTCTAGTTAACAAATTTGTTCTTACTGGTTGATAAACATCATCTAACCCCATAAGAAATTGCATTAGCTTGATTAACATTGAAAAATCATTATAGTCTTTAGCTGCTTTATAAGAACAAGTGGGCAGTTTGAGCATAGCATCAAACTGTTTCCACATAGTGGTCAGCCTATTATAATAGTCAGCCACAGTTGAACCATTTTGAGAAATACAATTTATTTTTTTATACAAATCATAAACCACAGAACCATCTATCTTGTCATAGGTTTCTTTTAAGTCATCCCAAACCTCAGAAGCATATGTAGAAAAAACTTGACCCAAGAAAAGTTCCTCAGACACAGAGTTCAAAATCCATGTTAACACTATAGAGTTACACCTATCCCACTGACTAGCAAGTACATGATCCTCAGTGGATCTTTCACATTTACCATTAATAAAACCAAACTTATTTTTGGCTTCTAAAGCCAATTTCATAGAACTAGACCAGACAGAGTAATTTTCAGTACCCTTCAGCTTGACACTAACAATAGTCATAGCACTTGAGTCACTAGGATGAAGATACAATGGGTCTCCAACATCTAACTTGCTTATCAAGGTCTGAGATGTACTAGCATTAGGATCAGGATCAGTCATGATTACAAACAAGAACAGCAACAAACAGACAATACAGATTCACAAACAGAGAATCAACAACAAATAAGACAGATCAACAACAAATAAGACAGATACACAAAATACCCTAAGGCGAAGCTGTATCAGTGTCCAGATTCTAGGTTCATCACTTGTAGTGCCTGGACAGGTCTTAATACAGGAGCCAAACACTAAGACAAATATCCAAAATAACAACAGCAAATAACAAAGAAAAAACACACAAACAGATACAAACAAAAAACCACAATAAATGTGCCGGTCCTCACTACCCCGACTTCAACTAAACCAATCAACAGAAACTAAAAAAGAGAGAAAGATTAATCTCACAGTGGGTGCAAAGCAACTCCAATAAAGACAATAACCACAAATAACACTACTGGTCAGTTTGCTCTAAATATTCAAGGATTTAGAGACCAACATAGAGTGTATGAAGCCACCAGAGGAGAAGAGATCTTTCACCAAAGATAAGAAACCCTAGCAAGGGTTTCAGTTTCTCAAATACAGAATATAGCACTCCCAAGATCTAGAAGATCTTCCCAACTTTAACAACAGATCTGCAACCTTGAAGCAGTCCTAACACAAAACAACAATAGAATCAGAATAACAGCGGAATATGACAGGATCAAGAGCTTTTAAGCTCTGATACCATGTAAAGAAACTATAGATCTAAATCTAAAATACAAGAAACAACACCAGAAATAGTGACAAAATCAGTGACAAAACCTTTATTTCTTATCCAACCCAGTAAAGCCCAACCGAAAACCCTTGATCTCAAAATTATGAGATCTAAATGATACGAAATACAAGTTCAACAGATTATAGAAATCTGTCGAATCACAAACAAAGTACAAACAAAATAAAGGATACAGAAACTGAGATCAACACGATCTCTAATACAGAAACGATCTCAACACTGAGATCTAACAACGAAGAAGATGAACTGGAACGGAGAGAACACAGCAAAACCCTAAGAAATATCTCGAACCACTTAGAACTTCTTTCTCTCACATCCAATATATAGCTGAAATCAACTCTACTTCCAATAGACCCCTTGACCTTTACGAAATATGCACTTCAGTCCCTGAAAGTTACACTTACGGCCCTGGGCTCATAACAACTTGATAACAGCCTGATAACAACTAAACAAACTTTCAACAGATCAACCCAATAACATAATAACAAGACCAATATGTTTGCAACATGAATTATTTATATAAAAAAACCTTTATTTGAACATCCTCGTGTCCGATTACCACCCCAACCACCACCGTCGACACTTGTCGACGACCACCCATATATACACCGTGAACCCACCATTGTGTTTACCTCCGAGCGACCACCACCATCTCTGATTAAAGCGAACTACAACCGTCGCTCGTCCCTTTATTATCTTCGGTGACCACGGACCATCTCCGAACACATAAATCACAGTTGGGACCACCGATAACCACCGTTTTCCTCCCTCATACTCACTTTCTTTACTATCGATTACCGTCGATACCCATATCCATTACCGACCGACCTCCGATTATCTTCCGTTGATCTCCAATTACCCTTGTCAAACCTCGAAGCGACGACCAGGCCTGTCCGATTAAAAGCATCATAATTTCTCTGTTTTTCAGTTTGAAAAGAATCCAGGTATGAAGCATTATTATTATTATTTTTTTATGATTATGCAAAATCTTCATGATGGGTTCTTGAATTTTGTGGAAATTAATTCGTGGGATTGTTATGTGGGTGTTGAAATTGTCTATTGAAAGAGTTGTGTTGAGTATAGATGTAACACCCCCAATCTGGACAGGCTGACATGTCACTCATACAAATATCAAAACTAAAACCAATCCATAACGTTGAAACAAAATATCCTAATTACATTTTCATTACATTAACGAAATAAAAATAAATCTTTATCTTCACGACACTCTTCACTTATTACTCACGTTTCCCAAATTACCTGTCAAACAAATAAAACAAACACAAGAAAGAAACTACGGCTGAGCCAAAAAGTTGCTCAGTAACGGAGAAATCAACGGTACATGTAAAAACGAATAAATGGGAACGAAACACCACATAACGGAAGTTGAACTGAGACTGACATTGAACCACATTTGAAACTAAAATACACATTTGAAACTAAAATAGTTTTCATTCTCTCAAATAGTTTTACTTATAATATAATATTGTTTAAAAAAAACCCAATTCCTTTAAAACAAGAAAATTATCGAAATTACTATATTATGAATAAACATTTAGATTTAAATCAAAATCTAATGATAACTCGAATTTCGTAACAAATCGTTATTTAGTCAAAACAACTATATTTCTAATTTGAAAATATATATATTTAATTAACAAAATAGTTTAGATAACCTGAGTTTCAAAAACATAGTAATCTAATACTTGTAAAGATTATGCAACCCGATACTGGAAACAAAACAGTTCTAAAAGAAATACTGAGGCGGACACCGGACAAATGCTGAAAACAGAGACTGAAATCCTAGCACTGAAACAAATACTTTTATAACTTGAATCCCAAACCTTATACTGAACAGATAACAGATACTGAACATAATTTGATGCATATAAACATATCAAACATATCATAACAGAGACAAGACATACGTGACAACATATAAAAGTAAAACAAGTCACGTAATATAGAAGCACCCACGAGCCTAAACAGAGGCATACATGGCTATAGTCCATGCGCCGAGATGGTGCGTGTAGGCGTACACACATTATTCCATCTCAACAGGAGTCAGGAGTCAGAGCTAAGATCGATCTATTCGCCTCTAGGGGCCATGTGCTACACAAGCACAAACTAGAAACGCCGTGAACTTTAGTTATGCACCGTCACGATTAGTACCATGTCGTTGACGCCCCAACGACAAGTCTTATAATTGCTCGGGTGACAGAGTACAAAGCGTATCAGAAATAAATGTATATATTGACATAAGTCTAAGGGAAACATGCAATAACGAGCACAAAATCTAAGGTCTATTGCATGCTACAATAAATACTAATCATATAACAATACGAACCGAAACATCTAACGAAACATCCGTACTACAAGGTAACGGATATGAATAAAATACCATGATGACAAGGACACGAACCGTACCAACGAGTAACGAAAAATAAAAGTATACTACGATGAAAAGAAAACAAAATCCGTACCTTAGTTTTAGCAAAGCAAAACAAAACAAGTTGTCTTCACGAATATGGGAACCTACAGTTTATTATTGTCGAATTTAATTTACGAAACGCTAAGTTGGTAATCAGATTTGTTGACTTATCAATTTTCCGGCGACAGAGACTTTTATGCCCTTGACTTATTATCTTTGATGGGGTAAAACAGGTTCAAAATTATATCATATAAGATCGTATAATACCCCACACTAATTTGTTGTTTGCGTCCTTGTTTTAAAGCCAACTATCCAATTTAGTAATATTTATATAAGTTGCACTCCTAAAATAAAAGCATTACACATCATGTAGTGGTATTAGAAACAACCCATTAGTTAGTTGTACAAAGAAATTCAATAAAAGCTTATGAGCCATCGTGGGACCTCATCTTTTCCTATTAAAATCACCGTGATTTACCATCAAAGTATTATAATAGGTTAAATTTGTGTTGATTATCGTAGGACTAAACCTTACCGTAAAGCTTAGTGATACTTAGTTACCTGTATAAACCCATGAGGAAATGGGTACATGGTCACAGAACGGAAATTCATTAACCAAAAACCCAAAATGCCATGGGTCCATTTTAGTTAAGTACATATATTTATTTAATTAGGAATACAAACTTGAAATCTGTTAGGTATGAAATAGTAGAGGGGTCAATTGTGATAATATCATAGTATGAGGGTTGTAAATGTAACTAGTGATTTGTATGAGTTTGTTATATAAACAAACAAGGAACTGAATGAAAGTATCGATTAATTGATTTGGGATATTCCATTCTTCTCTCTGTGTTTTCTTCTTCCTTTCTCTTTATCGATCTTGAATGCTTGATTACCAAATTGTTCGTAACAATGGTATCAGAGCATTCGTTCCTCTGACCGTGGGTTAGGGCAGCAATAGTAACAATAACAATCAACGTCTACAGTTCAAGAACTAGGGCAACAACAGATTCACAACAACATCCACAAAACTTGCAGATTACCATGGACGAGTTCATGTCGGTGAGACAAGATGGTACCGTTGATTTATATTGTGATGTATTCAGAGTCTTTCTTAATAGGATCAAAATTTTTGAAGAAATTTCAGAAGATTATGCAACATATATCTTCATTTTCGGCCTTAAACCAGAAATTGGTGATATCCTTATGAGGTATCACAATATGGACAAAGGTTTAAAAATGGAAGAGGCGATGTCTATGGCTAGATTACATGAAAGAGCTCGCAATTCAGATTCAGTTCAAGAAAGAAATATGGCAGAATTGAAAGTGATGCTGATGATTCTACAAGAACGACTTCAAAGAAACAGTTGTTCTTCAAAGCAAGATAAGGTGAGCATGTTAGTCTCCCAAAACAATCTTAGTTCTAATGGTGATAATGATGGGGGTTTTGTATCACCTGATATTCCTAAACTCACAAAAATTGAGTCTGCACACAAGGTGCTCGACGAAATGCCTAAAGAAAAAGTCAATGCATTGAAGGGTGATTTTAAAGAACAATTTATTGCACTTAACGCACTGAAAGATGATTTTAAAGAACCATTAAATGAAAAAGATAATAATGTTAGAGGATCCGAAAACGAAATTAAATATGACATTAAGCAGATTCTTGGCTCAGATATGCCAGAGGAACATCATCATGTTCAATTGGAACACCGTCAAGTTGATGATGTACCCACAGAAAGGGTTGATGACCCATTAAACTTTCTGGTAGGTGAGGGTCAACTTCAAGTTGACCAAGAAGACGAACAAAAGCTGTTTGATATTCCTGTACAGAAGTTGGACCCCACATCTGTAAAGCATGAGTATATTAGTGAAACAAGCAATATCGAGGATGTTGATGTGGATTATATGATTGATGAACCAGTTTTTGATGCTACTAATAGTCACCTTAAACCTAATGGAAATTCATTCCTTGAAGTAGATGACCTTCACAATGATGTCAAGACAGAAACTAGCCTTGATATCCTTAATGAATATCCATCATTTCTCATGCCACCAATCAGGTTGGAACTGGATCAAAATGTGGGAATTTTGGGTTCAACAAAAACAGTCAATCTAGTTTCAGAGGTTCAAATGAGTGGCCTGGTTGATGCTACATCTACACTGGTTCCAATTAAGACAACAATTGGTAAAACAAAAACAGTCGATCTAGTTTCAGGTGACATTCTTTTGGATGTTAATGGGCCAGATAAAGCAAGATTAGTGGGGTTGACAAAAAAATTGAAGTAGCTAGAAGATGGCAAACAAAGTATATTTGATATTCAACTTGTTGGAACTCCTAAAAGCAATCAAACAATAAAGAATGACAAGTCATCCCAGATCAGGGACTTAGGAACATGTGGAAGGGATGCAATAAATCCATATGGGCTCACAAAACTGCTTCTGGATGAAATTACGAGAGATATTCATATTGCAGATCAAGAGTGGAAAGTAATGTTGCTGAGGTATTTCAATTTTGTTGGAGCTCATGAGAGTGGGAAACTTGGCAAATTTATGTCCAAATACAAAAAGGAAGTTGCAAAAAAATGGTTAATAAAGTGGAAATGGAAGAATGATGTCAAAGATTTAACGGACTTGCAAGAACTGCAGCTGCAAGAACCTCAAAAAAGGTTACATTTTAGTGCAATTATAAAAAAGATAGTTGTGGAGATTATAGAGTTTTTGTTATCAACTCGGCGAACAAATGTATTGGTCAGAACCGAAGCAAGGGGCATGTTTAGACAACAAATGTCAGTACCAATTGAGCTTTCTAACAAAGAGAAACCTAAGGTGTCCCGTAAATTGCCAGGTATTGTGATTAATAATTCTTTGATGTTTGGGGTGCAACAAAAATTAGTTTTTCAATCAGCTGATTTTAATATTTGGATGGTGTCATGTCTTAATGATACTGTTATTGGAACTCGTACATATGGTAACACTATTTTTAATTGGCTTGTGTGGTTGAATGGGAGAGATTTGATAAAAAGTAGGATCCTGGTCATGGATGACGTTTTTATTCGTTCAACAATTTGGGAAATGGTGATATGGTGTATTGGGAGCTGAAAAAAAGAAAGAAATAGAAAATGGGACAAAAAGACTAGAGAAGGTCTACGAGATCGAGACCGAGCAAAGATGAGACTGAATATGTTGGAGCTTTATTCTCAAGAACTTTATTTCATAACAGAACCGAGGGAACAAGGTTCTCATTTTGTTCAAATGGTTAATGAGGCCAATTATCATGTTGTTTTCAAGATCAAAACTTCCAATTCCCAGAGGCAACCATCAATGGTGGACCCTAGTGATATGATTAGCAAAGAAAGGTTATTAATTCAATTAGAGGGGACAGTGGAGGAGGTTGTCATTAGTAAAGCTGATATAATCATATGGTTTAACAGTGGAGTGAATGAGTTTAAGTTGGTGAAGCTTGAAATGTTTGAATGGAAACCAGGTTGGCAATATGTGCCGAAGATGGGGTTTTTGGTTAAAACAAGTTTGCTTCTGATATGTTTTGTAAGTAAAAGATGTTTAAAGTAAGCATATTCTAGTGCACATGATATCTCTACTGCAAATTTGTCACTTGTTTCAAAGTTGTTCCAGTTGGAGATTGCTTGGGTCTCTACAAAAATGGTGACCAGTCTTGGATTCACTTTCTCATTTGCAATTAGTCATGGATATATATATATATATATATATATATATATATATATATATTCCATTCATGTGGTATTTGCTTAACACTGCTCTCTTTATTCTGATTTTTGGGGACAAAAATCTTTTAAGGAGGGAGTAATGTTAGGTATGAAATAGTAGAGGGGTCAATTGTGATAATATCATAGTATGAGGGTTGTAAATGTAACTAGTGATTTGTATGAGTTTGTTATATAAACAAACAAGGAACTAAATGAAAGTATCGATGAATTGATTTGGGATATTCCCTTCTTCTCTCTGTGTTTTCTTCTTCCTTTCTCTTTATCGATCTTGAATGCTTGATTACCAAATTGTTCGTAACAAAATCTGCAGATTAGCATCCTACGAAGACCCCATATGTCATAAGACTTAAATTTGCGGTATTATACATATAACTTATAACGTTTCAAATCGTCGGAAAATCGACAATCACTGAACAAGTAATCAAAATCAAGAGATCTAAAGAAACTGAGGAGTCGGAACTCTTACCTCCACCAACAAACCCAAGGAAACGAGACGGTAGCGACGGCAGTCCACCAGCGATTGGGTAGAGAATCAGAACCTACCGAATCCTCGAACATGCCGTTGATACACAACCAGCGGGCAATGGTGGACTGATCGAGATCGGAGAATTATGGCGACGGAACCGATGGTGGCGAACCTCCGGTATGGCAGCGGTGCCATGAACGGAACAGAATATCCAAATCAGATGTGATTATGAACGGTTTTTAAAAGGAACGGTGATGAGTATTCGCATCCCAAAAATCTCGACAAGTTCATTGATTTTGAACGTGTGTTGGTGATGGTAAAGTTGAGTAGATAATGAGGAAACATGTGGCTAAACGGTTAATTCCCAATCTTGTTTGATGTCATCCGAATATGATTTTTCACACATTTCTCTTTGTTTACTAACCGTTTAGCCTGTTTTTGGAGCTTGTGAGATTTACTTTGTAGGTTTCGATCGCTTTTGTTCATACTCAATCTCCATTTGAACAAAAAGTGATTTGAACAATTATATAAGACAAGCATCCCGTGTTGAAGCAGCCGCGAATGAAATGCTATACGATTGTTGTGGAACACGACTTATGAGGATTCTACCGCATCAAATCAGGGGAGTCTGTTCCATTTATCTATGTTTTATTTATTTATTTATTTATTTATGTTTTTAGTGTCTTAGATAGTTTCTCTCTCAATTGAGGACAATGAAGGAAATAAGTGTGGGGAGGGGAACACGCGTCTAGTGTGTTTTAATTAGTGTCAGTTGTGTCGTAAAAATTAAAAAAACTTGAAAAAAAAATTGAAAAAATCAAAAATCCAAAAAAATTTTGAAAAAATAGAAAATGTTTCCATAAAATTTTTTCAATAAATGGAAAATGATAGATATAATCGGATTGTTGGCACTTGATTATTATATATATGAGATAACAAACGGTCGGTCACGCGTCTAACTTAGGATATGTGAGTAGGCCCAGCCGGTTGAAGAGTTCCTTAGGATCGATATAATATACCTTAAATTATGAATCTTGTGGGTTCTTGCCTTAGGAGCTGTGACAAAACTGAAACTGTGGAGAGTATAAGAGGTATGTCATAAATAAAAAGCTTATAAGTTTTTCCGACTAAATGGTACAACTGTTTCTTTTTGTGAAAACAAATCCGAAACAGTGTGGCGCCCAAAAAACATTCCATCTATTCATTTGAGCATATGTTGAAGAAAAAAAGGAAAAAACGAAGCCTATGGTATTGCCGCGGGGATAGCGAGTCATGCGGTACATATCCCCTAGGTGGAGTTATAAAAAATATGTGAAGTTTATCGCATTAACTATGGGGATGGTGACTCGTGTGGGGTATATCCGCTAAACTGATCATAAGTAAAACATGTAAAGCTCACAATATCATCCATCTATCCATCATAAATTTAATCGGAATAACATAAGAGTTTTTTATATAAGATGGTAGATATAATCTTTTAACCTTATAAGCTTGAAACAGGATTATGTGGCGTTGTAGTCGTTTGAGTGTGAGGTCCATAGATAACTATACTTACAAGAACTTAAATGAAACATGAACAAGGGCTTGGAAGCTGGCGGTTGGGTTTAGGTAGATCGTATACCTGCAATCCTAGTTAACGTGTGGCTTGGCTTGTTAGTAAAATAACTGGATATATTAGATGCTGATGTTCTGATTGTGATTCCATTGCATAGAATTTTTTCGGGACGAAAAAAGATAAGTGTGGGATGTGATGTTGTGTTAAAATAAGTCGTCTATTATATTAGTTAGTGTCGGTTTTTAACGTATTAAATAGATCAATTCGTATGTGTTATATATTTATTATGTAATGGTGTTTTTGTGCTTAATAGGTCTTAAAATGAGTTAACAAGAGAAACGAGTTTAAAGTGGGTTCGACGGGTGAAGTGTGGTCCTCGTGCAAATGGAGCGAAACAAAGTAATAAAAAAATATCTAGCTAGTTGAGTAGAGTAGACCGCCAGTGACCGAAGAAAAATTGCCGCTATTTTCCGTGATTGGGCTAAGGTGCTGTTTGTTTTTGCTTATATTGGCTGAAAAGAGCTTATGTCTGCGGGCGGGCAGACATAAGCTCTTGAAGACGGTTTGTTTAAAAAAAAAAAGAAGATCTTAAAATAGCTTTTGTTTGCTTAAAAAAAAAGCTATGAATCATTGCTTCAAGATCTTCACACACATCTTCACACACCACAAACCCTTCTTCTTCTTCCTGCCACCACCACCTCCGCCACCACCACCTCCGGCACCACCACCTCCGCCACCACCTCCACCACCACCATCGTCAAAACCCACCACCAATTTAGGGCTGTGAGAGATTGGGCGAGAGAGAGAGAGAGATCTGTGAGAGAGAGAGAGAGATCGTAGAGAGAGAGAGAGAGATCTGTGAGAGAGAGAGCTGAGAGAGAGAGAGAGCTGTGAGAGAGAGAGAGAGAGAGAGATCGTAGAGAGAGAGAGATCTGTGAGAGAGAGAGAGCTGAGAGAGAGAGAGAGCTGTGAGGGAGAGAAGAATCCTCGGCGATGGCGGTGGTGGTTCCGTGACGGCGGTTCCGGCGGTGGTGATGAAGAATCGCGGCGATGGCGGTGGTGATGAAGAATCGCGGTGGTGGTTCCAGAACAGGTGGTTCCGTGACGGTGGTGCACCGTTTTCAGCCAATAAGAGGGCGGCGGTGATGGCGGAGGTGGTGTGGTGGTGGTGGCAGAGGTGGTGCGGTGGTGGTGGTGGTTGTAGAGAGAGAGAGAGTTTCTAGAGAGAGAGAGCAGAGAGAGAGAGAGAGCTTGTGTGTGGTGTGTGTGTGTGAAGTTGTTTTTGAATGAAAAAAACAAACCCTCTTCTCCTTGCAGACTGCAGACATTTGGGCCACATCTTCTCTTGCAGATGCCTGCAGATGTGGTTCGCAGACTACAGACATTTTACATCTGAAAAAACAAACAGCACCTAAGCCTATTCTACTGTGAGGGTGCAACACAAGAGAAAAAAAAAGAAAAAGAATTACGTATACTACAAGGAAATTAATATTGTTTGGTGGAGATTTATGATTTTTATAAAAGTGGACAGTGACATGGATTAGACACAAAGGAGAGTTATATGTGATATTTGAGAAGATATTGTGGGAACGAATTATGAATTGAAAAAGGTTGCTGCCTTGTTGTGGGGGGCCGCCAAATATCACAAGGCCCATCAGTTTACGTGAAAGATCAAAACCATAAGTCCTTTGGGTATACTTTAACCTAACTTAACTCCACCTAAGTGACACATCAACTCTTTTTCCTCATTCCACTTTGTCTCACTCTAAGGGAATGGTTTAACATGTTAACACATAACTTATTTAATGTACTTTAACATTGGGTCTTTGTCTAAAAAAGAAAACAATAACTAATTTAATCTTTTAACATTGGGTTAACATGTTAACACATAACTCATTTAATGCACTTTAACACAAGTAGGGAGTGGTTTGCAATGTTAGTTAACATGCCATGTAATTGTTAACACTCTAGATGTTAGAGTACACCCCATGGCCTAATGAATATTAATATAAATAATCGATCTAACATCAGGCAAAAAAAGAGGCGGGACGCACGAAGACAGCCGTTTTATGCGAACAAATAGGGACGAATTAAGCATCTCTTCTACATCTCTCAAGGCTATTTTATGATATCTGATCAACGTGGGATGACAACCGAAGTTGTGAAGATCACCATGCGCAGCTAAAACACTCGTGACTTTTGCCGGGATGAACGTTTACGCGGTTTGACATAATTTTCTGTTTTTCTGATTCTTGTAACTAGTATATCTTGACCACTTGTGTTGATTTATTGATAAACGTTTTATTGTATTTGAATTATTTGTCGTTTTATCAAGCGTATTGGCAACATACTTGCGTTGTTAGCGGGTTGGTAACCTGGTGGGTAATTGATACAATTAACGGGTTGTTAGGTTGAATGGTGAATATTAAAAACTATCCTTAACAATTAATCATTAATTCCAAGGCCATGTCTATGTGGTGTTTTGAATCAGTAAACATATTTTTATGTTAAAACGGGTATTCGGGATTCCTGGTGGAGGTTACTTCTTCTCATCTTGATAACACTTTTCGTGACAAATAGTTTTTTCTTTTAAATCGACAAACAAACCCTTAATTTAAATAGTTTAGTTTTAATTAATTTCTTTAACGCTAACAACAAATTCCCCGTGGACACAATACCCTACTTACGCTATCTACGTAGTTTAGTTAGGTTTTTGATTGACCCTTACTACAGTCGTCAAAATGGCGCCGTTGCCGGGGAATTCGTGCGCTTTGTGTTAGTTTAGTAGTAGTTGTTTTTTTTATTGTTTTTGAAAAATTCTAAAAACCCAAAAAATACTTCTTTTTGTTTATTTTTGTTTTGTTCGGTATTATGCGCGTGTTCTTGTCTACTTGTGTGCAGGTGATTTTTTGCATGCATACTAAGTTTTCATGAAGATCTTCACCGCTCTTGTTTGATCCTGAAATTGAGAAGACCGCATGTCAGAATTTACTTCTTCGTTCAGCCTTGAAGGGAAAAGCAATTCAAACCACAATGAATCCATCAGAAAACCAATCCACCCCACAACAGCAAACAACACAACAACCACCGATTACTGAGATGCCACCAATGCCACCACCTCCATTTACATCTGAACCACAACAACAAACCCAAACTCAATAAACCCCACCCATTGCACCATCATCAAGCACGACTACTCAACCAACCTCTGCTCCAACCGGAGAATTTCACGTTATTGGTGGACCACTTTACTCGCTAGAAAGCCGAATACCACCATAGCCCAATCTGTTGCGGGCCGTGAATCAACCAAATTTAGTGCCACACCCGAACCGGTCGGGTGCTATGTTTGAGCAAGTGGAAAACAGGGCGAGAACAGAGACATGGGATGATGGTTATGAAGATGAGGAGTGGGGGATAAACGAGGGTTATATGGGATATCCAGGTGGGTTTCAAAATCCAGCATTTAATCGTAATCAGCCTATGTATCAGCAACAGAGACAACCGCAGGGAGTAGATGCTTATCAGACCCCGCCACAAGTTCATCGGGCACCGGTTGCTCCTCATCAAAGACAAAGAGATCCTCGATTTCCGGATCCGAATATTCGAGGGGTTGAGAGCCACTTCCGCCCACAAATTACGGAACACTCATCACCGATTGTCATGCCCGTTGCACAAGGAAACGCGGATAGATCGTCTGAGGCAAAACCTCATATTCTGAACATGCTACCTACCTTTCACAGGAAGGGTATTGAAGAACCATACGCTCACATCGCTGAATTTGTAGCGGTTTATAGCATGACAGGTGGACATGGTTTCTCTCCTGATCAAGTCAAGCTGGTTTTGTTTCAATTCTCCTTAAAGGACTTGGCACGCGAGTGGTTTGTTTCTTTGCCTTACACGAGCATTCACACATGGCAAGAGATACAACAACAATTCTTAAAGGAATATTATACACCACAAAGAACCAAAATGGGGAGAGTTGCGATTCAAGAATTTCAACAACTTTCGGGGGAGTTGTTATATGAGTCATGGAAGCGGTTCAATCAGTTGATCAGTAATTATCCTCATCATGGTATTCCACGATGGGAGTTAATTACCGCTTTCCATGATGGGTTGTCGAAGTAAGATAGGCAAGATATAAAAGCCACAACGGGTGGTACTTTTCTGAGAAATCATGTTGACGTAGATTGGGATTATTTAGATACCGTAGCAGCTGATTCGAAAAGGCAAGCCCAGTCCGATAGAGGAAAGAAGTATCCGGTTTCTACATCAATTAGTGCGGGAACTTCTACAGCTAGGGTTGCTCAGTTGGAAAGAGAGAAAGAGGCGTTGAAACGCCAGTTAGCGAAGTTTAAGGGCCTTGGAGGAAAAGATACATTACATACTACTTAGTCTTATCCGGTTTGTGATTCGTGTGGCGATTTAGGCCACGTTTGGGAGGATTGTCTAGTGCAGTTTGGTACAGCTCATGAGGAAGTTAACCAAGTCTATAGTGATCAGCAGAGATTTGACATGAACTCAAATACATATCACCCAGGTTTGCGTAATCACCCTAATTTTAGGTACAGTAATACTACTAATCAATTAAATCCTAATTTTCAAGTACCAAATCAGGGAGGTCAGCAATACTAGAACAGACAAACTGGTTACAATAACTGTTAGGATCGGAGGCTCTCATGATTGTGCTTGTTTGTTTGATTTAAACATTAAGTGCAGCGGAAATGAACAACAAACTTTGTAAACACAATCAAGGAAGAAAGTAGTTTTGATAAACACATGATTTGCATTAATTGAAAGATTACAAAGTCAATCAAAAGATTACAAAGCGTGCTTACAAACTAAACTACCCCTCAGCCTGATGCTCCAAGGTTGGATTGTACAAGATGAAAGGATTGAATTGAGGAGAAGAACTCACTCAAAACGATCAAATGTAACAGTACAGGGTACTGTTCCATTTATAGACAAACCAAACCACTGAGGCATCTCAGCTGACGTCACCATGAAAGCGACGTCTAACAGCCTAACAACCTGTATCTACTGTTCTTATACAAACACTGCTAAACTTAACCACTGACTATACATAAAACAGATGATATACTAAACTACTGCTTTCTCTTTACATCAGTGCTTTCCTCAATGTTGATCAGTCCTTGATTGGGCAGTGCTTTGTCATCAGTAGATTGTACCAGCAGTGCTTAGTTCTCAGCAGTCTTCTAGGCTTCATCAGTAGTTATGCAGAACAGCAGCAGTTGTATCCGGGCAGTGGATAGAAGACCATCAGATGTTATAATCACTTTCAAGGAGAAAGCCTAATGTAAACAGCTGTTTATTGTGAATCCACTGTCATGATCCGGTTTTGGCTTTCATTATCTGTTCCTCCGGTAGGGTTCAATCCCAACAATCTCCCCCTGGAACAGATAATGCCAAAACCCTTCATTATTCTGGATCTTTATTCCTCATCAGAAGTTCCCTTGCTTGTCTTTTAAATTCTTCTTCAAATTCTTTGGAACTTGTGTCATCCTCATCCCTGCACAATGAAAGTTTAAGGAGATCCTGCAAATCTTCAACACTAAGGCCTAGTGCTTCTTTCCTTGATATGTACTTCATCTCACTATTGGATCTGACCAGAGTCAATACATGGGTCTTTTGATCAGAGAGCCACTTTAGTACTTTTGAACCCAATGGGTTTCTTGGGAGAGATTTATTTCCTGATGAGCTTGGAGATTTTGGCCTTGAGAAAAATTGTAAAGCAGTATCTTGAACTTCAGACATTCTTTTGAAAGCTTCTTCTATGACTTCATTTGCTGCAGCTATATCTTCTGCAACTTCTTTGTCAATTTGCTCTTGTGTCTTTTGTTGATCAAGCTCATTGTCTGAGATATCTGCTGAAATGTTTGATGATGCATGTTTGGTTAATACCTTTTTGAAAAGGTTTTGAAGGCTCACTGAACTATCTTCTTTTAGACCCATTTTCTTGATGGCTTCTGTGAAGTACTCAGCTTCCTTTTCGTTTTCTCCTTCACTGGCCACCAGTTTCCCTTTTTCTTGGTTTTCCACAAGAGTAGGGTTATTTGCTGATGTGAGCAGTGTTTTAAGAGCATCTAGCCATTGTTCCATCTTGTTGTAGTCTGGCCTTTTAGAAGTGCCTGAGACTATTATCTTTCTTTTCTTCAGCCGTTCATAAGCCTCGTCGATATACTGCTTTGTCCATTTTGCTATGGCTTCAGCAGTATCCACTTTAGCATCTATCAGTTCCTGTTTTTTCTTTTTGTATTCAGAAGTAAGATAAGCAATTAGCTTTTTGTACTTATTCCAATTTGGAGCTGTCTTCTTCTTACTTGGATCATTTTTAACCCTTTCAATCCTGTTTGCTTCATGCTTCAAGGCAACCAGTGGCCATTCTTCAAATTGGTTTTCTTCAGCTTGATAGAATTTTTCTTTCATTATATATGCAAGATATTCTTTTCTCATTGCTTTTCGTTGATCTGTCTTTTCTTTGACCAGATATTGTGCATAGTTTTCCATCAACTTGACTTTTGTGAGCAAAAATTCCAATTTTTCAGAAATGGCCTCATCACCTTGGTCTTTGCATTCGAGTTTAGCTCTAATCTTTGCTTGCCTTGCTTTCATCTCAAGATATTCATCCATGTCTTCTGGAACTACGAAGCTTATGAGAGAAGGAAATCTTCTTTTTGAAGGATCTTCCTCGGTGTAAAATTGTCTCATCTCATTTTTCACAGCATCTAGTTCCAGTGGATATTTTGCGGCAACCGGATCATATTTTTCATCAGTGGCTTGAGTTGTTTCTCTTTTTCTTTTGTGAAGCTTTACGGATCATATCTTCTGCTGTATCAGCTGTTTGGATGGAAGTTTGAGATTTTGTGGTTTGAGGTGGTTTAGATGTCTGTTTTTCTTGTTCTGGTTCAATATACAGCCCATCTTCTATTCCCTTCTTCTTCAACTTGATTTTCTCCCCCTTTTTGGCATTATCTGGAAGGGGGTTATCCATGAAGAGGATAGTGGAAGGAACTTTTTCACCATGGGCAGTCCTTTGTATGCTGGCCTTTATAGCCTTGATGTCTGCTTGAGTATCTTTAAATCTTGACTCCACCATGTTTGTCAGCATCTTTACATGCATTTCATGCTACTGATCAGCTGTTTGTTTTTGTTTTTCTAGCAAGGGTTGAAAAAGATTCCAGAGCTCATTTGCAGCAAGTGCTTGTGGTGGAGCAGGTGCTTGAGGTGGAACAGCAGTGGATTGTGCTTTTTGAGCTTTTAATAGCTGTTACACCATATCCTTTATCTCAGCAACTGATGTTTCAAGTTTTTCAACTCTGCCCGTCAATTCCTGATATTTTGAAACATCATCCGTTTTAATGGAATCATCTGTTTCCCCACCAGCAGTGGTTGTATCAATGTGTGACTTAGGAACTGAGTCCCAAAAATCACCCATTGATGCCCCTTGTTCTTGGTACTGGGGACTTCTTTCTTCAGCACTTGATAATCCTTTGATGATACCAGTGGTTAAAACTAACTCACTGGTGGTTACCGAAGGTGCTATAGAAGAAATTGCCTTCAAGGGAGTCTTACTTATGAAACAAATGTCCAACTGAAGATCTGTTGATCTATCAGTTGTAGTTGCTGCTCCACTTGAATTACCACCGTGAGTTACTTGTAACTCAGGGGGTGTAACCTCCTCATTTGTTGCTGGGATAGCAGGAGTAGTAGCATCAGACCCAGTCACTTGTGGGAGTATACTCTCAGTGACAGGTGATAGAGAGGAACTGGTTTGTGTCTGAGCTATAGCAACTGCATGCAACAAGGGTATTATTGTTTGTGGCATTATGATTGGTGAGGGTATGGGTGTTGAAAGAGACATGTCCTTGGGATCAGGACTAAGGAAGATGGATCCGATTGGGTCCAGAGCTTCATATTGTGGGGTCCCTGTGCTTACAACCTGATCCTTTTGTGAGGATGCAGGAGGAGTTTGAGGTAAGGGTGGAGATCTTTCTACCAACTGCTGTGAGGAAGTAGCAGTAGTGGTTTGTGGTGACATTTGTTTTGTCACTGGTAGTTGCTCTGGGATCTCATCTTCCAGAGTTGCCTTTTTCTTGGGTTTGGTGGGTTTTCTGGATGTTTTCTTTTTGGTCTTTTTGGTAATGTCAGGTGTGGGTTTCAAAGCAGTGGTTGTGCTGCTTTGATCACCTGGAGCAGTGGGCTCAGCAGCAGATGTCTGAGGAGCAGTGGTAACTGATAAATTCTGCTCAGGCACCTCTGCTTTTGTTTTTATTGGTGCCATCATTCGAGAAAATGTTTCAGTTGTTAACCCTTTTATTTGAAAATAGACACCCTGTTTTAGCAAATTTTCATTTTCTTTTTCAAATTTTTGTTTTAAATAATAGCTTAAGAATCTTGGAAAAAGTAAAAATGATTTGCTATCAACATTTTTTATCAAGTCATTAAAGATCTCCTGGGAATAATTATAATTTTCACTATTTAAAATAGCATAACCCATACATTGAATCTTTAATGGTATTTCGTTAAAAGCTGTTGTTTTATTTGAAACACACATCAGAAGTGTGTGAAATAAAAACCTTGGTGCAGAAGGGGAGTAACCTTTTTGTAAGGTATCTACCTTTGATTGTTCTGCATATCCCCTTTTTACGAAATCAGTTTTCATCTCGGCTTTATCAAAGGAAGTTTTACCTTTCTGATCATCGAGTTTGAAGACTTCGGAGATTGATTGCGGTGTAATTTGAATCGCTTTACCCTGTATCAAGGAGTTGATGGCAATGACTTTATCATCTTGTTTTTCAAGTGTAGCCTTTTCCCAAAACTCTCTCTGGGTTTGCAGATAAATAGGAGCATCTGCGATAAACAAAGTTTTGTACTTTGATGCAGATATGGTGTCAGTGATGGAATCGAATGTGTGGTTGTTGGTGGGTTTTGTGAGTAGACCCAGATAATTATGCGGGGATTTGTATGGAATTTCGATGGGTTCAGCGGCCGTTTGAGCGACCTCTTTGGACGAAGATGATGATTTTGACTTTCATTTTGATTTTTTCATTTTGATGAAGAAGGATCGGAGAGTGATTTGGGAAGAAAGGTTGGAAACTGCTTTGAGAAGAGAATTTTTGGAATTCAATTCGACAGTGTAAAACCCTGTTTGGGGGTTTTGATCGGGGTTTTATTTAGGGAAAAGAAAAATGGACGCTGATGTGGCAGCGGTTATTAGGATCTGAGGGCTAAAAAACTGACCACGTGTCAACCACTGATGGAATGGATGAAGAGTGGAGGACAGTTGTTTTGAGAACCACTGATGAACCAAGCATCAGTAGTTACAATGGTAATAATGTGATAACAGTGGATGATTTTTACTATCAGTGGATAGCATATCAGTGGATAAGACACTGATTTTGAACATCAGTGCTTGTCAAGAAAATGAAGGATCAGTGGCTGACTTTCAGCAGTGGACCGTTTTTAGAAAACAGATGTTTGAGCAAATCAGTGGTTAAGGGTAAGGAAATGGTAATGATTTGAAAGATCAGTATGTCAGCAACAGTTTTGAGAATTTTCATTCAAGGTTTTGCCACATGTCAATTTCTCATTTTGAAATTCTTATGAATTCCTGACAGTGGTTTAGTACCCCAGATGATGTACACTTTATACTAAGGCAGCTCATTTTTGTTAAAATATTTAAATTAAAACATGAGTACCCAAGTATTCTAAGATCTGTTATCAATCAATCCTTTGCTTAGTGTAAAAACAAACTTGAATTTGACATGACTTTGACATATATACCACTTCCTTTTGATCCATTTTGAGGATAATATTACCAACAAAAATAAAGGTTATATATCCTGACAGGAGATTGAAACTTTTACTATCAAAAACCAGTAAAAGTTCAAAATATATTATTCTTAAAAAATGAAGAATGATATATCCTGCATTATTTGATAGAATCCTTTTACAGAGAAAAACAATAAAGGATTTTCTGAAAACAACATCAAAAAGAATCCGGTATAATTTTCCACTGAAACTCCTAATCATATCAATCTCAAGCTTATGAAAATGGTTAGTGGTTTGACAACAGTGGTATAAAATTTTAAATACATTTTGACCACTTTTGACTGATTGACAACAGAAAAGTGAGGACACAAAATCACATGAGTTTTCCTGAACCAATAAAGCAACAGGTGTAGTTTTTGTTACCATGTGATAATTCTGAAAATTTGTCTAGTCCTTTTGAAAGTTTATTCTCTACGACTACTATTGTTACCTGAACCTTTTCCTGAACCAATGAACGCACACAATTTCTTAATGACCATTGTTACCCCAACCTATGATTCTTAAGTGTTTTATGTTTATACTCCTTTCTTTTGACTTCAAAAGTTTTGAGATAAACACACTTCTGAGTTTTTGTGAATTTTCTTCTTCCCTTTTTACCCTTCCCACTCATAAGTAATGAAATACTTACTCGGAGGTCTTTATTGAAGGAATACTTAATCCAGAATCATTTTGCAGTAATGCTTTAAGAAGATTAGCCATATTTGTACAAATTTTTGACCAATCTCACATTACATATGATACGGACTATCCTGTTTTCTTAATGTATTTTAACAGAGTTGATTTGTTCCTTTTGAGGATCTCAACCTGTTTTCAACACATAAGTCCTCATGACTAAAGTTTTCATTTCCCTATTTTTATATTAGCAAAAACACTAATGTTTTTATGAACATAGGCTTTTGTTAAACAGAGGTTCATACTTTAGCATATAATATAATGACATCACAAGTTTCATAATAACAGTTGAAATCAATTTTGAAAATAAGAACTAATCCCATAGTTTAACAGATATGTTTTCAGATCTAAAACCATGAGTATCTTGTGCATGAAATCACTTGTTGTGTGAGATTTGTGTGTCATATGACATCTTGGTTGATTTACAGAGTTTTGAATAACCACTTTGAGCATGGTTTACTCGTTACTCTGTTTTTCAACTAAATACAACCAACCTTAGTATCAATGAATTTTGAGCCGAACTGTTATGTCAAATTGATTGTTAGATCGAATTTGACTGTCCAGGCTCTGATACCAATTGTTAGGATCGGAGGCTCTCATGATTGTGCTTGTTTGTTTGATTTAAACATTAACTGCAGCGGAAATGAACAACAAACTTTGTAAACATAATCAAGGAAGAAAGTAGTTTTGATAAACACATGATTTGCATTAATTGAAAGATTACAAAGTCAATCAAAAGATTACAAATCGTGCTTACAAACTAAACTCCCCCTCAGCCTGATACTCCAAGGTTGGATTGTACAAGATGAAAGGATTGAATCGAGGAGAAGAACTCACTCAAAACGATCAAATGTAACAGTACATGATACTGTTCCATTTATAGACAAACCAAACCACTGAGGCATCTCAGCTGACGTCACCATGAAAGCGACGTCTAACAGCCTAACAACCTGTATCTACTGTTCTTATACAAACACTGCTAAACTTAACCACTGACTATACATAAAACAGATGATATACTAAACTACTGCTCTCTCTTTACATCAGTGCTTTCCTCAAGGTTGATCAGTCCTTGATTGGGCAGTGCTTTGTCATCAGTAGATTGTACCAGCAGTGCTTAGTTCTCAGCAGTCTTCTAGGCTTCATCAGTAGTTATGCAGAACAGCAACAGTTGTATCCGGGCAGTGGATAGAAGACCATCAGATGTTATAATCACTTTCAAGGAGAAAGCCTAATGTAAACAGCTGTTTATTGTGAATCCACTGTCATGATCCGGTTTTGGCTTTCATTATCTGTTCCTCTGCTAGGGTTCAATCCCAACAATAACCAAGGTTAGAATCAAAAGAGCTCTCAATAGAGTCTGAATCAAGGAGGATCGAGTAGGAAGAATGAAGGTTCAAACAATGAGATATTGGAAATGCTGAAACAATTAAAGAAGGATCAAGAATTGCAAGCAAAGGCATATCAAGCATTAGAAAATAAAGTTGCTCAGTTGGCGGTTGATGTAAAAGAGGTGAGAAGAGATCCGGGGAAACTACCGAGTGACACTACAAAGAATCCGCAACATCACTCAAGAGCTAATTCGGTAAGTACCATTCCTATTTGTGAAATTGTTAATACAGATCTTACTTCTTCTTCCCAAGTTGCAGGTATAAGTGCTGGAGGTGAAGAAAGTGAATTAGGAGCGCTGCATGTGCCTATTAAAGTAGGGAAGCTGAAAATTCACAAGGCTTTATTGGATTATGGGGAGAGCACGAACATTCTACCAGGAAGCTTGTTTGATCAATACGAGTATGGTTAGTTGCATGATTTTGATAGGAATGTGATTTTGGCGGACGATACTTGGAAGCAACCGCGTGGGATTGTTAAGGATGTGACAATCCAGTTGGGTGAGTTCTATTATTCGGTTGACTTTTTGGTGTTGGGTTATGCACCGACAAGGTCGAATGAGCAATAAAAGGTGATATTGGGACGTCCTTTCTTGAACATTGTCAATGCTCAAATCAACTGCAGAGAGGGACTAATTACTATGAGTTCTGAAAACCGTAAGTTGATTTTTAATGTTTATTCAAAATCAATTACTTACGAAATTATTAATAATTTATATGAAGCAGTTGCTACTTATGAGATTGGTATTAAGTGTGACAGGTCTAAACAGGAGGCAAACGAAGAAGCCGTGAGAAAGACGAATGTGAAAAAGAAAGGAAAAGTAGGTAAACCACATGATGGTGGAAATGTATGGAGTGATAAGGCCAAGATCGAGCTTAATTGTTATGGAGCTGCTAACTTTTTAGACTATGCGAAGCTAGGTAATTTGGAGAAGTCTGGAGATAAGCATATCATTGAACCACCTTGAAGATTGTAGGTATGATATGGCTGAAGATTGAAAACTTAGCGCTCTTAGGAGGTAGCCTAAGGTTTGTCGTTTATTTTATTTTTTCGTATTAGTTTAGTTTAGTTTTTGTCAAAACCGTGCAATCATTCAAGTGTGGGGAAGTTCGAGGAGGTTTGGTTAAGCTCTAATGCAGTTGAGGGCAATGCACACTAGTTTGGGGGGTAGGGCAAGTGATTATTATAGTATTACATAAAAAATTTGGCCCGAAAAATGATTTTTGGAGTATTTTTCGGTTGTTTTCGAGATATTTTCAGAGTGTTTCAGGAATACGTAATGATTCGGAGAAGGAAATTCATGAGAAAAGAGTCTCAGGTATGTTTTTATTGAACACTTATCATAAAAAATTTGTTTGTGAGGTGAAAACGCGGAAAAAGGAAAGAGTTTTTAAGGCATGGAACCCAAAAATTGCTTGAAACTGCTAGAATACCTGTCCGCAGGCGTGTCACGGGGAGAATCATTTTTTTTCGCGTGTCGTGGGCTATTCGGTCAAAATTTAGTCAATTTCAATAGGGGTTTTCTAATGGCACACCCCCTTTCTATCTACACACTTTTTCAATTCAATACGCATCGTATAGGCCTATACGATGCGTATTGAATTAAAGTAAAAAACATGGCAGACTGACAGGTGCAGGTTATGTCTGGCGGCGGGCCTGATACGTATCGTATAGGCCTATACGATGCGTATCAGGCCACTGTTTTTTTGAATTTATTTTTTGTTGTGTTGTGTCGAATGTGAACCCGAGAAACGAAAGGGATTTTCGAGCAGTTGGTCGATGATATGATTGATAAAGATCTTGACACGATTATTTCCATTTTCAAGTATTATTAAAACCATTCAAGCCAACCAGTCTACAATGTGGTTCCCAATTTGCGGAACATAATCCCAGATTGTCTAAAGAAACACTTTTATCATGTGTCATGTGGTAAACAAATACCAAGGGTGTATACAGATCAGTATTCGGTCAACTTTCCAAGCTTTTACACATGAATATGTGGTTCCCAATTCGCGGAACATAATCCCAGATTATCTAAAGAAGCACTTTTATCATGTGTCATATTAGATGTGTTATGGTAAGATTTTTTAAGTTTGCACAGTGGGAGAAAAGACCAGCACCTATGTCAGTATTGTCCTTTAAATTCGCATAAACATATATTCGTTTCATAACCTCCTCCTATAAATCAACCACAACTCACCCGATACGTCTTGAGTCACATATCCGACAATAGGGCCCACGGATCTTATGCCCACCCGAGACCGACCTCTGAATCACAAATGATAAAAGTGCTTCTTTAGACAATCTGGGATTATGTTCCCTTTCTTCAAGATTTACATCTGATGTCCAAGTTTGATCACATCTGACTTCATCGGTGGCAGTCCAATGACTTTCTTAAGTCACATATCCGACAATAGGGCCCACGGATCTTATGCCCACCCGAGACCGACCTCTGGATCACACGTGATAAAAGCGCTTCTTTAGACAATCTGGGATTATGTTCCGTTTCTTCAAGATTTACTTCTGATGTCCAAGTTTGATCACATTTGACTTCATCTATGGCAGTCCAATGACTTTCTTGAGTCACATATCTGACAATAGGGCCCACGGATCTTATGCCCACCCGAGACCGACCTCTGAATCACACATGATAAAAGCGCTTCTTTAGACAATCTGAGATTATGTTCCGTTTCTTCAAGATTTAAATCTGATGTCCAAGTTTGATCACATTTGACTTCATCGACGGCAGTCCAATGACTTTCTTGAGTCACATATCCGACAATAGGGCCCATGGATCTTATGCCCATCCGAGACCGACCTCTGGATCACACATGATAAAAGCACTTCTTTAGACAATCTGGGATTATGTTCCGTTTCATCAAGATTTACGTCTGATGTCCAAGTTTGATCATATTTGACTTCATCTGCGGCAGTCCAATGACTTTCTTGAGTCACATATCTGACAATAGGGCCCACGGATCTTATGCCCACCCGAGACCGACCTCTGAATCACACATGATAAAAGCGCTTCTTTAGACAATCTGGGATTATGTTCCATTTCTTCAAGATTTAAGTCTGATGTCCAAGTTTGATCACATTTGACTTCATCGGCGGCAGTCCAATGACTTTCTTGAGTCACATATCCGACAATAGGGCCCACAGATCTTATGCCCACCCGAGACCGACCTCTGGATCACACATGATAAAAGCGATTCTTTAGACAATCTGGGATTATGTTCCGTTTCTTCAAAATTTACATCTGATGTCCAAGTTTGATCACATTTGACTTCATCTGCGGCAGTCCAATGACTTTCATGGTTCAATAATCCGAAAATAGGGCCCACGGATCTTATGGTCTGGATCACACATGATAAAAGCGCTTCTTTAGACAATCTGAGATTATGTTCCGTTTCTTCAAGATTTACGTCTGATGTCCAAGTTTGATCACATTTGACTTCATCTGCGGCAGTTAATGAGGCAATGAAGATTGAATGTGGAAAACCGCAACCGTTTTTTACTACAGAAACGGTGGCTATGGGAAATACAAACCTAACACGAACCACAATGGACTCAGACTCATACTACCCTTCTCATTCCGTATTTTCTCCTTTTCTAATTCTCGAAGAATCTCGTAACTACCGATATCTCATCCTTCTGTTGTTCAGTACTTCCGAGACGATTCAAGAGAGTCTTATCAAGCAAGTGTCTGTCTATTCAATTGAGAGGAATCATTGCTGTCACACCCCAACCGATGGCGGAAACATCGGGATGAGACGAAGTGTGTATAGATTGCTAGAGACTTCACAACACTATGTGACAATATTTAATTAAATTCAAATTTCATTGCAAGTGCTAAATTGTCATACAACATTTAAAATAGAAATAACAACATTGTTCAAATTTCAACATAACATCAAAAGATAAATGAATTAAAGGTGTGTATCTAGTCCACCCTATTCTTGTTTCATCTTTCATCATACTTCAACAATTTAACCTGCAACATGTATTAAAATAGAGTTTCAATGCAAAAGCAATGGCGAGTATACAAGTTTGTTTACATAGCATAATAGAATAAAAACTCAAATCCAACATGATTCATAATATGTGATTACTAGTATGCAATTTTGGCGTACAATATGATCAAACCCTAGAATACAACGCATAAAATAGCCTAATCCCAATAGTTTAGCGGGGTGGTAACTTAACAATACCCAATAGAATAGCGGGCGGGGTGTTAATCCTATAGCGCTATAATTGTTAAGGTGGGCGAGCAAAGTTAATGAGCATATAACGTTCCAAATCGTTCACATAGCATACGAGAATAGCAAGTAAGTCATATTAGTTTCATGCTCGAACAAGGATTGAGTATGTTTAGTTTAAAAGTTATTTGCATAATTATACATGTTGCATCCCAAAGTGTAAAAGGGGAAAAAGGGATCGAGTATACTCACGGTTTTTGCAAGCTTTCCTACTTGATATCCCGTGAGTGTTGGTTGTTTAGTTTGGAGCACCTTGTCCTCCTACACGAAGGAACACAGGTGTGTGAGTTGGGGATAACGGAAGATTATAGATTTGGAATTTAAAATGCATAGACATAGGAAAATAACTATTCATTACATATGATGTTGAAATGGTATACTTACTAACTTGATAATGTCCATTTGTTCATCATCAAGAGTTCGGTTTAAATATTATATAAGTATTACATAGATTATAATATATATCATATATGTCAAGCAAGAGGTAGAAGACTAAGGTCTTCATTTAGGTACCTCTAAGAGTCATAGAAATCATGTAGGAGGTAGGAAGAACAAGCTTCCATTTAGGTACCTCTAAGTATCATAGAAATCATGTAGGAGGTAGGAAGAACAAGCTTCCATTTAGGTACCTCTAAGTGTTCACCACTACACTTGATGTAAAGACAACCAAGGAGGGTCATGAACCATGAATGATATAGAAATGAAATATACATATTAACAAAGAGAAAGTCACCAAGTGAGGGTGGATTGCACTTTTACCTCAATGTGGTGATGAATACACTAGGATTTCTAGGATCAAAGAGCTTCTTGTTGATGAATCCTCCTTGAAATGCTCCTAAAGTTACTTGGATTTTCAAGAGGTGTCCAAGAACTCTTATGTGTGTGAAAAGAAAGGTGTAAATGGGAGAAATTTGGAGAAGTAAGAAAAGGAAAAGTGAAGTGAGGAGTGTGGTGGTGGTGGTCTATTTATAAGGAGAAGGAGAGGGGAGAGAGAGTGTCTTGGAAAGGGAAAGAAATGATTAGGAGGAAGAGTGTAACAATGGGTTAAATTGTGAGTGGTGGTGTAAGAGATTTAGTGAGATTTTTTAGATATTCTTTGGGTGAGGCCCCATTGGCCAAAAATTTTTATTATTATTATTATTATTATTATTATTATTATTATTATTATTATTATTATTATTATTATTATTAGGAATAACACTTAAATATTTTATAAAAGTCTTGCAACTTTTATAAAAGTTTGTGGCCTAATCTCACTTGATTGAACTTAATAATTATGGGGTAATACCTTCCCACAAATTTCATCATTATTAAAATATTACATGTTATTTCACTAATCAGTTTAGCGAGTACCGAACATTAAGGTGAAATAAAGAATCAAGAATTTTGAATATTATAGCGTTCAAAATGTGAGTCGTGATTACAATTTGCACATAAGTTTAACAAGAATAACATGAGTATGATAAAAATTATTTCGTGTTCATTATGATCAATCGTCTCGGATTACAAATAGAATAGAATACAACGAGAGTACAAGACTTCCAAAAATAGAAATACAAACGACGGTTTCTAATTATGGAAGGTATGAAAAAGTAGGGCGTTACAGTCTCCCCTCCTTTAGGAAATTTCGTCCCGAAATTTAGGAAGAAGTAACGAAAAGATGAGGATATTTCTTCTTCATCTCGCTCTTGAGTTCCCTAGTGAAATCAGCGCCACGTTTACCTTCCCATCGAACCTTGACGAAAGGAATTTTACTGCGCCTCAATAACTTGACTCCTTGATCCATGATTTCGACGGGTTTCTCCACAAAGTGCAAAGTGTCTTTTATTTGGAGATCATCGAGAGGGACTTGAAGTCCTCCTTCAGCGTGACACTTCTTTAGATTTGTGACATGAAACGTTGGATGAACGTTGTTGAGTTCTTGAGGTAAATCGAGTCGATAAGCCACCGCACCAATCCTTTCGAGTATCTTGAAAGGACCAACATAGCGAGGGGCAAGATTTCCCTTTTTGCCAAAACGAACCACTCCTTTCCAAGGAGACACTTTGAGTAGAACGTGATCCCCAACGTTGAATTGCATCGGTTTGCGTCCCTTATCAGCATAGACCTTTTGACGATTTCGGGCCTTGAGTAGATTATCACGGATTTGGTGAATCTTATCCGTTGCTTCTTGTATGATCTCAGGGCCAGTAAAATGTTTGTCTCCAATTTCGTGCCAGTTTAAAGGAGATCGGCATTTACGACCATACAATGCCTCGAATGGAGCCATTTGAATACTGGAGTGGTAGCTATTATTGTACGAGAACTCGATCAAGGGTAAATGCACATCCCAACTACCACCAAAGTCGATGACACAAGAACGGAGCATGTCCTCTAGGGTTTGGATAGTACGTTCAGTCTGTCCATCCATCGTTTGAGGATGAAAAGCCGTACTGAGATTCAAATGAGTACCCATAGCGGACTGAAAGGTTTGCCAGAGATGCGAAGTAAATCGACCATCGCGATCAGAAATGATGTCGAGAGGAATACCATGATGTCGTATGACTTCATCGGTATAGATGCGAGCAAGTCGTTCAACCTTGAAATCTTCACGAATAGGAATGAATTGAGCGAATTTGGTCAAACGATCGATGATCACCCAAATGCTATCGTGACCAAAATATGTACGAGGGAGTTTAGTGATGAAGTCCATCGCGATGCTATCCCATTTCCAAACGGGGATTTCGGGTTGTTCGAGTAGACCGGAAGGTCGTTGATGTTCGGCTTTGACTTTCGAACACGTAAGACACTTAGAAACGTAAACGGCAATGTCTCTTTTCATGTCGGGCCACCAATAAGACGTACGTAGATTATGGTACATCTTGTCAGCACCAGGATGAATTGAGTACTTGGATTTGTGTGCCTCGTTCATAATGACGTCTCGAAGGTCTTCACGATCAGGGATCCAGGCACGATTGTCAAGGTATAGGATACCATCGGATTTGGAGACGAGGTCGTGTTCTCTAGCGCCTCGTATCTCAACATGGAAGTTGCCTTCGTTAATAGAGGCGTACTGAGCTTCGAGAATGCGGCGTGGAAGATCGTTCACAAGTTGAAGACAACGAATACCCTTCATATGAGTTTTGCGACTAAGGGCATCAGCTACTACATTCGCTTTACCTGGATGGTATTTGATTTCGCAATCGTATTCGTTTAACAGTTCCACCCAACGACGTTGACGCATGTTCAGTTCCTTTTGGTCGAAGATGTGTTGAAGGCTCTTGTGGTCAGTGAAAACCACACACTTAGTACCATAAAGGTAGTGTCGCCAAATTTTGAGTTGACGAGATGCATAAGCGATGACCTTGCCTCGTTGCATGAGAACGCAACCAAGGCCACGGTTCGAGGCATCGCAATACACCACGAAATCATCATTCCCATCAGGAAGAGTAAGAATAGGAGCGTTGCAAAGCAAGTCCTTGAGAGTCCGAAAGGATTCCTCTTGCTCAGGACCCCAAGCAAAAGGTTTCTCCTTTTAGGTCAACGAAGTGAGAGGAACGGCGATTTTTGAAAAATTCGAGAGAATCGATGGTAATAACCCGCCAATCCTAAGAAAGAACGGATTTCAGAAGGAGATTTAGGTGCGGTCCAATTCTTTACAGCTTCGATCTTTGCAGGGTCAACGTGGATTCCTTTTTCACTAACAACGTGTCCAAGGAATTGGACTTCTTTAATCCAAAACTCGCATTTGGAGAACTTAGCGTATAAGCGTTCAATACGTAAGAGCTCGAGTATAAGGCGAAGATGACGTTCATGATCGGCTTGAGATTTAGAATAAATGAGGATATCATCAATGAAGACGATCACGAAACGATCCAAATAGGGCTTACAAACACGATTCATGAGATCCATGAACACAGCGGGTGCGTTGGTCAAACCGAAAGGCATAACCACGAACTCGTAATGTCCATAGCGAGTGCGAAAAGCGGTTTTGGGTACGTCCTCTTCGAGGACCCGAAGCTGGTGATAACCAGAACGAAGATCGATTTTGGAGAAACAAGTAGCGCCTTGAAGTTGGTCAAAGAGATCGTCGATACGCGGAAGAGGGTAACGATTCTTGATAGTGAGTTTGTTGAGCTCGTGATAATCGATACACATGCGGAAAGAGCCGTCTTTCTTTTTAACGAAAAGCACAGGAGCACCCCAAGGTGAGGTACTTGGACGAATGAAACCTTTATCGAGGAGTTCTTGAAGTTGCGTAGATAATTCTTGCATCTCAGAAGGTGCAAGACGATAAGGAGCTTTGGCAACAGGAGTCGCACCAGGTACGAGGTCAATACGAAAGTCAACAGATCGAGGTCGAGGAGGACCAGGTAAATCTTCAGGAAAGACGTCAGGGAAGTCGCGCACCACTGGAACATCACTTAAACTCTTTCCCTTGCCCTTTTCTTCCACAACGTGGGCTAAAAAGGCAAAGTACTGTTTGCGTAAATATTTGTTCGCTTGTGTGCAGGATATCAACTTCAGTCCCTTTGAAGGTCGGTCTCCATAGACGTGCAAAACATCACCAGATGGAAGGGGTAAACGAACGTATTTCTCGTGACAAGCGATTTCAGCATGGTTCTTTTGGAGCCAATCCATGCCTATGATGACGTCGAAACTACCCAGTTGCATGGGTATGAGATCGATAGGGAAAACGTGTTCGTTAAGAGTAAGACGACAATCACGAAGAACGGAATCGACTAGGATGGATTTGCCATTGGCGACCTCAACGGAAAACGACTTAGGTAGCTTAGAGCGTGTGTAATTTAACAATGATTCGAATTCTAAGGACACAAAGCTTTTGTCCGCACCAGTATCAAACAGTATCGAAGCATAAAGGTGGTTAACAAGAAACGTACCATTAACGACATCATTGTCGTTGCGCGCTTGATTCGCGTTCAGGTTGAAACAGCGTCCACGAGGAGGTTGTAGTTGTTCTTGATTCCATAGTGGGCATTGAGGACGAAGATGATTGACATCCCCACATTTGAAACAAGCTCTAGCGGGTCTTGCGTTTTGAGGAGGGGGCGGAGCTTGTTGCGCTTGTTGAGCTGGCGGAGCTTGTTGTGCTTGTGGTGCTTGTTGTTGTTGGTAGCGGCAAAAGGCGGTGTCATGTCCATAACGGTTACAATTGGTACAAAGACGACACCTGGCATGGGCGGGATGGTGATGGTTACATGTGGCACACTTGGGGTGAATCCCAGTGTACGACTTTCGGGTGTTGTCAGGAGCAACAGGATTTGGGTTAACGGGTGGCACAATCGCATTGCAAACGGGGTTCGATTACTTTCGCTTCTTCCCCCTATTGTTACTTGATTGTTGGGTGATTTGGTTGGCTGTCTTGAAAGAAGCGGGGTTTGCGGTTTGCTTATCGCGTACACGGTTGTTGTTCAGGGAAGCGGCCAAACGATAAACAGCTTCGATATTGTCGAGTTTGGCAGCCTTGATCGTATCGCGCATAGCAGAGGGTAGCCCATTGATATACTTTCGTATCTTGCGGTCGGTGGTCATAACGAGGTGAGGAACTATGAAGCTAAGTTGTTTGAAACGGGTGGTGTAGGCTAGGTTTTCATCTCCCACTTGCTTTAGCGCCCAAAATTCTTCCTCTAGTCTTTGTTGCTCATGCGGGGGGCAAAACTCGTCCATCATTAGGGCCTTAACTTCTTCCCAAGTCAACGCATAGGCCAGTTCGTTCGAGCGGATGTTCCTTTCGTTCGTCCACCATTCGAGAGCTCGGGCTTGGAATACCCCACGCACTACGCATTCTGAGCTCATCAGGGCAATCACTGTTGATGAACGTGACCTCCATGCTATCAAACCACTCGAGCATGGCGGTCACCCCATCATTGCCGGTGAATGGCTTGGGATTGCACGATGAAAAGTGCTTGAAGTTGAACGAAGCGGGCTTGCGTACTTCGACCTTAGAGTCGACTGAAGAGTGAGGAGTTTCAGAAGCTCGAATCTCGGAAATGACCTTTGGAACGACGCGCACAAATTGATCGGCCATGAAAGCCATCATCTTCTTCGTAGCACGGGACTTTGACTTCTTTGACGAGTTGGAGTGACGAGAAGACATCTAAGATTCAAAAGAACGAATAAGTGAGACTTGATCATAATGTTTGTTTAAGAAAATTGTTTGCATAAATCGACTCACATAGCATAAAGTGTCACATAGCATAAAAGGTTCAAATTGATTCACATAACCTCAAGATTTTAGGCATCTCATATAGCATAGTCATGAGTTCCACATAGCATAGCATGAATAAATGAAAGCATTGTAAATTTAGTTTGTTCACGAGGGATTATTATTGTTTGTGATTGCGATCAACGTGCGAAACGAGTAAAACAAAATTTTGAAATGAACGAATGTTCAAGTATAAAATCACATATAAATTGAGATACATAAAAGAGAGGCTCAATAAAACATAGGATTGTTTCGGGTAGAGAAACGTCGACTATTCCAAAGTGGGTCAAAAGTCCTTTCGAATTAGAGGAAACGTGCTTTGGCCTATAGGTAAGATACTCTCGTCGAGAAGCGATTAACGGTATCTTACCCTTCCGGTTACTACACATCTCTAATCAATTGAAACAATCGGGACTTTGGCGAGATTGAAAATCGAGGAATGGGACTTAATCGACGAGATGCGGGTTTCACCCCTAACTTGACGATTTCGTACCCTAAACGTGGTTGGTACTTGTCGGGTCAAAATAAAATTTCGACACTATGACAAGGGTCCACTAGAGTTGAAATGGAAATTACCATTAAGTTGTGGATTTCACTCCTAGCTTAATGGTGTAATTTCGTGCAAAAAGAAATAGTTTAAGGTAGAATGAGAGTCGTTTACCAAATTGTGGGTTTCACGCCTATCTTGGTAAAGTTGTCTCGTTTGTGTTACAAGAGTATACAAATAAACAAAAGTGTATTCATGTTAACCTTAGGAAAGGCATATAAATTTAATCGACAAGAAGTATAGCTAGGAAGCATGCATGGTAGAGTACAAAAGTTTTAAACAACACATAAGAGGCAAAATTCCTAAAACTATAGATTAGGGCAAAAGCATGGCAATTTTCCTAATTCCCTATAGTTATGGCTCTGATACCAATCTGTCACAGCCCAACCGATGGCGGAAACATTAGGATGAGACGAAGTGTGTATAGATTGCTAGAGACTTCACAACACTATGTGACAATATTTAATTAAATTCAAATTTCATTGCAAGTGCTAAATTGTCATACAACATTTAAAATAGAAATAACAACATTGTTCAAATTTCAACATAACATCAAAAGATAAATGAATTAAAGGTGTGTATCTAGTCCACCCTATTCTTGTTTCATCTTTCATCATACTTCAACAATTTAACCTGCAACATGTATTAAAATAGAGTTTCAATGCAAAAGCAATGGCGAGTATACAAGTTTGTTTACATAGCATAATAGAATAAAAACTCAAATCCAACATGATTCATAATATGTGATTACTAGTATGCAATTTTGGCATACAATATGATCAAACCCTAGAATACAACGCATAAAATAGCCTAATCCCAATAGTTTAGCGGGGTGGTAACTTAACAATACCCAATAGAATAGCGGGCGGGGCGTTAATCCTATAGCGCTATAATTGTTAAGGTGGGCGAGCAAAGTTAATGAGCATATAATGTTCCAAATCGTTCACATAGCATACGGGAATAGCAAGTAAGTCACATTAGTTTCATGCTCGAACAAGGATTGAGTATGTTTAGTTTAAAAGTTATTTGCATAATTATACATGTTGCATCCCAAAGTGTAAAATAGGAAAAAGGGATCGAGTATACTCACGGTTTTTGCAAGCTTTCCTACTTGATATCCCGTGAGTGTTGGTTGTTTAGTTTGGAGCACCTTGTCCTCCTACACGAAGGAACACAGGTGTGTGAGTTGGGGATAACGGAAGATTATAGATTTGGAATTTAAAATGCATAGACATAGGAAAATAACCATTCATTACATATGATGTTGAAATGGTATACTTACTAACTTGATAATATCCATTTGTTCATCATCAAGAGTTCGGTTTAAATATTATATAAGTATTAGATAGATTATAATATATATCATATATGTCAAGCAAGAGGTAGAAGACTAAGGTCTTCATTTAGGTACCTCTAAGAGTCATAGAAATCATGTAGGAGGTAGGAAGAACAAGCTTCCATTTAGGTACCTCTAAGTGTCATAGAAATCATGTAGGAGGTAGGAAGAAAAAGCTTTCATTTAGGTACCTCTAAGTGTTCACCACTACACTTGATGTAAAGACAACCAAGGAGGGTCATGAACCATGAATAATATAGAAATGAAATATACATATTAACAAAGAGAAAGTCACCAAGTGAGGGTGGATTGCACTTTTACCTCAATGTGGTGATGAATACACTAGGATTTCTAGGATCAAAGAGCTTCTTGTTGATGAATCCTCCTTGAAATGCTCCTAAAGTTACTTGGATTTTCAAGAGGTGTCCAAGAACTCTTATGTGTGTGAAAAGAAAGGTGTAAATGGGAGAAATTTGGAGAAGTAAGAAAAGGAAAAGTGAAGTGAGGAGTGTGGTGGTGGTGGTCTATTTATAAGGAGAAGGGGAGAGGAGAGAGAGTGTCTTGGAAAGGGAAAGAAATGATTAGGAGGAAGAGTGTAAGAATGGGTTAAATTGTGAGTGGTGGTGTAAGAGATTTAGTGAGATTTTTGAGATATTCTTTGGGTGAGGCCCCATTGGCCAAAAAAATTTATTATTATTATTATTATTATTATTATTATTATTATTATTATTATTATTATTATTATTAGGAATAACACTTAAATATTTTATAAAAGTCTTGCAACTTTTATAAAAGTTTGTGGCCTAATCTCACTTGATTGAACTTAATAATTATGGGGTAATACCTTCCCACAAATTTCATCATTATTAAAATATTACCTGTTATTTCACTAATCAGTTTAGCGAGTACCGAACATTAAGGTGAAATAAAGAATCAAGAATTTTGAATAATATAGCGTTCAAAATGTGAGTCGTCATTACAATTTGCACATAAGTTTAACAAGAATAACATGAGTATGATAAAAATTATTTCGTGTTCATTATGATCAATCGTCTCGGATTACAAATAGAATAGAATACAACGAGAGTACAAGACTTCCAAAAATAGAAATACAAACGACGGTTTCTAATTATGGAAGGTATGAAAAAGTAGGGCGTTACAATTGCATTACATCCCCGTTGAAAACAAATTGTGTCTGTCTGAACCAGCCGAAATCCACAAATTTCCAACAATTAATAGGACATTGTTGAAAGCGAAAATCTAATCGAACACCTGATTGAGAGAAACTTCTTCGAGCTAACTGCTGATATCTCATCCTTCTGGTGTTCAGTACTTCCGAGATGATTCAAGTGAGTCCTATGAAGCAAGTGTCTGTCTACACATTCCAACAATTGTGGGTATCTCATCCTTCTAGTGTTCTGTATCCCCCACCTATTTGAGAAGACTCCTACAAAGGATAACTCAACGTGAATTTCGGGACGAAATTCTTTTAACATGGGGAGAATGTGACAAATGGCAAATAACCGGTGATATTGTACAATCTAATCACTATTTTCAGTCTATAATCTCATGCAATTAGCGTAATTTAATTACGTAACTATGTCGTATACTAGATAACTGTGTTAGGACAAGAAAACAATGCTAAAACAAATGTTGGTTTTCGTCGTATTTCGAAACTAATCAAACAATGTCCTAAAAGTGTTGGTAGAAAGTGTTGCGCGCACTATTCACGGTTACACTATTCATGCCAGCAAACCGTGAAAACAAAACGAAACAATGAAAAACGACACACGAACAACATGACTGGGTCCATATACTAATATGAAAACATATCTTGCAAAAATATAAGACTTTCCGGTACAACGCCCTGATCACTAAAACGTCCGTTTCGCTAAAAATATGACAATTTTAACTCGTCCGAATCTATAATTTAGCATTTTCGAGACTCCGGAATTGTGACAAATGATGACAAATGCATGGAACAATATGAGGATAATAGTGGGGTGTCCGAAACACAAGCTTTCGGTGCTACGTCGTATTGTTCACAACTTGTCCAAATTCAAGCCGTTAGGCGAACAATTGATATTCCTACCATCCAATTGCCAAACTAAAAAACTAGCGAACTAGTTAGCCATATTTTGGCGTCGTAAAGGCCTTGAATAAAAGCTATGGCGTCGATGGCAAATTAAAACCATAGCTCCCAGTATTATATAGCGTCTTTTATATATCACCCGATATCGAAACAACGAGGGAACTAGTGGCATTTTTACCATCCCAAAACAATACCCACTAAACTACTAAACTAGTTAACACCCTAATCTATCGTTAATATCTTAATTATGCAAGACTCACACTAATTGCTTAAATATCTCAACAAGTGCACATGTTTAATGTGTAAAAAAAAAAAACCCTATCTCTAACTTCCCAAGTTTCGGCCATACTAGGGCCCACCCCCATAACCTACTTACTTATGAGTTATGGTGAAAAGATTTAGAAAACATTGTGTGAAAGATATTGTTGACTTAAATCACCTACTAGCAAATCATAAGACTTACCTTACATATCACCAATTCTTGTCATTTACCATTCCAAAAAAATTCACAAACACAACCTCCTCCATTTCCCCTCATACCTACGGCTCCCCAAACACCCCTCTTTACCACTTTTTTTGTTTCACTAAAAATTCTCATTACAACCATCCTTATACACTTTCAAGAAGATGCAAGTCATGGAGAAGCACTAGGAGGCATTTGGAGCTCTCACCTCTTCATAACCTTTACATCTTCTTCATTTTAGTGCTTCCCTAGCCTTGTGCTAGTTGTAAGACATCTCAATTCTATTTTTTTTTTTCATGCTTGTTTTATTATGTAGAAGACTAGTGTATGACTTGTTCATCTTGAACTCCATAAAAAAAATCAAAGCTAAAACTCTAATCATAAGCTAAAAAGTCTATAAAAAAAAAATAATAAAAATAATATGTATTGTATGTTGATTTGTGTAGACTAGTTTGTATTATCTTGTTGGTTATATTAAAGTAGGGTGTTTAAAGATTATGTTCTTGTAAGAACATGTAAAAAGTAATTATCTAAATATTTAGATGTTTAGATCTAAGCAAGATCATCACCTTCATAATCAATGAACTTAAACTATAAACTTGAAAGTAATTTTTAATAAATATAACTTTTACAAGTTATTAAGGACATGATTTGTGATATAAATATTTTTAAAAGTCACATAAGCAAGTTTATGTGCGTGGGTGAACTAGTTAAAAAGCATGAGGAATTGTGTTGATTTAATTACCATGTAAAAATACATAAAGTGTCATTATTTTTTTTAGAAGCATGGTAAAATATATATAAGTTCATGGGGAAAATGAATGTGTTATGAGTTAATGTATATATGCAAAGTTGGTTATTAAAAAAAACTTAATTTGCAATAGTTGGTGATTTTGGAAAATTGATTAATGATTTAAACGCGTTTTGAAAACGTGGGAAACGTCATAGTTTAGGGGAAACTATGGCGAATTTTTCTAAAAATCTAATCGCGATTAAATTTTGGGTTAAACGGTGATTAACAAAGTTAAACGCGATTAGTGGTTTTAAACGTCATTATGGAAGCTTTGATGAAAATGGGTAAGTCCTAAATACTCAAGAGTTCTTATGAACTTAAACATAAGTTTTAACAAAATAAAAGGGTGAAAAATAATACCAATGTATAAGTATAATTTTGGTGAAAAATTATATATTTTGGAAACTAGTCTTGTATGTGTATCATGTGCAATATGTATATACTTAGATACCTTTAGGGTGATCAAAATAATACACTCATAATTACAAGAAATACTCGTATGTAACAAGTATAAAAAAGACACCAAAAATACATATACATGTTTCCTACATGTTCCAATAAAATGCTATTAAATGGACGAATAAACGAAATGGTCGAATCAGTAATACATAACTCTCGACGATGACAATTGGGTGTATCGACATCGCGAGGAAAATTACTGCGATGTCGAGTCTAAAAATAACACATTTTTAGACACTTAACGAACACAAATCTATGAGACCGATAACAAGAATCCCGAAAGTCAAAAACTATAAAAATTACCAAGTATTTTCATATGAAAAAGGAACATTTTAAAAGTTTACATACTTGGTAAAATTTTGAGTAAAATGCAAGAATATTTCTAATGGGCTCACAAAAATTAGATTTGGGACAAGGCCCAATGACAAAACATTTGGGGTAGGCCCAAATTACTAAAATACATGGGCCAAGGTCCAATGACAAGAAACATGGGCTCGGCCCAATAACATGAAAGACATGGGCTCGGCCCAATAACATTAAAACATGGGTTAGGCCCAATAACATAGATTACATGGGCTCGGCCAAATGACATTAGCTCGGCCCAATAACCTGGGCTCGGCCCAATGACATGAGCAAAGGCTCAATGACATGCGTGCGCGGCACGAGGACATGTGAAGGGCGAAGCCCGTTCACACATAATTCAATACACATAGAATACATGTATACACTTATGAATTCAATATATATAACAATCGAGCGAATAAACTACCAACGCTCTAAAAATACAAAGTTCTTCCAAAGATGACAAATGAAAACACAATAAGAATTCAAGATGAACAACTTGTACGAGGTCCGATAAGGCCTAGTGTCTAATAAAGTTAGTACACATGTAGGTTAATCACACGTATGGACGCTCACTACAGTATTACATACAGGAACGCAAACTTGTGAGTTCCTGTCCCTCCTTTCAATGATTTCAATGTTTTGTTTTAAAATAGTCGAGGGGAAATACATGTCAAAACTATGGGTATGTTAGCTATGGGTTTAGATGATAATTTGATCAATGTACATAAGTAGGATGATGACATAGTAACCATTAATCACTTAGTGACCAAGGTGAAAAAGGTGTAGATCTATTGAGCTTGAGACACGCTCTACTCCTGGTTGGTATACCCTGGAGTGCTTTTGTGATCCCAAAGATGTCAAAGTTGTCTCGGGTTGGTTACGTACTTATGGTACATAATGTCAGGGGGCTCGCTACCCACTGATGGATCCTTTAACTCCATAAATGCTATTAACATACCGGGATTTCATTGCAAGAATACAAAGATTTCATATGATAACAATAACTGCATTAACTCGCTCAACTTTTGTTGACTTTTTAAAACTACATGTATTTCAGGAAACAAGTCTTGAGCCGGTGATACACTACGGGAAACGGGAAAGTCAATGACAACGATAGCCACTTTTGGAGGGTTTGTCTTTTATATCCTAACTTCGTATGGGTATATAGGAGACAAAACCTCACTATGTCTTATGTCAAAAACTATCTTTTGCGATGTGTAATATAACTATGCTATGTTTAACATTGTAAACGTTGTGGAACTATTTGGAAAACTTGTAAACTTTTGTCGAAATCAAAGTATCTATGGGATCGTTGTGGTTTATTATGTTTACACATTTGGATGCAATGATTACCTTTCTTACGTCACACACAATACGCTTCCGCTACTAGCAGGGTGTGATAGATTGGTATCAGAGCTCCGATTGTAGTGAACCGGGGAAAAAACTTTTATAAAGTTTGGTCTACAATCACCAAGGGCTCACATGAAAACAAAGTTGATAACATTACAGAAATGATTTCAAAAATATGACAAGAATGACAAAAGGTTTTCATTGTGTCACGATAACATGAGGATCTATCACGCGAGCTCAATCATAAGTAATGGATAAGGATCAATACATGGTTAGTCTATGAGGGATAGACTTGAAAACATTAAGGATTACATGTGAAACATGAGAAACAAAAACAGCATGAGATTTAGTGATTATATATATAATGTATTTTTATATGTGTTATATGGAATATTTTGCCATGACGAAAGTACCTTCGACTACGAATTATATTATTACACTTAACTCACTCGATGGGAATAACGACCTCACGTCTATTACGAAGCTTAAGGCGGATGTGGTTCCTGAGTGAGACCCTAAAGCATTGATCTCGTGGAAGATGGTTGTTTACCCTCGGGTGGTATATGCCTGGCTTCGGTATTGACGACGAGGCGGAGGTTGCGGCCTTGGACAACAACTCTACTGGTGAGACGAGGTCCCTGAGGCTCATACTAATCGTGATTTATGACAATCTCGTCCAGACAAGGAAGATGAAGTACTCATCTTGAAGGTGCCCCTCCAATTGTTATTGTTACGGATTCTTTTTATTTCTATTTTGGCTAACATTGCGCCCTTTCACGAATAATGACAATGGGCGTTAGCACGTGGACCATCACGAAGGTCCCTTCTATGTCGAAGGTATATAGACAATAGTGTCCTCTCTTTAACTGATCGTCTGTTTGAATGAGAGAATGCTAGGGTGACCATGCAAGACAATTTATTATTACGGGGGCCCACGTAATAACAACTTGTAGTACATGGGAATCCTAGTGGACTCTACGGGTCGAGCTATTGATCACTATCCATTCGAAATTCTTAAGTTGTTCAACTTTCTATCTAGTAGAACACTAACCGGGATGGTTACTATAGCACTCTACAATACAGGACGACCACATGTATTATTCGCATCTAGCATTCGGTTTATAACACGAGTCGTTTGAGACTAGTCGTTGAAAGCAAACAAAACTTGTTGGCCACTCATGGAGGATTTTCCTCAACATTCTTAGATTTCTTGTACATGGGCTGGTTCTTTGGTGTTCATAACACCTTACCTTATCTTAGTTATCGGAAATGATTACATTAAACTCCGTCGTTTGACATTTGTCTTATTCTAAGGGATGATATGGCATGAGCCATGCTACAACCCATTCCTTGCATTTTACCCGACTTCTATGGAAATCATAACAATTTTGTTGGAGCTCGTGGAGCTCAAGGGATATCAATGTATTAGTCACACGGGTTAGTGCGGCGAAGGATTTTCCTACGTGGGACAGTCGAGGTCCACAAGGTAGGAAATACATACTGTAAGGATGGAGACGACCGTTTGGTTTCTCCTCCTCGCCAAATTACCTCTTTTCCCACTAAGGCATATGCTAAATAGATGCAGGAGGTACTGCACATTTTGGGTTGCGTTTATTCATGTTATCATTGTTCAAACATGCATGAACAATGCGGTCTTGAGGTTCCATGACCAATGATATTCTTAATTCTTAGGCGCGTAGTAGGCTAAATCTGTTCAAATATAAGTCTAGATCCTTTGATACTATGTATCAGAAATAACATGGTGTCAAAAAGAAAATTTACGCCCAAAAAAGGGGCAGTTAATCAGCACCCTACTATTAAAGTCGAACTAGAGTCTTTATGGAACAACGTGAGGTTGCGGGAATTGCACAACATGAGGTTGTTGAGTCGGCACTAGTGATGGTACTGATGGTACCGGTAGTTCAAGTGGTTCAAATCCCGATGGGACGAGAACGAGTGGCAATGCCACACTTGGAGATGCAATCACACCAGGTTTTAATTCTAAGGCTTATCTGGATGATGAGCCGTGAGACCTCATTAATACGAAAGGTGCGGTAAGTTATGTCCGCTAAATAAAGACAATGAAGTCAGTTAATCGTGCTAATAAATGTACTCCTAAGTAAACTATTTGGTAAATGAATAGTCATCTGTTGAGGGAGACGATAACTTGGTGGAATCTCCAAGTGAAAACTATAGGGAGTAATACAACAAAGAGGTTATTGTGGGAAGAACTCAAGGATCTTACGCGAGAATAGTATTGCTCACTAGTAGTAAATTCCAAGATTGGGAACCGAACTCTAGAACTCGATTATGATTAGAGCGAACGTAGCTGGTTACCCCCGACGCCTCTACGATTTCTAAAAGATTGTTTCATACTAGATAACACCTGAATCCAAAACGCGCTGAGTGCTGAGGGGGTGCAAATCAATGATAATCCAGATTCGATCGTGGTAGGCCAACATTCGATCGTGGTGATTCAGAGTCTGAGGGGGTGCAAATCCAGTCTCAAGATCAAACTTTTCCAATCAGTGAACAAATCGCAAACCAGAACATTACAAATTTGGAAAGTGAGGCAGATGTTCCAGGCGAAGTGAAGCCAAGAACTCCTTCATATCATCCAGAAGAGTTAATCATTGGAGAGTTGCAATCACGAGTCCGCACCAGACGACAAATTGACCAAGGCCTTACTTGTTTTTATTCTACGGTTGCTTATTTACAAACAGAGTTTTCACTTAGTTGTTTTATTTCGCAGATTGAGCCGCGAACATACAAGGAAGCACTAACTGAAGATTCTTGGGTCAACGCGATGCAAGAGGAGCTGAGTCAGTTTGAGAAGTTAGGAGTCTGGAAATTGGTGGATATTCCTGATGGTCATAGGAAGATTAACACCAAGTGGGTGTTCAAGTGTAAGAGGGATGATCGAGGGGTTATTATTCGCAATAAAGCTCGACTCGTTGTCCAAGGTTTCAGTCAGCAGGAGGGGATAGATTTCACTGAAGTATATGCTCCGGTTGCTAGACTTGAAGCGATCAGAATCTTCCTAGCATTTGCATCTTAGAAAGGATTTAAAGTTTTCAGCTAGATGTGAAGTCGGCATTTCTCTATGGTAAAGTGAAAGAGGAGGTATATGTCGGACAGCCACCGGGCTTCACCTACCCAATTCACAAAGATAAAGTTTATCTCTTGGATAAGGCGTTATACGGCTTACATCAGGCCTCGAGAGCCTGGTATGAGACCCTGTCTCAACATCTGTTAGCCAACAACTTCATCCGAGGAAAGGTAGACGCCACTCTGTTCACAAAAGAAGTCGACGGCCATCTTCTGATAGTTCAAATTTACGTGGATGACATAATTTTCGGGTCAGCAAATGAACAACTCTGCAAAGATTTTGAAAAAGTTATGAAGCCGAAGTTTGAAATGTCATCAATGGGTGAGATGAAGTTCTTCTTGGGGCTTCAGGTTTATCAACTACCCGAGGGAACGTTCATACATCAAACAAAGTATGTTCATGATGTTCTGGAGAAATTCGGGATATCAGGAATGTCACCAATGTCCACCCCGTTAACGACGAACCATGGGATAAACCCTGATCTCACCGGAGAGAAGGTAGATGAAACGCTGTATCGCTCCATGATCGGATCGCTAATGTATTTGACGGCATCAAGACCGGATATTATATATCCAACATGCCTCGCAGCACGGTTTCAGTCAAGCCCCAGAGCCTCGCATATGGTAATTGTGAAAAGGATATTACGCTACCTGAAAGGAACTCCATCACTGGGGTTGTGGTATCCAAAAGAAGGTGATTTCACGCTTGAGGGATATTCTGATTCCGATTTCGGATGCTGCAAAGTTAACGCTAAGTCAACAACAGCGGGGTGCCAGTTTTTTGGACCACGTTTGGTCACCTGGCAATGTAAGAAGCAGACCTCTGTCGCTTTATCCACATGTGAAGGCGAATATGTATCTGATTTTGCGGAAGCAATAGCCTGAGCTCTCATGGCCTCAACACTTAACCCCTTACAGATATCACTAGTGTGCACTCACTTGTAAGACTGAATATAGTAGTCTGGATACGGGAGTATATTCTGAGGTGGTACACGAGTAAAAGTTAAGATCTTAAAACACTAAATTCGTATCCTGAACATATTGAAATCTGTATGAGAACTTAAGTGGATCACTATATCGGCAATCTAAGCGAATTGTTTAATTCTGAGTATGAAATCAAAGCTTAACGGTACTTGTAGTTTGTTGGTAGCTGATATGATTCCCTAACACGCTCACCAAAAATATGTTTGTAAATAGTTTACTTTTACTGTGTTTCATTTATGTTTAACATTCAAAACTCAAAAAGATTTCATAGCTTTCTAGTCTAGAGACTTTCTTAAATCCAAAAAGATTTTACATTTATGTTTTGTTTTATCGACAATCCAAAGCGGAAAGCTGATCTTCAGACTCGCAGTTTGAGGGAGATGCAGGAGGTTTCTGAACCGGACAGTTGAGTTGGGAGCTTATCATGTTAAACCTGTGAAAATAAAAAGTCAAAACAAGTTCATTAAGTTGAAACTTGTAATTTTCAGAAAAATGTTTGAAAAAAACGTCAGTGTGCTTTGTTTCGAGTCAACCAAGGTCATTAAGTTGGACTTGGTCGGCAAATTAAGTGCCTAGGGTCATTAACTTGGACCTAGATACTTAAGTGGATTTCTAAAAACTGATAAAATCTGAGAAAATGTCAAAAGGTCAAAATGTCAAAGACTTAAAAGTCAAATGTATGCCTCGCTCGGATAGCAATCCGGTCGGACAGCCATCCTTCTCATGTGTCACTATATATAGAGGGTCAATGGTTCAGTCAAAGGGTTACTCGCTCGGACAACCATCCTACTCTCTCACACTTTTGATTTTCTAATCTTGTTTTCTTCATATTTCTTTGCACAAATTGTTGGATCGTTGGTTAGCACAACTTTTACAATGGCAAAGGTATGTTTTCCTTGCTCAAATCTGATAAAATTGATGATTGTTGATTGTTCTTGACTGATGACGTCACTGTCGGAGCTTTTAGGTTAGATCTAGGAAGTTTTAGTCAGTTTTGATGAGATTCAAGCATAGGGTTTTGTTCGCAATGTTCAGAACTATAGATTTACCGGATCAATTTGTGCCATAACATGTTTAAATTGTGTAGATCTGATGTTTGAACAAGTCGGCTTTCGGAAGTGTTTTTGTCAAATTAAACCCTGATTAGGACGAGTTAGACATCATTGAACATAGGGTTTTGATTGCACTTAGATTCTCTACGTAGATCTAAGTTCAATTTGATGTTTTGCCTTAGAAAAATTTTTGGTGTTCATGAATGTTCTTAACTGTTATTCATGTGTGTGGCAATCCGGTCGGATAGCAATCCGACCGAGTGACCATCCGTCCCATAGCTTGTTTCTTGAAATCTGTGCCTTTTAGTTGTCAATATGCTTTGAATAGTTTGGCAATCCGGTCGGATGGCAATCCGACCGAGTGGCAACTCATTTAAAAAACACTCCTTCAACTGTTCATCTCTTTTCATGGCTCGAGTGGCAATCCGGTCGGATAGCAATCCTAGCGGACAACCAATTCATTCACTTGGCTTGAGTGGCAATCCGGTCGGATAGCAATCCGAGCGGACAAGCAATGCATTCACATACCTCGAGTGATGATCCGATCGGATAGCAATCCGACCGGACAACAAAGTCATTAACATTTTTATATTTTTATATTTTTGAAAATTTGTACATTCATGGCATGCAATCTGGTCGGATGACAATCCGGTTGGACAGCCATCAGACTGTTGACTTATGAGGTCTAAATTTTCAAAAGGCAATCTGGTCGGATAGCCATCCGAGTCACTGCACTATGTATGGTGAGATTTTCAGAGATTAAAAAAAAAATTCAAGATCTTTATTATTTGTCAAAATTTTCTGCAGGACTTGGAGAAAACGCATAACATCTACTGTCTGTTAGAAAAGGAATATACAAAAAAACTGTAGTTGAAGATATCGCAAAATTCTTGAAGGAAAGCAGGATTGCTAAGGCAGTAACTGACAAAACCATAGTCTACGAATCACATGTCAGACGGTTTTGGAACTCTGCAAGATACGAAGAGGAAGATAAGACGATCTACTCTGCAGTAACAAAGAGAGATGAGAATGGAAAGAATGTGGATTTGGAGATTAAGATAAAAGTTGGTGATGTGAGACGTGTGTTAAATTTAGGTGATTCTGATGATGATCCAACTATTATTCCCGAACGTCTAGCTAAAGGATTATGGTGCAGAATGGGATTCTCAGGGCACTTAAATGGAAGAATCTTAAAAACAAGCTTCAGTCATGCTTACAAGTTTTTAGTACATTGTGTTGTTCATGCGTTATCGCACAGGAAGGGTGCATATGATGAAACATCGGACTACATCATGAACATTATCACTTGCCTTGTTTTGAATAGGCCATACAATGTTTCTCAAGTGATATTTGATTACATGACTGAGAATACAAAAGTTGGAAACAAGAAGTACATCATGTATCCTCGCTTTATACAAATGTTGATTGATGATCAGTTCAAGGACCTTGAGAAGAGATATGATGATATTTTAGGTCTGAGGCACATGACAGCAAAAACTTTAAGTAGACTAATTAAGGGTTCCAATCCAGGAGCGAAAGGGATGATATGCAGAATCAGCAGACCAGCATATGTTGCCCCAGAGAACGATGCTTGGAGACACCAAAATAGTGATTCTGACAATGAAGACGAGAAGATGAGTGAGATGGTTGAGAAGAAAACCAGATGGTGGTTCGTAAAAGATGGGAAGAGAAAGAGAACTCCCAAGACATCCCCTGCAGTTCCTATTCCAAAGGAACCAGTTCCTAAGATTGTGATAAAGGGTACGGTGAGAGGGGGAGTCATAAGAAAAGTTAGAACGTTAATCTGTTATATTATTCTAATGATAATTTCAATGACTGTTTTGCAGAGACATCTGCAGAACCACAACAGAGGTTAACAGATGAAATAGTGCTGGAACCATCAGAAGTTATTCAACAAGGAGCTGGATTATTGAAGCATTCACTTGAAAGCTTTCAGAAAAAGAATGAGGAAGTTGCTGCACAGAAAGAACAAAGCTCTAGTGTTCAAGCTGAAGGCATCAAGGTTACAGAGCCTGAGGGTGTTGCACAAGATGATTCAAGTGAAGATGATTCTGAGGCTACTGAGTCTGAGTTAGAGCTCGACCCAACAACACTTGGCAGAGGCAAAGCACAGCTGAAGAAAAAGCCTACAAAGAAACAGAAAGCATCGGACGAAGAAGACTCTACCTATAAACCTGATGAGCCAAAGAAACAAAGGGCAAAGCGTAAAGCTGTTCTAGCCGGGGTAATTCCGAGGAGAGTACGGGCAAAGAAATCTGGTGCTGAATTACCAAAAGACAAAGATGGAAAGAAAGAAAAGCACATTGAACATCAAAGGTTTAGGAACCAGAGGTGCAAAATGTTAAAGAACCTGAAGTTGCAGCTCAAAAGAAAACAGGTGATGATGATTACGTTGAAATCATGGGGTATAAAGTTGCTACACCTCCACCACCACATCCACAAGATCAACCTGGATCCTCTCAAACCAAGAATGAAGCCTTTGATAATCTGTTTGGAAGTCTTCCACCTGCAACTGGAGTATTTAGTGAAGATATTCCAGAAGATGATTATGACATGTTCAACAATGAAGCAGTAAAAGAATTGCTAAAGAAAGTTGCTGATCTTGAAAAAGCTAAAGCTAAAGCTGAAGCAGAACGTGAAATGCTGATGAAAGCTCATGATCAAGCTAGAACGGTTTTGATAGATCAAGAGGAGACGATAAAGAAAATGAAGGAGGATGTTTATAATAACTCTAAAGTGTTCGAACTCTTGACATCTGAGATTGCCACATTGAATATGAAGATAAAGAATCTTCAAGATGTGAATCAAACACTTAATCAGCTTCTCAGTGAAATGAGTGAAGCTTCAACGAATGAAATGAAGGTGATGAAGTTAGAAATGGAAGCCATGAAAGCTGATAAAGTGGTAAAGGATGAACAACTACACATGTTATACTCTGTCATGGAGAGTCACCTGAAGATGGATGTTCATGCTGCCTTCAATGAGATTGAAGTAAAAAGAGCTGAGGAAAGAAGAATTGAACGAGAAAGACGACTGGCTGAAGAAGCTACTCAAAAGAACAAAAGTGTTATTGAAGAAATTCAAGAAGCCGGTGGGTCATCAAACCAAGTTGACATTGAAAATGTTCAAGAACAAGATGGTGAAAATGCTCAAGAACAAGATGTTGAGGATGTTCATGAACAAAATGCTGAAGATGTTAACAATGAACAAGATCAAGACTTCATGTTGATTGGTGAGTCTTCTCTATCCTTTGATCTTGATGAAGTTATTCGTCGAGTTGCTGCTATTCAAAAGAAAAGAAAGGCAAAAGAAAGGTTGTTGTTGGAATGGAAGACACAGCAGTTTGTTCTTTTTGGAAGACCATCCACTGTGCCCTATAGCTTAAAAGAGATTGTTCGCCAAGTCAAAATTGAAGAAAGGCGAAAGGAGGCAAACAGAGCTCGTGGAGAAGTTGTTGATAGTGATTCTGATATGGAGATTCTTGGTAATGATGAAGAAGACGAAGATGAAAATGATGATAATGACAAGTCTGATCAGAAAGATGATAAGAAAGATGATGATGATGATAAAAAGAATGATGATGATGATCAAGGTGCATCGGGATTGCTTGTTGAGAATCCTAATGTTAAACAGAAAATTGAAGAGTTTCTGAATGATCAGATCAACGAACAAGAAGATAATGATCAGCAAGAAACTTCTACATCTGGAAAACAGCACGTTAACCAGGTATTCCTCACAAATCCAACTGTTATTTACTTACATGATAAACATGAGGAGGAACTTGAGGTTAGGAGATCAAGAGAAGAGATGTTGGAGGAATTGGCTTTGAATGAAGGGAAATTTAAATTTGATATCGAAGATGAGATTCCTCTGTCACCAGAAGAAGAATTTGAGTTTAGTTATGCTCATGAAGCTGATCACTACAATGAAGTTATTGTTGAAGATGGTTCAAATTCCTCTGATGAAGAAATTGATTTTCATTATTTTGGAGTTGATGAGACATTTCCTTCCTTGGCGGAAATGTTCAAAGACCGAAATGTAGATAAGATAAGAAGAAAGATTGTGGAAAAAGTTTCTGCTGAAGGCGTTCCAAAAACAATCCCTAGAGAAAATCTTGCTGAAGAACGGAAGAAATGGTTCAAAGTGATGCCAAAAGAGAGGAAGACTCTTAGAGCACTTCAGTTCTTCACTCACAACAAAGACATCTTATGGGGTGACATTCTATCGTGGGGTTATCTGGAAGATTTGCAGGTCTACGCCATTAGACGGGAAGAGGGTGTACAGTACTTTGAATTTCTATCAGACATAAGGACCCTTCCGTGGTGGGACGTAGATGAGTTGGTCAAGACTAAGAACATCAAGCAATTCTATCATGGTTTGGAAGTAAAACAGCATGATCAGCGATTGTGGAACTATGTGAAGTTGCAGGCTAAGAATGGTTATCTTGATTGGAAGCCACAACGACCAAAGCAGATTGTTACCATACTGGAGAATGGAGAAAAAGACATAACTCTGGATGTTAAGCCTCCAAGATGTTTGAAGAACATGCCTCTTAGGGCAATGGAGCAGGATTTTCATGATTTGTTTGAAGGATGGTTCTACAATGAATCAACAGCTGAAGAGGTAATTTCTTTGTATGACAAGTCAAAGGGAGAGTCGAGGAGAATCTGCATACTAGACCCGATGTGGCTAGTAAATTACTCGAAGAAAGATATTGACTGCCTATTCCTCAACAAGATTGTTTATGAAAAAAGAGACAAAGTACAAGCAATGCAGTATCAAACGGTCGTTGATGTGTGCTTTGCCCAAGACATCAACTCAGGAAGATATTGGAAGACGAGATGGAGAGATCTTGAGATAGATAAGTTCCTGAAAAAGTACAAGCGAGAACAAAGATCAAAAGCTATTGCTGAAAGGGCAGCTGAGCTGGGCAAACGTAAGTTTGGAAAGTCAATACCAACGGATCAAACACCAATTGAGAAAAAGGAGAACAAGATTCCCAAATGGGATCGGAAGTGTGATGGTGATCCAGTTTACAGAAAATGGTGGATAGAGGAAGGAAGGCATATAAGGAAAAGAATGTTAGATAAAAAGGCTGAAAAGAGAAGACAGAAAGCGAGAGAACGAAGGCGCAACAGGAAGAATTGAAGTCTATGTTGGAAGGAACTGCAGCTACATCCGAGGGGGAGTCTGTTAGTGTATACGTCTTAGCTTCCGTCAGTATTTAGTCATATTTTGTATATTTGTGTCCTTTGTGAACATTTATGTAAAGTATGTATGTTAGATAGAACGACAACTCAGGAAACGGGACTGTTTTGTAAAGTGTTGACTTCCTTGACCAGTGTCACCCGATCGGATGGTCCATCCGATCGGACAGCACTCATCCGCTCGGACAACATGTTATTCGTTCGGACAACATGCCATCCGTTCGGACAGCATGTCATCCGTGCGGTCAACACTAATCTTGTTCCTGAGTTGCCTATAAATACACCGTCCGGGTATCTCATTTAGAACTTTTGACTCTGGAGAGAACTCTGTCATTGTCTGACTTTTACAGGCGCTTTTGTACTTTCATAACAGTTGAATAGAAAGATCAGACTGTGTTTAATCGTTGAATACTCTGTCGTAAATCTATGATTTGATTATATGGATTCCGCACATTAGTCAAAGTCGATTCATCTAAGTTCCTGACGAACAGATCCTGTACGAGGGACCAACAACAAGTATAAAAAAGACACCAAAAATACATATACATGTTTCCTACATGTTCCAATGAAATGCTATTAAATGGACGAATAAACGAAATGGTCGAAACAGTAATACATAACACTCGACGATAACAATTGGGTGTATCGACATCGCGAGGAAAATTACTGCGATGTCGAGTCTAAAAATAACACATTTTTAGACACTTAACGAACACAAATCTATGAGACCGATAACAAGAATCCGGAAAGTCAAAAACTATAAAAATTACCAAGTATTTTCATATGAAAAAGGAACATTTTAAAAGTTTACATACTTGGTAAATTTTTGAGTAAAATGCAAGATTATTTCTAATGGGCTCACAAAAATTAGATTTGGGCCAAGGCCCAATGACAAAACATTTGGGGTAGGCCCAAAATACTAAAATACATGGGCCAAGGTCCAATGACAAGAAACATGGGCTCGGCCCAATAACATGAAAGACATGGGCTCGGCCCAATAACATTAAAACATGGGTTAGGCCCAATAACATAGATGACATGGGCTCGGCCCAATGACATGAGCAAAGGCTCAATGACATACGTGCGCGGCACTAGGACTTGTGAAGGGCGAAGCCCGTTCACACATAATTCAATACACATAGAATACATGTATACACTTATGAATTCAATATATATAACAATCGAGCGAATAAACTACCAACGCTCTAAAAAATACAAAGTTGTTCCAAAGATGACAAGTGAAAACACAATAAAAATTCAAGATGAACAACTTGTACGAGGTCCGATAAGGCCTAGTGTCTAATAAAGTTAGTACACATGTAGGTTAATCACACGTATGGACGCTCACTACAGTATTACATACAGAAACGCAAACTTGTGAGTTCATGTCCCTCCTTTTAATGATTTCAATGTTTTGTTTTAAAATAGTCGAGGGGGTACATGTCAAAACTATGGGTATGTTAGCTATGGGTTTAGATGATAACATGATCAATGTACATAAGTAGGATGATGACATAGTAACCATTAATCACTTAGTGACCAAGGTGCAAAAGGTGTAGATCTATTGAGCTTGAGACACGCTCCACTCCTGGTTGGTATACCCTGGAGTGCTTTTGTGATCCCAAAGATGTCAAAGTTGTCTCGGGTTGGTTACGTACTTATGGTACATAATGTCAGGGGGCTCACTACCCACTGATGGATCCTTAAACTCCATAAATGCTATTAACATATCGGGATTTCATTGCAAGAATACAAAGATTTCATATGATAACAATAACTGCATGAACTCGCTCAACTTTTGTTGACTTTTTAAAACTACATGTATTTCAGGAAACAAGTCTTGAGCCGGTGATACACTACGGGAAACGGGAAAGTCAATGACAACGATAGCCACTTTTGGAGGGTTTGTCTTTTATATCCCAACTTCGTATGGGTATATAGGAGACAAAACCTCACTATGTCTTATGTCAAAAACTATCTTTTGCGATGTGTAATATAACTATGTTATGTTTAACATTGTAAACGTTGTGGAACTATTTGGAAAACTTGTAAACTTTTGTCGAAATCAAAGTATCTATGGGATCGTTGTGGTTTATTATGTTTACACATTTGGATGCAATGATTACCTTTCTTACGTCACACACAATACGCTTCCGCTACTAGCAGGGTGTGATCGTTGTGGTCGTCTTCCACATTTTGTCTCGTATAACTGAGTGTTTTCAGATATCCTCCGTCACTGAGCTCGGTATCCCACTGTTGTAATGGACATGGGCCTAACACTGTACCATCGGATTTCTTCTGAGACTTGTGTTCTGCCTGAGACTCCTGGTAACCAGATCTGATGTGGAGAAATTCGCATCCGGTGCTTGACTGAGGATATACCTTTGTGACTTTGGTCGGTAGAGTCGAGGAGTCATAATAAGATCCTCTGGATGTGCTTATAATTTGCACCTGGGTAACAGGTTTTTGTGCGAAAATTTCGTTTACGACATTTTGGAATTTGCTAAACCAATAAATCGGAGTTTCTTCCGGAAGTAGATCTGGACTAATCTGAGTTCCAGATAGAACTTCTGAGGCAACATGACTGTGTACCTCATGATGAATCTCACTGTTACTAGCTGATTTTCCCATGATTCCGCTGATCTGAAAAACACGGCCGAGTCATCCCTGTTTTCAAATCGAGGACTTGATGGGTAACTTGTCGAAACTTCTGCCATAGAAAACAGAAGAGAAAGGATGAATCAAACGAGAAGATGAGAATGAAAATTGAAGAATCGGTGGCGCCAATGAAGAAACAGTGATCAGAATTGACCGGAATCAATCAGATCAGGGGTTTAGTCTCTGCATAAAAAGGTTAATCCTCTCGTTGATTCGGGGGTTTGGCTGGTTTCCTTCTCCGGTGGTCACTGCAAAACAGAAAGCCGTTAGACTCGCCATGGGGAGAATGGGGGTTCTCTCCGTGACCACCCTCCGGCGTGAGAATAAGTACAGTGATCTCAAGGAAGAAGAAGAAGTAGTAAAGTGAGAATGAAGTGAAAGTAGCTTGTGAGATCATACCTGCAATGTCCTATTTATAACCGGTTTTGGTGGGAAATTGGTGCGACAGAGAAAGTAACAGAAAGTGCTTTTCCATTTGGTGGTTATTTTTCCTTCCGTTAATCTTTGCACACAGATGGTAGGCCTAGACCAACGGTTGGGGAGTTGCCACGTGGAAAGTGGTTTTGGGTAAATCCTTCTCCAAATTAATGCCATCTTCATGATTTAGATGAGTGTATAGGATTATGCCACGTCATCTTTCAGTTATAACCGAATAACCATGCACGATGAGCATTTAAGGCTTCTAGAAGATCCACAGTTGTAAACCGTTATGCCCTTGCCACGTGTCTATCATGTTGTAACAGAAAAGATACTTTCATTCAAGTTTTGTTTTTAGGCGCGCGGGGATGTTTAGGATTTTATCTTCAAGTCTAACGTAACAGAAAAGATACTTTCATTCAAGTTTTGTTTTTAGGCGCGCGGGGATGTTTAGGATTTTATCTTCAAGTCTAATTGTTTTCTTGCGCGAGCCCGCGCAAGCGTATTAGTTGAATGTTTGTTTCTCCTCATCTCCGGCGCGCGGTCATCGAAGACTGTTTTCTTCTTTGTCTTTTTTAGAACTGCTGCGTAGCCGCGTATGGTTTGCTAAAGATGTTCTTGAAATAAGGCTATGGTATGATCTTTTGCGCAAGGTTTTAGGAACCATCCTTCATTATTGATCTGCTTCTTTCCAAATCTTGTTCTAGGACCGCTGCGCGGCCGCGCAGGGTCTTGTTCAAGATATTCTCTGAATAAGATTGTGGTATGGTCTTATGCGCCTGCGCAAGGTTGTTGGGACCATACCCTTTCAGATATAGATACATACACCACGGGTAGTCAACTTGCTATGTTTATTTTCTAAGCTCTGGCTCTTCCCATAGACAAAGTAGCACGACTAACATTAGAAACGAAATCATAGGTTGTTTTTAAAATAAATATTGTTGATCCTTGTAGTAAGATAGAGTTTGTCTTATCAACATCAAACGCTAATACAAAATACCAATTTCAGTTACAATATATGAATTCCAATAATTAACCTAAACAAACACTCACAAAACAGAAGTCACTAACAGCAATACTCGTGTCGATTTTGAATCAAGCAAGGAACCATGGCTATCACCAGAATAAATATTGCTAAACATTAAACAACCCGTTTTGACCCAAAATTGTTCTGACCCGTTACATTATGTGACACAACGAACCAGTTTTGCCTTGCTCAAAAAATATATATACAGATTTGTTACTATTTCTTGTTGTTTGATACCTTTACAAAAAAGATTACATGAACCATTTTTACCCAAACCTGTTATAACGGGGTCTTTTATTTTAACTTATATTTAAAACATATAAATATATAAATTTAATTTTAAAGTAAAAAACGTGTGACACACATAAATGTGGTTAAATTTGGACGACATCCTATATCCTTAAAAAGTATTCACAATGGATCCTTTATATTTATGTGACTGTGTTATATATTATAAGGAATGATTGTAAGTGAAAGAGAGAGAAAATATATAGGAATGATATTGTTAATATGTAAATATATAGGAAACACTATTCACCGTTATAATTTTTTAATATTTTTAAAGGTGGCTGTATGTGGATAAGAGAGAAAAAGTAATAATAAAGTTATAAAAATATTATTTAGAGTAAATTACTATTTTAGCCCCTATGGTTTAATAAGTTTAACCCTTACAACCAAAAAGGAATATTTGGACATATAAGACTCCGAGTTTGCATTTTGTAAGACCCTGTGTAGTGGTTTGGGTGAATAAAGCCCCTACCCTTGGGCGTTTTCCGCCATGTGGCAGTACAGTCAGCAAGGGGCATTATTGGGCGTTTTTCTAAAATTGATGTAGTGGGGATGTGGGAATTATATTAAAAAAGGGTGTTAAACAATTAAATAAAAAAACATCCGAAAAATGGTATCGGGCAAGCATAGAAAGAATGCATGTGATTGGCCAAACAATTGGATGTTTGGCGTTGTTTAAAAAATGCCGGGGGATTTTTTTTGAAAAAAAAGCGCTAAAAACGCCCGTGGGGGTGGGGCATGATTGGGCATGTTTGGGGAAAAACTGAAATGGAATAATCTGAGAGTAACCCGAGTCCACTACCAATTCCAAGGAAAGCCCATAACCCACCTGCCCGTAGGCATGGCGATGAAATTACCGGTAAAACTCGTTTGGCTCAAGGATCGAACCCAGGGTCTCCTATCATTGCCCACAGTGCCTCACTCTGCACCAAATCAGAGTTAAACCTGCATCTCCCAAGAGAAATGAAAGTCTTTCACCACTTGATCTAGAGATTGGCCATTTGTTTTTTGAGTAAACGTTGTTTTTAAAAATAACTAGTTATAAAAGCCATCGCCGTGTTGCGGCGAACTTCTTTTGTTATTTAGTCTGTGTTTATATGTGTTTGAAATCACTATGAGCGCGTTGCACACGAAATTGCTGACAAGAATAAAAAGAAAATGTAGAAAAAAACACTAAAAAATAACCGAAAGAAAATCAACTAAAAAAGTTGTATGGTAATGATGTTGTTCGGTAGAAGCCCATAGTCAGAGATGAACAAATAGTAATGGGTACTGGTACCGAATTTCCTGAACCGAAAGATCCTAAATACCAGTTCGGTACTGACATTTGGCGTTCCTAGTACCGATTCGATATCAGTTAGCATCGAGCTCATCCCTACCCATGAAACTAAAAAAAAGTTGTACGATACCGTTGGTGTTCGTATGGTACCCGTGATCAGGGATGAGCAAATGGTACTTGGTAGCAGTACCAAATTTCTCGAACTAAAAGATTATCAAACTCAATCCGGTACCGACTTTTGGCGTTTTATGTACTAGGCTGGTGCTGGTTTTACCTTCATGTACCGATAACGCGTACCGGTATTTTTGATACAAGTATTGGTTAACACCAAGCTTATCAGACTTAAAAAGTAAAGGAGATAACAATTATAATAATAATAAGAAATAAAACTATAAAAAAAGTTGTATATAATATTTTATTATATTTGTAGTTTGCTGTTCATTTGAATGACTTTTTAATACATAGGAGAATTTGTTTTTAAACATTTTTTTTAAAACCGTTCATCTTTTTTAAAATCTTTCATTTTTAAACCGTTTATTCTATAAAACACTTTGTTTTTTTAAGTCATTCATTTTTAAAATCGTTACTTTTAAACCCAGCCTTTTACAACACTTTTTGTAAATCGTTCTTTTTTTTAAACTTTGCATTCTTAAGGAAAAAACTTCAAAAATTGAACGATTTAAAAAATCGAAAGAATTAAAAAACGGACGATTTTAAAAATCAAAGAAAATTAAAAACAAATGATTTTAAACAAAAGAGCAGTATAAAAAGGTGTTTTTACAAAAAAAAAAAAAAAAAAAAAACAATGTTTATAAAAAGACAAATAGTTTAAAAAGTTAAATTAACAAATTTAAGGTTTTAAAAACACAAAAGGTTAAAAAACAAACAAATTTTGAACATACGAACGGTCCAAAGAAATGGAAGATTTGAAAAAAAGTTGAACTATTCTGTTATTTATTTATTTTTTTGAAAATGAACGATATTTTTTCAAACTTTTTATTAGAATTGTTAATCTTTTTTTCAAATCTTCCATATCTTTGGGCCATTCGTTTGTTCAAAATTCTTCATTGTATAAATATTTTGTTTATTAAAATCGTTTGCCTTTTAAAACCTTACATTAACTTAATTTTTTAGTACCTTTTATTTTTTTATAAATGTTGTTTTTAATCTTTATTTTTAAGTCGTTTGTTCGTTTAAAATTGTTCGTTTTTAAATTTCTTTGATTTTTTAAATCGTTTATTTTTTGAAATTCTTTTTTTTTCTGATGGCTATAAGTAAATTATAGAATACAAACTTTAAAAACGAAGTATTTTAAAAAGAAATGCTTTAAAAATGCACGAAAAATGCACGATATAAAAAAATGATTTGTTTAGAAAAAAATTAATAAACAAACAATTTTAAAAAGAATGGGAACAAATGAATTGTTTGAAAACACAAACTACTTTGAAAGGACGATTTTAGAAAATAAACGTTTTAAAAATGTATTATTTTGAAAAGGGACCGTTTTAAAAAAAAGTATAAAAAGCAAATGAATTTAAAAACGACGTATATAAAAAACATATTATTATTTTTAAAACGTATTTTATTAAATAATAATTGTGAAAATAACAAAATAATATAAACACTTAAATAATTATTTAAATAGTCTCTTTAATATTAAAAGAACTTTTTCATTTTCATAAACAACTCTTAATATGTAAAATGACCGAAATACCCTTAGACTTAACTGGACAAAAGTACCAAAGTTGGTGTTATGAGACAAAACCATTACAAAATGCAAATTCAGGGTCTGATATGCCAATAAAAAAATTGGCCGAAAGGGTTAAACTCGTTAAACTACAAAGGTCAAAATAGTAATTTACTCTATTATTTAATTGAAAAGAGAAAAGTGCCCGGATAATCCCTGTGGTTGGCACATATTTCGCCTATAGTCCCTACACTTCTAAAATTACAGTTATAATCCCCAACTTTTGCACTTTCGTTCTCAGATAGTCCCGGAGTGGATGTGGGTTAATTTTTGGTGTTAAGTAGGTGCGAAATTACTTAAATACCATTAAGTATCAAATAAATATAGATATATGTTTGTGGGACTCACTTCTTATAAAAAAAAACAAAACAACCCCACCCCACCCCTACCTTTCTCTTTTTTTTTCTTTCTCTCTGTTTCCCCCACCACCATAAATGACCAACCACCACCAAACTACACCACAAGTAACCACCTTTACCGTCTTTCCCGTCCACCCTACAGTTTTCTTCGGTAAGAATTCCGCTGTGACAGTGGCAACAGTTGGGTTATGGTTCTGATGCGGGTATGATGTAAATCCGGCGAGTTGCAGGTTGACCCACGAGTTGCAGTTGGGTTTGGTGGCCTGAAGCTTCTCGATAGATTGTCATTACCGAAGCTTTCGGTAAATTTTTACTAACTCAAAACCTGCGGTAGTTATTGAACAATGGCCATTGTGGCCTGAAGCTTCTCAGTTAGATTCATGCAATAATCACAGAACACTATTCATAGTCTATATAATCCTCCATACTTCACCAAACAGATTTGTCGACCTCTCGATTTTCCAACCCGATTCCACTTGTTCACCTTGACGGTTGGATTTGAAGATTTAAGACTAGCTTAGTATATGGACTATTAAAGTGAGATTCTGGCCAAGTTTGCTTCAAAAACAATTATGGTTGCTAATTGTTGATTATTATTTACTCTCGTAACAATTTCCCATATTTAATTTTGGGAATTTTCTAGAATCCTACAACTATGTAGTTGTGGTGGTTTTGGCAATGGTAGTTGTGGTGGTGATGATGGCGATGGTGCTGGTTTTGGTTTTGGCAGTGATTGTGGTGGTGGGTGAGAGGTAATGGGGGTTGTGGAGGTGAAGGTGAAGGTGGAGGTGATGGTGGTTATGGTTTTTTAGAGAGAGAGAGAGATGTGGCTGATATTTAGTATTGATATATATATATATATATATATAGCCAGGAGTTAGATACAAAGCCCAAATTTTATAAAAAGTTTAAAAAGTCATAAAACACACCAAAAAACATAACATAATGAAGATTACTAAGAGGGTGTTTGGGGTTGAGTTTTGAAGGAGATTTTTAGATTATTGAGTTTTGAAATCGTAAATAATCAGTTTTGAGTGTTTGGGTAAAAAAATTAAAGAATTGATTCGTTTAGAAAGTTACAAAACGCAGTTTTCCAAAAGCAGCCCTCCCCCCAACTGCAACAAAACGCAGTTTTTCAAAAATTGATTATTTGCGTTTAGAAAAGGATTTTCACTTGTTTGTTTTTTTAAAATATATATTTGCCAAACACTCTAATAGTTGATTATCTGATTATTGTGATATCAAGCAACATAATCAAATCCAAACACTATCTTTCAACATCAAGTTTTGTTACAGTTAATTATCTGATTCTGATTATTCAAAACGCATAATCTGTTTTCAAAACTCAACCCCAAACACCCTCTAAAACATCATGTATGTGGGTTTTGTGTTGTGTTTTGGATGATAAGCCTCTAATTATGGAATGTCAAATATTATTGTGTTTTATGTTGATTAGCATTTTGTGTTTTATATTCATAGAACTACGATAGTGTGTTTGAAGTTTTTATGGACTTTTAGGGTTTTAATATGGTGTTTTAGCAATCTTCATTCTATTAATTGTGTGTTCTATGGCTGAAATTATAATATTTTATGATTTTTACACTTTTTAGGAAACTTGGACTTTGTAGTGGAACCCCATCCATATATATATATATATATATATATATATATATATAGGGGATGGTTCAAATGAAAACCACCTTTATTGCGAAAACTCGAAAACTAACTAAAAATAGCCTAAAAACACACACAAAAAATTTCAAATTTTTTTAAAAATCACAGGTTTTTTTATATATAAAAAAAAATTCAAAAAAAAATTATAGTACACATGTGTAATACTACACATGTTTATGTACTACACATGTGCACTACAATTGTTTTTTTTTTTTTTTTTTGAAAATTTTTTTATATATAAAAAATGGCGAAAATTGGTATGCAAAAAAAAAATTGGTATGTTTTTTTGCTTTTTTAATTAGTTTTCGAGTTTTCACAATAACTAGTGGTTTTCATTTGAACCTTCCCCTATATATATACATATGTATATATATACGTATATATGTATATATATATATATATATGTATATATAGGGGAAAGATAAATCGAAAACCCACTCCAGTTGACTAAACCCTGAAAACCTTTGTAAAAAACCCATGTAAACTCAAGATACATTTCTAAAAAAAATAGGAAATGTAATATACATATATTTGAACATTTTTAAAAAAGAAACACAAAAAAACACTGAGTAGTTTTTTTTTTTTTAAATGTTGAAAATTTCAGGTTACATAATATGTATGTCCAAAAAAAATGTAACATACAAATTTTCAACATTTTAAAAAAAAAAAAACTAGTAAGCGTTTTTTACATTTTTTTTCATAAATAGGTCCGTGTACATTTATATTACATTCCCTATTTTTTTATAAAAAAATAAAAATGTTACATAGGGTTTATTTGGGTTTTCTCAACTCAAGTGGGTTTTCTATATAGCCCTCCCCTGTATATATATATGTATATATATATATACATATGTATATATATATATACATATGTATATATATATATGGTCAGGATTTAGAGAAAACGGTGAAAAGTGTGAGAACGGTGAGAACGCTTATGGGTCGTCCGATCAAAACAATCCATGAACTAGATTGCGCGGTGGCGTTTTCGTAAATAACATCAATTTTATTATGTGGGACGCGTTTCATTAAGGGTAAAAGGGTCTTTTACCGCTCATATTCAAAACGCCATCAAATGATAAAACGCCATACAAAAAAATAAAACGCAAAAAATTAGTAATAAAACGCATTGAATATTACAGGAAGATGAAACAACACAGTAACTGAATTTCAGTTATTAACATTTATTAGAAGAAATTTCCTCCTAAATTACGCGCCAAAAACATCATTATATAAACAAGGTAAAACATAGCTTTGATAATCACTTCAATCTATCCATTTTCTGCAAAAAAAACATCTTTAACCAAAAACGCCAACTTAACCAAAATGCCAAAAATGGCAACAATCGTTTCGTGGAGATACACTCTGGGAATCAGACGATACGTCCTCCTTTTTTACAACAGAAGGAGGGTGTATGTTAAGACGGTCAGGGCAATTCTGAAGATGGAAGAAGAGATACAGAGGCGAATCTTATCCATTGGCATCGCTCTAGACAACGAATGCCATGAAACGCATATGCTTATGAAATCATTAACCAGCAAATTTGGACCAATCAAAGCAGATGTGAAGCCGGACCCTATCATGACATCATGGCGTTTTGATGATGAAACAGATATGGTGATGGTTACATACGACAGCGGAGAGCAGGAAGTCTACTGGCTAGAGAATATCATGACAAAACAGCGTCTTGGTTTCATGGAAGAATTGCATAACGCCACTTGTACCAACACAGAAATAGAATCAAAATTGGAGTTAATGCAAGACATGTTCAGGTGGAGGCTTCAGAATCTTCAGGAACAAGAAGCTGATGAAGGTGAAGGTGATGACATGGATGAAGATCCAGGTGAAGACTCCGAGGAGGAAGAAGATGACGTAAGTGATGGATACTTTTCGGATAAAGTACCTTCTGACGAAGGCTTTTGATTTTTTCTCCTCTTTTTTTTTCTTCTATGTAATCTTCTTTTTTTTTAAGATAATTAAATGATATATTTCTATCTTTATTAGCAAAACGCCAAAAAAATACTAAAAATGGTTAACCCTTACAAAACGCCAAAAATAACAAAAAATATTTTTCATGCTTGATATTTTATTTACTCCGTTATTGTATTTTGTCATTTTGGTATGTATAACGCCATTTTAAAAAACGCCAAACTTAGAAGATGGGACGTCTATAAACTATAAAACTGATAAAAGCTGATCAACACAGAAAATACAAAAACAGTAACTGAAAAGACAAATACTTTATTACTATCATTTGTTACAATAAAAAGTCTCGCCTAAACTACGCGCCAAAAAACGCGTATAAGAGAGGGGTCTATACACAATGAAATTAACTCAGGGGCGGATTTAAAGCCAATTAGGGGGTTCCTAGGAACCCGTTCGGCTCGTAATTTACAGTGTTTTATCATATGAAAAATTCTGAAGGAACCCTTTATTATTTTGTAGGGGAACCCTATAACCAATTATATAGATTGGTAAACTGGTTCAGCGTGTGCTTATTAAACCTGACATCTCGAGTTCGAGTCAACTTAGCCCCTTTTTTTAACTAAAAATACGAATTAGGCTTTAGATATGCAACTAAAAATACCAATTCTCTCTTTCTTTTTCACCTAACTTATACAACTTTATATACATTTGTACTCAACTAAACTGTTAACTAGAATGAAGATTTGCAACTTGAAATTGAATCAGGGTACTTAATTACTTATCATCCCTGAGGTGAAATAGTGATTAACTAATTTTGTATAAAGTTTATGTTGTATCCTATAATGTTAAGCTCGGTGTTATTCGTAAATATATTATGTGTTTTTAAATTTATCATGACAATGGTTTTTTTCATTATTGTATCGTATTTTTATTATGTGATGAACCTTACCCGACCCGAACCGTTGAACTGACCTGTGTTTTTTATGTTAGGACATATGATATTGAAACACTTAAAAAAGTCAACCCTTTAGAAAAAAAATTCTGGATCCACCACTGAATTAATCACACCCAGAAAACACAAAACGCAATATCCTCTAGAAACTACTCACTTTTAAACACCACAGATGGCAAAGCTTTCACTGAAATGGATCCTTCTTCTGAGAGGGTTAACTAAATAATATTTTGCTGAATGAGATGGACAAATATTCAAGAAAAAGAGACTGATGAGACTGATATGCCATCATGTGAGCTTTGTTCTTGATGATTATAGGCATGGAATTAAGGGATCAACACAAGTGTAAAATGCTATTTTGGACTCCATTATTACAAATAGCATCAAGCAAGATTTGATCTTTAATAACATGCCACCAAACAAGAATATCACACCAAAACACAGAATGCCACTAAGCAGCTTCTTATGAAAAAGACGGGGTTTATGTAGGAAAGTTGGTATCTAGCTGAAGTATTCAAAAAAGGTTAAAAACGTCAAAAACAAATTCAAGAAGGATGAGGCTGATGACAGTGAAGATTCGGAAGAAAAATTAGATTACCATTTTTTATTATTTTTGTTTTCATTTTATATTGTTTTGATATCAAGTTATATGTTGTTTTGTTATCTAATTCTCTATAAATAAAATACATTATTATATAAAACGCCAAAAACTACAAACACCAAAATGCTAGTAGTATAAAAACTGAGAGAACAATTGTTGGCAAAACACCTTGAAAAAGGGTATTAAACGCCAAAAAAATCACTAAACGCCAAAAAATGGTCTTATTGTAATGTTATGCAAATATTAATGACTCGTAGTGAATTATTATATAAAACGCCACAAACGCCAAAATAATTAACCAGGAAATGCTATAACGCCAAAAAATTATATATGTGACACAAAAACAATTAATTCAACGCAAAAAAATTTAATAAATACAATTAACGCCAAAAAAAACTTAGACGCCAGAAAATATTATACCGCGTTGGGAAAATAAAAGAAGAATGAAAAGACAAAAAAGCCCCTCCGCCCTTTTCTATGCCACGGGACACGTGTTGGGCCATGATGCGTTCTCACCGTTCTCACACTTTTGAGCGTTTTCTCCTGATCCCGTTTCTCTATATATATATATATATATGAGGGTTATCTTGAGAACGTTAAATATTGTGAGAACCTTGAGAAAGAATGAAAAAACCAATCAAAACCAATTTTTTTAATACAAATCATCATTGTAATTAAAGTACAACATCAAAAAAATAATTTACAACATTAAATAATTCATTTCTGCTCTTAACATCACTCTTATTAGATTTTCTACACGTGTGTAAATATAACAAATTTACACATGTGTAAATGACAAACTTACACATGTGTAATTTTTTTTACATATAAGTGTAAAAAAATTTGAATTTGAATTGTTTTTACCAAGTTTTCGCGGTTTTTCATTCGTTCTCACGGTTCTCACAATATTTAGCGTTCTCATTTAAACCTTCCCTTATATATATAGTACTTAATTAATTTTTTTTTGTTTTACTTAAAGATATTATAGTCATTTCATACCAACTTAACTAAGAAAACTAACCCTATACATGTTAGGAACTATCCGAGAACGAAAGTGTAAAAATTAAAGCTGTAAGTGACTTTATGTGAAAACTAAGAAATAGATTGACTATTAGACACTTTTCTCAATTGAGGGCATGTTTGGCTAAGCTTTTTGAAACAACTTATTGACTTATTGGCTTTTTAGAAACGTCAATGTAGACTATAGAGTGACTTATTGACTTATTGATTTTTCCCCTCACATCCACCCTCATTGCCAACATCATTTTGGAGCCTATGATTTTTCAAAAATCCAATAACTTTGTTTCAAAAAGTTTAATCCAGTGTTTTAAAATCCGGTATACCGGTTTGAACCGTAATACCGGTACCGGCCCATGGTTATTTTGGTTTGAGTTTTTAATATTCTAGAGCTTCATCAGATACATATACCATCGATCAACATTCAAAACCATCATCACTTACGGTTCATCACTTCATCCGCAAGATTCAGCTCCATCTTCATCGGTTCATCACTCCATCTTCATCATGCTTCCAGTTCCATCTTCATCGGTATTTTTACTTATTTCAGTAAAATAGTAAAATAATCTGAGAGTAAATAGATCCACAAGTGGGTCAAAAAATGAAAGACTTAAAGCAATTCGATGTATATTCCTCTCTCCATATATATATATATATGTATGTATGTCTATACGAGTAAAGCAATGTTATGTGAAAAATTGTATTTTAAAACTTGTAAAAGAAAGAGGATATGATAATAGTTATATTATAATTTAGAGTTAACTGCCATTTTCGTCCCTGTGGTTTGGTCACTTTGGCTATTTCAGTCAATTTTTCAAAAATGCGCGATTTTCGTCCCCCACGTTCACGTTCTGGAAAGGTGCCATTTCAGTCCAAAAATCATAACCCAGTTAAGTCAGTTAGTAAATAAGGACTGATTGTGTAAATTTGTAACATAAAGGACCATTTAAGTAAATATTAAACACCACCACTAGCCCTGCCACCACCACCACTCCGCTGCCACCACCACCACCACCGCCACCACAGCCCTGCCACCACCACCTATGTATAAATTCGTTATGAATTTATTTTAAACATATGTCTCAGTAATAGCTAGTGTAATTACTTAACTATGTAATTAACATTGTGCAGAATCTGCCGGCTGATCCACCATCAAGTATGGCACCCTGTAATGAGTCGGCTTCTCATGAGGCTAATGAGCACTGCGAACCCCACAACAGTAATCTTTTGGCTTCTCAAACAAACTTACCTATCGCTTATGAGACTTAGTGCTTCATGTTAAATTTATAATTGCTACTGATAGTTTTTAACTCGGTTCTTTTATGGCTGCCTTTTTCAGGCTCACTTGCATTACCCTTTCTGCATCACTCAGAAGCTTCAACATCTATGGCTTATTATCCAGATGCTTCATTTTATACTTCTGCTGATTGTTCGATGTTGGTTCCAGCTCAAGATTTTTCATCATTTTACAATCATGGAACTGGAACTAATTTTGAGAGAGCTAATATCAATGATACTTTTGGGTTTACTAATGGTAGTGATGGAAACCGTTGTAGGTCCGGCTAGGAGAGGATCTAGTCGCCTAATCCTTGTATATCTAACACACTAGCGAGTGCGGAATCCAGGCTAGCATGCAAACCGAGATAGAACACGCAAAAGCACGACACACAAAGTTCACCGATTAACACCACTTGTATTAATACGAATGAAAGGTTCCAGTTACAAGCTCAATGTTTACAGATGTACTCTATAAACTCTCTCTCGTGTGTGTGTGTGTTTTCAGCAGAATGCTCCCAGTGTTCTCTCCAATCTCCCTTGTGTGTTCATCCTGAAATGAACACAACACTTGGGTATATATACCCGACACAGCAGGTCTGGTCGAAGGATCAGACAGACTGATCGAAAGATCATCTGTCGACCAGAATCCCATCGAAGGATCCATATACACTTCGAAGGATGGCATCTTTCGAGGTCCATCAATCGAAGGTTCATCTTTCGAGCACATCGAAGGATATGAACAATCCTTTGATGTCTCATCCTTCGACACAGACAAATAACAAACAATGTGCTAACTGTTTGGCCAAGTCAAACCGGAGGATGGTTGACTTGGTCAAACTTACATCAAACGCACATAACAAACCTAAGACGTAACTCAGACTAACACAAGACATCGTCTGGTATCATGACAAAATATAGACAAAGTACAAACACAAGTGCACCAACAAACTCCCTTGGCTGTATCTTTGTCTCGATCTTCGTGTCTTCGAGTCGAAACTAAGTGGAACTGAGCTGAGTTGAACCGAGCCGAGTCGTGTCCACAAAATATGTATCAACAAACTCCCCCTTGGACGCTACTCGTGAGGTTCAACTTCAATGTCTTCCACGTCGGAGGATCTTCAAAGTCTTCACGTGTCGTAAGTAGAAAGTGTATCAACAAACTCCCCTTTTTGTTTAGGTAGTGTGTCAATAAACTCCCCCTTAGATTGAACTCTCCATTGAGTCATGCTCGTGAGTCTTTTGACTTGCCAAATCTTCAGATCCTTGTGGTGTTGATGAAGGGTCAGCGGCAACTCGATCACTTTATCCTTTGAGTGCCTCCACTTCGTGTCTTCATTCCAAAGCTTTTCATCGAACATGTTCTCCTCGCCTTTAGCATCTGCACATGCAAGAAAGCTAAACGCATAATGAGAACACCGCTTGGAATATAGTTAACATTTAAACAAAAGACACATATGAGATCAAATCTCGATCAAACACCAACCGACAACAGTTTGAAAGTTTAGAAAAATATTCAATTTTAATCCTTTAACTTTCAAAACTTGTTAACTTCGACAGATTATGAAGATGCAATTGTTTTTCGGCTTACGATCAGGATTTTGGGTAGGATAGACTCGAGTTCCAACATCAGTCAATCAAAAATAAACTAGAAGCAAAATCTTTTTGGATTTTATAAAGTTTATATTAAAACACACCTAAAATCTTTTTGGAATTTTTCATTTTTCAAACGTAAAGACGGAAAACAATAAATAAATATATACAAGATGCATAGACTGAAAACAGTAAATAAATATCTACAGACATTCTTTTTGCGAGTTTCGAGGGTAAGAGAATCATATTAGTGTACGGTCATGTCAAAACGCTCTTGTTGTTCTATTAGTTAACATTAAGATAAGCATCCTATAACGATTATCGGTATTGTTGTCCACATAAACTCAACTTATCATTTGTAATCATGGCGAGGGGATACGTTAAGGTATGATTTATACTTACCGACCGGTGTTCATCCACATCACGACACATTCCCGTATCAAGGTATGCACGAGAGTTCATCTTACCGGTGAGTATACCGATTATCATCTGTTTGACCGTATATGATGTGAGATTCTCACTTATTTTGATTTGAAAACAAGCCCTATGTGATATAATCACTTATTGATGAGGAACTTGATTTTCGATGCATGAGGGCACAGGAGCAAGTCCGTGAACAGGTCAGTACTTTCGTACAGCAGAGAGACGAACTTGACTCCCGGATAAATGTGATATTTTATCACTTATTTTGTTTGGACATGTGATTGTTGATCACTTATTGAGGTCGTATGCAGTATGTACACGTATGTATAGTATCATGGAAGATCTAGACTTGCGTCCCCGTTATTTTTCGGTAAAAGATACAACCATGATACCCAGATGATAAGCAGCATAAAGACCGAATATCTCAGAACCTCGGCAATCTCTCAAACGAAATTTCGGTACCAAGACCATATGCCTATGAATGGTTCCCACCCAATCTTTAGTCGGTTTAAGTTTATATCACCCTGCACACTTTAAAATAATTGTGAGCCTACCGATACATCTTATATAGAGCTGCTTATCGCTTTTTCATTTAAGGTTTAAAGAGGTTTAGACAGACCACTGATGTACTATCATTTTCTCTTTTTCTCGCCAGGAAACTCATTTTTGTTTTTCTATTGTTTTTGTGCTTTTGAAATTTTTCGATGTTTTTGGATTTTTCAAATTTGGAATTACTCCCCCTAAAATCAACAAACTAAGATAAAATTTAAAAACACAAAGGTATTTACAAAAATGACTTTCCGATGTTGGTTAACTCATGTTTTACCTCAATGCCGTTTACCAAAATTAAGAGTTATCGAATTTTGGAAAAATCAGTTGGCATGTCGGTTTGCGGTGTGGACCATGACAACATTGTCTGGCCAAAGAGTGCTGCGAGAGGATAACAATTTATAAAGTAGCTTAAATAACGACAAGTATAGGAGAGATTAGAAATTCAAAACCGTATCCTGCAACTGTTTCGTGCATTGCAAGGAATCTGAGAGCTCTCCCAAACTGGATATCCACCCGGTGTGGATTTCAAAGTCGATTCTTTGTAGCTACTGAGAAGTCTCTTGACAGCAACAAGATCATAAACCTTTGGGTCCGGCTGGTCTTCCATATTGCACCAGCGAAGGTCTTTGTCTTTCTCTTTCAGAAGTAGTGTGCGGTTGTTCAATCCATGCCAAGGCATCCGCACACCCGGTTGGTTTGTTCAACAAACACTTTTTCTTCAATCACACCGCGACGAAATGTACATTGCACGTTCATCTTGTTGATTTTGAACCTCAAACGTGCTGCAGGTGCGTACATTTAGATTGAATCTATCCTGGGGACCCGATCAAAGCCTTTAACAATCAAACTTTTAATGATTTTCAATTTGTCGAAGCTTTTCAATCTCTTTTTCAACAGACACTTCTGTTTCTCTTTCCATTTTCTTTTCTTCTCTCCATCACAGGCAACAATTTCTTCTGTCGCCTATCTGGTGTATGGACACTCCACTATCAACAATCTTACGACTATCGAAAGTTCCTCCTGGAATATCCTACACACTCACTCAAAGATTAGTTGGAGAGGGGGACCCAAGCCTTTGTGGACTTGGGTCGTCCTTGATCATCAAGAAAAATGATTTCAATCACTTGATGATTAGGAAAAAGAACCTGTGGTGCCCCCCCTGATTGAATTACCTGTTTTTGCTTCCAAGCCGTTTGTCCTTTACCAGTATTTGTATTAATTGTTTTAGCATTTACTGGTTTTGCAGTTTTAGGTTTTGCTTGAACAGGTTTTTCTTCTTTGACCTCTGATTTTAAGGCCTTTTCAATTACCTTTTGATTCTTTTGTTTTAACTTCTTTTCCCTTTCTTTCAAGACACGTGGGTCTTGTTTCGGGGAAACTGATCGTTTTTGGTAATTGGTTTCTTGGGGAGCCTTCAACTTTTGCAGGTATGGGCAGTATCTTACAATATGCCCAATTGTGCCACACTCAAAACACATTCTCCGCTCTACAAACCTCGGAGAAACATGTTGATGACCAGACGGAGAACCAGACAATGAACTTTGTGATCTAGATGTACTTGGACCTAAATCACATCCGTTTGTATGTTGGGTGTAATTATTCTGATCATTTCGTTTTAAAATTCTAACTTGTTTTACAAAATCAATGTTAGATTTATCCTGAAATGTTTCAAGTTTATCTGTACCCTTGGATCCAACAAAGTTCACTTTCGGTTCTCGCTTCTTAACAGGAGCTCTTTTGTTTTGCACCTTTTGCTGCTGAACTTTAGGTGCTTGAACATTCTTGTTCTGAGCCTTCTTTCCCTGTACCCTACCCTTTCCGGTGTTTACTTGTTGTTTTCGCTCAATTGGTTGTTTTTGGTTTCCGTATTGTTTTCTAATTTGTTCACACGGAATTGGATCACATTGAGTGACGGTGACTTTGCCACTTTTGTTCCCCAAAAACTTTTCAATACATCCTTCAAAAATTTGCTCAATTAAATCTTGATTTACATTTTTAATTGGAAAATCTTTGTTAGAGTAGATTTTGTCATCTCCTTTGAGCGTGTACAACAAGTTATTCCCTTCACAACTAGATACAAGGGACTCCATTCCTTTTGACGTTTCAGTCTTACTCGGTTCCACTGGTGGATCACACAGGATGTGATTCTCAATTGGAATATCTGTTGTAACCGAGTTAGACTGTTGATTCACAATTTCTACAGACTCATCATCCGATGAATCAGATTCATCATCCGAAGAATCAGTATCCTCAACAGTGGGAGGACTCTGTTCCTTAACACAAGATGAATCTGTCACATTCTCAGACTCAGATTCTGATTGACCCGAGGATGATGTACCAGTTGTGAACCCGAGGCCTGCTGCAAAATCATCTAGATTGAGTGGCACAGTAGGTTCAAAACGGGGCATATCCTCGTCATCAGGCAATTTGGAGTAATTGTGATTCATTGGGGGAGGACATGATTTGAATCCCATACACTTCTTATCCCCCTTTTTCTTCTGAACATCAATAATGTGATCCAAAACATAGCGGGAATTGGAATAGCTTTCCAATTTCTGCTTAATTGTCTCACATTCACATCTAGCTGTTGCTAACTCTACCATTTGCTTTTCAATTGTGTCAATAAGATCATTGTTAGCATGTTGTTTTCTCAAAACGGCCTTTTGTAATTCAGAAACATCATGTTTTAATGACGCAATTGTTGCTTTAAACTCCTTTTCATTTCTGGTTAAAAACAAGTTAGCTTCAGTTGCTTTAGAAAGATCAACAATCAATTCTTGATTGTGTTTGTGTGTGATTTCAAACTGACTTTCCTTTTCTGCATATTCTAAGCACTTTGCACATTCAACAAGAACAGAATTAGAGTCAGAATTAGTATCACATACCTGACTTGATGAACTGTCGACATTAGCCGTAAAGGCTGAATGGAAAGAAAAAGATCCATCTTCAGAGAAGAACTTAGCAAGCTTCTCGGAAGTTCCAGCAGATTTCTGACAGAGAATAGATCTCCTCTTGCATAATACTTCAGCTTCAGCCAAAAGTTCATCAACCTTCAAATCTAAAGCATCACTTGATAAATCACCAGCATCAAGTGATTCCCCATCTGTGCTCCCACTATAACCCGAACTATCTTCATCTTCTGAAGATTCACCAGCAGACACGGGTTCTACTACCTTCTCAATCACTTTAGCATAACATGCTGTTCCACCATTTGGAGCATCATTTCCCAACTGAAGAGACCAATCACAACCTTCATCTACTTGAACCACGAGTCCTCGGTTGGCATTTGATGGCCCTGACTGGCTTTGGTTGTTGACAGGGATCAACGTACGAACATTGTTCCTGTTCTGGTTCTGCTGGTTGCCTTGATTTCTGAAGGGATTTTGGTTTCCATGCTGAGCTGGTCTTGTGCATTCCCTTTTGAAATGACCTCGTTCACCACAGTTAAAGCACGTTACAGCTTGCTTGTCGAACCCATACTTGGTGTCTTTCTTGCTTTCCAAGTTGTTTCTCCCCGTCCTTTCCATAAACTCCTTTGCTCTTCGAATTGCACTAGCAAGAGCCCATTTGATATCCATCATTTCAAACTCATCTCTATCCACTTGCTGATAATCTTCATTGGTTAGATTGATATTCCCAATCTGACCTGCGATCAATCCACAATAAGCACTAACCAAGGTGTTCAACATCTCCATATGCTCCTTGGCTATTTCGACACTGACTTTGGAAAAGTTGGAAGTGTCTAATCTGACAGTGTTTGGATTGGAAGTGGCTTGAAAGTTTGAAGAGCTTCCATAAAACCCTTGCTGTTGCGGTTGTTGCTTCTGAGCTGTCGGTTGCACATACTGTTGTTGAGAAGAAGAATTTTGTCTTGGATACATCGAGTATGCTGAAGGATCAAACTGATCTGTTGTGGAAGGTCCGGTGTTTGAGACGAAAGCTGTTTGAAGCTTCGCGTGTTGAGAAGCCGGTTTTTCTCCACTGATACCTCCTGCAATCCCAAAGTACATCTCTGGACTTTGAGGAGTTAGTGTTCTTTTTGCCTTAAGCTTTTCTTCCACATCCTTGTTCTCCAATTTTTGAATTAAATCATAAACGGTGATTGTGTCTAAAACACCATTTTCTTTGAGAATTTCAAGATAACTGCTCCACTTTGCTGGTAAGCTATCAGCAAATCTCTTCGTCATTTCTTGTGGAGTGGCAGTGACTTTAAAAGCAAACATCTCGCTCAACAAGTGATGGAACCTTGTAGATAAATCTGCCAAAGTCTCATTCTCCATACACGTGAATCCTTCAAACTCTTTCTTCAGTAAATCTTGCTTGATCTTTCTTGATTGAGCATTACCTTCACATCGTAACGTGAGCATATCCCACAAGCTTTTAGTAGTCGTGCAGTAAACAAACTGATGGTAAATGTCTCTGTTAAGAGCTTGTGTGAGAATCATGAA